>CM051234.1:601809420-601890362 GCA_027917425.1 Gastrophryne carolinensis
CCGGAATTTCACTTAGCCGCGCTTTGGTCCACAGTGTAAAACCCCTGGGATAGGCTAAATGATGCCACCCGAATACACACGCCCACGTCTGCACAGACTCTCATCCAATCATAGATTGCCTTGCATAATAATGGCTGGCAATCTATTCTGAATAAACAGATTGCCCAGTGCCTCCCACTGGAAGCCCACCCTTATGATGTGTGCAGACAACAACAGCCATACAGATATGCTGATGGCAGGTGCTAGAGGAATGCTGGGGTTGCCATCAGGGGCCCATGCATGCAACATGGGCTGAATTCCCGAGGTGAGTATACAGCTGATCCCAGGGTTTCACACAGCAGGGCATCCCAAATCAAGATGCCTCAGCGACAAGCATTCAGGGCCTTTCTTTGCCTGGATTCTTTGCCTGGATAAAGTCAGACCAGCCTATTGATTCCAATAGAGACCTGCCCATTAATTTATTCACTGTGGCCTCCCAACTGTCACCTGAGCCTCCCTAGTAACGGATGCCTCTTGTCAATAGCAAACCCAGTCTTGGGCATCCTATATCTAAACTGGAATAACACCCATTTTTTTTTAATGGGTGCTGTTACCTGTAGAGGGGGAGCATCCCCATTGCCAGTGCCCCATGCGCTGTAAAGACCAAGAAAAAAAAACTAAACAAAATGCTCCCATGGTGAAATCGTGCCCCGCAATTGGCTGACATGGTCAAAGGTGACCACCCTTGTGTGTCCAGCTGCTCGCAGCTGGGGGCATGCCTGGTAGGGTGGGTGCACATAGCTAGAGGGGGGAGTGCTCTGCATCATAAGACGTCATTGAAGTGGACCAAAACCCAGGATTTTGACTATCCGGGGTTTTGGTTCTTGCCCCTGGGGCACCCCTTCCCAGTCCTACGGAGCATGTGCAGCCTCTCGTCCAATCAGCGCGCTCGGATCCGATGACGTCACGTCGTCTAAGGCAAGCGGCTCCAAGCGCACTAATGGCCACATCCCTCGCTACCCTCTAACAGAGAGCGTGCCATTCACAAATGCCTGGTGTGGGCACACGCTCCGCTAGAGGGAAAGTGGGGATGCGGCCGTGGCTCGCGCATGCGCCGCTGGACCAGGAAAGAAGGCAAATGTATAGGTGACCTGTCGGGTTTCACACAGTGAGGCATCCTGAATTTGGATGCCCTGGGGGGGGGGGGGGATTTATCGCCAATTCCCGGGCAGATCGCCATGGGTTTTGGTCCACTTTAGGCAGTCTGAGTATTTCTGAAGTGAACCAAAAACCTGAGGGTGGGCTATTAAAAGCCAGTTGCTGTCAGGGGTCACATCTACAGACCCGTTTCAGGTTCACAAGGTATAGTAGATAATCGGCAGTCATGGAACCAGCTTGTTTTAAATAAAAAGTAAATAAAAATATGATGCATTAATTTTCAGCATAAGGACATAAAAATAGAAAAAGACAGGAAGTCGGGTCTGTACATCATGTATTAAATATACACCGCAGTCCCCAGAAAGATACAGACACGCGGCAGAGGCCACTCATCTTGTCTTTAGATAGTCCATGATCTTCTTAGCATTATCAGTGTTCCAGCCTTGTCCACTTAGTGGTCCTTCACAAACACTAACGTAAGTGTTCAGAACTTTCTCGCCAACTTCTTTAAAGTTGAGGATGATGCTGTGCGTCTCGGAGTCTGAGCCGGCAAGGACATCTGGGCAGTAGCGGAGGGCCCAGAAACACATCTCTCCACAGTACATCAAGGCCAGGACGTGGACATCACTGAAGATTCCTGCCAGGGAGGAAGTCACAGTCACTAGATGACACAATGTCAAGTGCAAGAGAACGGATTATCTCCTTACATGTGCAATCCTAGGGCGCACCACAGGCCTGATGGATAGGTTTGCACAGGCCTGTGTGAATCCCAAAGGCCATGTTATAGCTGGCGAGGGATAGCAGAAGCTGATGAATAGACCTGTCCAATCTCAGCATTAGGTTAGCCTCCGCGTAGTGGAGTATCCCAAACTGGGATTTCCCTGTTTTTTCCTGGTGAAGTTTGGGGCCAAACACGTCACTTTCCAAGTTTGACTCTCCATTGGAGCTATTAGAGTGATCCCACACCTGTTTTATAACGTGGACTGGCCTTGAATGGCGGTCGAGAAAGACTGTCCAGGTGACCGCCGATGGCCAATCAGAGGACCACACTTCAGCTGAGGATCAAGGATTTCGGAGGGTTGCGGGGAGCATTTTGCGGGGCGGCGCCAGCAATCTTGAACCCCCCCACAATGCGGCCCCGCACCCGTCTCTTTTGTGTACTTACTTTGTAAGCACTCTGGATGTAATACAGCATCACCCATATAGTATGGATATTATGTAATGTACTTCTACACCCTGGCGTTTTCGTTGAATGTATGAATCAAGATGGTAATATTAAAGGGACATTCCAGACAAAGGGTTTAATTAGCCTGCTTTCTGCTCTCCCCATCCTGGTTATCAGGGGCTGCACATCTCCCTGCACTCTGCACTCACTGATAAAACCTTTAGAACTTGCTCCCTTCGCTGACTCATTTATCAGCGTCCCAAAATTTATTGAACTATGAGGGGACCGTGACATTGAAGTTTGCATAGCCATCATAGCCAGCATGAGTCATCATGTGCCGCTGAGGAGGCACTGCAGGAGTAACAGAATTAACTTGAAGTTATCGAGTACCATATTTTTGCCCTATAAGACCCACCTGCCCATAGGACGCACATAGGATTTGAAGGAGGAAAATAAATATTCTGAACCAAATGTTGTGCTAAAACACCATCCCCCAAGGGACCAAATAAAAGGCAAGGTGCAGAATCCCACCAATACAGGCAGAGTGACACCCCCCATACCCCATGGCCAGTATGGCATTCCCCCCATCCCATTCCCCATATGTAGTGTGGTTTTCCCCCCTCACTTTCCCCATAGGCAGCATGGCATTCCCATATAGGCAGTGTAGCATCCCCTCCAATCCCATTCCCATATAGGCAGTGTAGCATCCCCTCCAATCCCATTCCCATAAAGGCAGTGTGGCATTCCCCCATCCCATCTCCATATAGGCAGTGTGTCATTCCCCCCATCCCATCTCCATATAGGCAGTGTGGCATTCCCCCCATCCCATCTCCATATAGGCAGTGTGGCATTCCCCCCATCCCATCTCCATATAGGCAGTGTGGCATTCCCCCCATCCCATCTCCATATAGGCAGTGTGGCATTCCCCCCATCCCATCTCCATATAGGCAGTGTGTCATTCCCCCCATCCCATCTCCATATAGGCAGTGTGGCATTCCCCCCATCCCATCTCCATATAGGCAGTGTGGCATTCCCCCCATCCCATCTCCATATAGGCAGTGTGGCATTCCCCCCATCCCATCTCCATATAGGCAGTGTGGCATTCCCCCCCATCCCATCTCCATATAGGCAGTGTGGCATTCCCCCCATCCCATCTCCATATAGGCAGTGTGGCATTCCCCCCATCCCATCTCCATATAGGCAGTGTGGCATTCCCCCCATCCCATTCCTCATATAGGCAGTGTGGCATTCCCCCCATCCCATTCCTCATATAGGCAGTGTGGCATTCCCCCCATCCCATTCCTCATATAGGCAGTGTGGCATTCCCCCCATCCCATTCCTCATATAGGCAGTGTGGCATTCCCCCCATCCCATTCCTCATATAGGCAGTGTGGCATTCCCCCCATCCCATTCCTCATATAGGCAGTGTGGCATTCCCCCCATCCCATTCCTCATATAGGCAGTGTGGCATTCCCCCCATCCCATTCCTCATATAGGCAGTGTGGCATTCCCCCCATCCCATTCCTCATATAGGCAGTGTGGCATTCTCCCTCCTATTCCCCATATAGGCAGTGTGGCATCCCCCCTCCCATTCCCATATAGGCAGTGTGGCATCCCCCCCTCCCATTCCCATATAGGCAGTGTGGCATCCCCCCCATCCCATTCCCATATTGGCAGTGTGGCATTCCCCCTCCCATTCCCATATAGGCAGTGTGGCATTCCCCCTCCCATTCCCATATAGGCAGTGTGGCATCCCCCCCATCCCATTACCATATAGGCAGTGTGGCATTCTCCCTCCTATTCCCCATATAGGCAGTGTGGCATTCCCCCCATCCCATCTCCATATAGGCAGTGTGGCATTCCCCCCATCCCATTCCCATATAGGCAGTGTGGCATTCCCCCTCCTATTCCCCATATAGGCAGTGTGGCATTCCCCCCTCCCATTCCCATATAGGCAGTGTGGCATCCCCGCTCCCATTCCCATATAGGCAGTGTGGCATCCCCCCCATCCCATTACCATATTGGCAGTGTGGCATCCCCCCCATCCCATTACCATATTGGCAGTGTGGCATTCCCCCCCTATCCCATCTCCATATAGGCAGTGTGGCCAGCTATGAGGGTTGGTAAACCAGGGTGCGGTGGCCTGAGCGGCTGACCAGCCCACACAGGCCCCGAGCTCTTCTGCACCCATCAGACTTTTAATGGGGCAGGGGGCTACGGAAAGTAACCCGCTTACTGGCCAGCCCGTTTCTTCCCTGTCTCATGGACCCCTTACCAGTTCAAAAAGAGTTCACAAAGACAAATATTTTATTAATTTTTTTTTTTTTTTACTACTTACTTCCGGGTGATGTCCCACGCCATCTGATCGCTGCTTGCGACGACCGGTTGGTGGAAGTCGGCAGCAGGGGAAGAGGATTGGAGTCCCCTCTCCTGCTACCGGCTTCTGCCGATCACTGTAAGTGTCTGACTCTCACTGCCAGCAGGGGCCCCATTCCCAGTATAAAGGGCGCCCTCTCTGTGGCGGCTGTCAAGCTGTCAGAAGTCACCACATAAGGCAGAGAACAGGCGTTCTCTGCTACACTGAAGACTCCGGACCAGCGATCGAATGCTCACCAGGGGTAGAGTAGACCCCCGGAGCTGGATCCAGGACTAGCGGGGGGGGGGGGGGGGGGGGGGGGGGGGGGAAATACTGAGCACATAAAATCTATGTGCTTGCCACTTTTTAGGTAAAAGCATTTTCACCTATTTTAAATAAGGCGTACGTGCAAAAGTTTAGTACCTTTTTCCAGCAATGTCGCCGTGTTTATGTCCTTAAATGAAGCCTCCTTATTGAGTTGCACAGGGGTCCTGGTCTTCAGCATTTTCAGTAGATAGTAGACTCCATCCTTCAGACACTGATAACACAAGCCACAGCATTAGTATTCATCAGGAGTATACAATACCTGCAAAAAGACATTATTCAAATAGAACGGGTCCAAAGGCGGGCAACGAAAATGGTGGAAGGACTTAAACTTAAAACTTATCAGGAGAAACTTAAAGAACTTAATTTGTACAGTCTGGAGGAAAGAAGGGAGAGGGGAGACATGATTGAGACCTTTAAATATGTGAAAGGATTGAATAAGGTTCAGGAGGGAAGTGTTTTTAAGAAGAAACTTAATGATAGAACAAGGGGACACAACCTGAAGCTATTCGGGGGGAAGATCAGGAGCAATGATAGAAAATATTATTTTACAGAAAGAGTAGTAGATGCTTAGAACAAACTTCCAGCAGAGGTAGTTGAAAAATCAACAGTGACTGAATGTAAACATGCCTGGGATAAGCACACATCTATCCTAAGATAAAGAGAACATACAGTATACACATAAGGGCAGACTAGATGGACCGTATTGGTCTTCTTCTGCCGTCAACCTTCTATGTTTCTACATAATACTGTAAGTCACCTAACATAGTAGGTAATGAAATTATTTCCTTTGTTTTCTTTATAATATACTTATTATTGCACTGCCATTTTATATTAATTGATTGCACTGTCGGTAGTTAACAGACTAGGGTACTCATTTTTGGACCAAAGGTAGACAGTACTGTATAATTTTGGTATACTGTATTTGTTAGTCCAATGGTGCCATGGTGACCCCTAGTGTTTGTTTTGGTGTATTGATACGATATAATTGATTTTTGATGCTTTTAACACTATAGATCCATATATCCATACAGGATAGGCTTCTTCTGACTAAGGACATCCCTTCTAAAATCCCTGGCTGGATTAGAAGATTTCTCACAGGTGGATCCCAGTGTGTTAAGCTTGGTCCATTTGTATCCTTCCCCACAACGGCCAATATTGGGACGCCCCAGGGCTGTGTACTGCCACCTATGCTCTTTGCACTTTATACCGGACTGTATATCCAATGATCTGTCAAGATTCTGAAATTTGCTGATGACACTACAGTTGTTGGGACTCAGCAATAATGATGAATTTGCGTGGTGTACATAAAGTTAACAATCAGGATTTACGGTATAAAAACAATAATCTAATCATCAAGAAACGATTGTTGTGGATTTCAGAAGATCTCGCTAGCTCCTGCATCCAATCTGTATTGGGTGAAAAATGGACAAGCAAATCAACTTTGTTCTGAAGGAAGCTAGCCAGAGTCTAGATTTCATTCCTCAGCTAAGGAAAGCGGCTATTGGGTCTATTCTGAAATCATGCTTTACAGTCTGGTATGGTGATGATACCATAAAAGATAAATAAACGGTTAAAGAAACTGCAGAAAAGATTATCGGTTTCCCTCCCTCATCTCTGGAACAGCAATCTGACCAAATACTCATCACTTGCTCAAAGAAAATAGTTGCTAGGTCAACCCACCTTGGCTAAAACTCCATTAAAGTGGACCAACACCCAGGATTTTGACTCTTCTGGGTTTTGGTCCACTTCGGCAGGGCACCCTGATCAGGGGTGCCCCACTGTGTGAAACCCCCCCAGAAACCCCGAAAAACTCACCTCTCCTCGCTCCCACATGACTGCCGCTGCCAATCCCCGCCGACGGACAAGCGGGAGGCAGCGACGGACAAGAGAGCGCGCCCGCCGCTGCCTCCCGCGCGTCAGTCTTACAGGGCGTACGCCCGCGCCAGCCATTCACAAACGGCCGACGCGGGTGCGCGTCCTGCTAGAGGGACGCGCGGGAGGCGGCGGCGGGCGCCGCTGGATCGAGGATAAGGTAGGGATTTAGGGGTTTCTGGGGGATTTCACACAGCGCGGCACCCCCGATCGGGGTGCCCTGCAGTCAGGGGTCTGATCGGTCCGGGAATCTTATAGATTCCCGGGCCGATCATGGGAGGGTGTTGGTCCACTAGGGCTACTGCCCTCAGGACGTAGGTTAAAAAAAATTACAAAATCCACCAGGACCATAAATCGCTATAAATAAACTGCACACTCTGTTTTATTGACTTAATTAAAATAACTGTGCAGTACATGTGCAATTTCTAAGAGGTCTTTATGCTTTCTAAGTTAGTTCTGTAAGATATAAGGGTTACCCTCGTGTGATGATATGTTTGATGTCTCCTTGCCAAATACATTCCTTGTACGTACTTGGCGGTCTAATAAATTCTGATTTATATTTTCTCTATTGAATAACATTTAGTTTTGATATAATTAGTGGTGCAATCATATACATCATAGATAAAACCAGTGAATGCCCAAAGAGTACATTTAAAATGTACCAATTGATATTGAGAAATAAATTATAATAAAAAGGTTTTGGATTTCATTTATTTCCCAATATTTATTGGGACATTCTAAAATGTGATCTATGGACAGGTCATTAATGAGGAACAAAAGTCGGGTTTGGTTCCACCAGATTTTTTGGTGCCCTGCTTTGCCAGTCTTTTAGGTATTTACCCGGTGAAATGTTCTCTGGTCTTGGAGGTTCCAGCTTTCTCTTTCTCCCACCGTATGGCAGTACATGTAGAATAATGCTCCTCGTCTCCAGTGCAGACATTCCTGGATATCCACATCAAGAACTAAAGGCTTATATTTAAAAAAGAGGGAAGAAGAGTGAAACAGTTACTTTGCAATGACTATAAAAGCATTACATTATGAAATAGGATTTGATCCCTAGTTTTATAGAGGTAATTAATAGAAGCCTATATTGGAGCAAACCCCCAGATATCTGTCCAAATCTTTCATATTATTCAGATCCAAGCGGTCTTATACTACTATAAACCTCCCCTCCCCCACTAACCCTGATAAAACCAAACAATAGCTTGACCTGGTCCACTCTTTAAACTGGACCTTCAGCGTCATTTAATGAAAAGCCCAAACCATTAAAACTATTCCCCAGCATCTAAAATTAATATATTTAAAGTTTTTAGTCGCGTACTTATTATTCTTTCCCCCACTGGGCTGCAACTCTGTTCAGGACTCTGGGATTAGGGCGCTGCCATCTTGCCTCAAAAGCATCACATACCGAGGAGCGGGATAAAGTGCAGGGGGCGGGTTATAGCTGTGCTTCCCACAGACAGAGCTGAGGTCAGGAAAAGGTCAGCAATCCCAGAATGCAGAGTGGCAGAGTCAGAAGACACTTCCTGTCTGCAGGCAGCCTGAAACCCCCCAAATCGCTGGGCCCAACTCACCTCTTCCCGGTCCTACGGCGAATGTGCGGTCGCTCGTCCAATCAGCACGCTCGGAGCCGCATCCCCCGCTACCTTCTAACAGTGAGCCTGCCCGCGCCGCCCATTCACATATGCCTGATGCAGGCACGTGCCCTGCTAGAGGGATAGCAGGGATGCGGCCATGGCTTGTGCATGTGGCATTGGACCGGGAAAGAAGGTAAGTGTATGGGACGACCTGGGAGGGGGGGGTTCACACAGCAGGACATCCAGATTTTGGATGCCCCGGAGGAAAGGGAAATTGAGATTTCGAGGCCGATCGTTATGGGTTTTGGTCCACTTTAAAGGTCACCCCGTACACTTACCTTGCTTCCCGGTCCATGGCGCATGCGCCAATTGCAGCCAAATATCTGCTGTCCCTCTAGCAGGGCGCAGTCCCGCGCCAAGTATTTGGTGACACGCTCCCTGTTAGAGGGAATCGGGGGTTATGGACACCAGCACGCTCGGGTGCGCTGATTGGACGAGCGACCATGCGTGTGCCGTAGGACTAGGAAGAGGTGATTTCTGGGGTGTTTCACACAGCGGGGCACCCCCCGGGAAAGGACCAAAACCCAGGATAGTCAAAATCCTGGGTTTTGGTCCACTTTAAAGCTTAACATCAGTATGCTCCTAAGGTGGCTTCCTAATGTGTGTCAGCACTATAAAGCTACTCAAAATAAACACTACAATGAACAAAGAATGATCTAGAGACAGTAGCTACCTGTGTGCAGCTGTTGGCTTCTTCAGCTAAACACTCTGGTGCCGAAATCATCTCAATAAGTTCCTGGACTTTCTGCAGAGAATCGCCATTTGCAAATTCTTCATCCACCAGCTGATTCTCCTCATAGTAAGTAATATCTAATACAGCCTAAAACAAAACAATCACAGGGTGATCTCACCTTACATACATAGGATTTATATGGCCTACACATAACACAAATACTTTAGCAGTCAAGGGTTAAAGAGTTTGACCAGTCAAACTTTAAAGCAGAACTTAATCCGGACCAACATCCTGGCACAGTTGGAAAAAAAAATGTAGCAGCCATTTTGGAGCTTCCTCTCCCAACTGACATAACAGACAATGCACAGTAACAGGGAGCCCAGCAGCACTTCCTGTTTGCAGGTGGCCTGCAAGCCCATGAGCTGCCATCTTGTTTTTAAAATTTACCCCAGCAGGGGTTAGAAAAAAGGTAAATGCATTTTTATGTGCAAAGTTAAATTGCCCCGGGGAGAGATGCATATGAGCGCTGTTTGTTGTGTTGGTCTGATCTAATTCATTTTTGACTGTTGGGCAGCTTTAACTTTCCCAGGTTTTGTTTAATGCCCCAAGGGCCCCCCTGAAGCAGGATGCCCTGCAGTGTGACACCCCCCAGGAAGCCGCAAAAACTCACCACTCTCCAACACATGCGCTGGCTCTTGTCCAATCATACAACAGCAAAGAAAGGGGTTACTGGGCCTCCCCCATTTGATCCCAGCAAGGACCAGGGGCTCTACCACCCTAAAACCTCGCCCAAAATACCAACAATCCAATACAAATGGGGATCTAAGTATGGGCACTCACACTGATAATATATGAAAAATTTATTGGAAATACTATATATACACAGTAAAAAACAAATACACACATATGAAGACAAGACAAAGTTAAAAAGAAAGTGGGTGGGTCCCCAGGATCCGCTCAATATCAAGCCGGTATGTAAATAAATATGATCAAAAGCCAATATTATATCTCAAAATTTATGCATATCTACAACTATATACAAGCAAATGCATAGCCTACTGGCGCCCCCTAATGGTCAATGACTAAACCAGCAAAAGAGTTTTTCAAGTAAATACACAGTGACCTAATTAATGTAATGTAACTGAACTATGTGCAATCAACAAAAATACACAGTGCATCAATATTAATACCCATATACAATATAACAAAGTGCCAGGTGCAAATAAATATATCCTAAACCTAACCTAATGAAACAATAAATATGTATTATAAATCCTAATTAATCAGAAAAGGTCAATGATAAAAGAAATCAATGATGTGAGCACATAACTATGATACAAGTGTCAAAACATTGTAAAACGCTATGCTGGATGTACACATAAGGAATCCACTCCCCCAATAGAACAAGGCAAGTGCTGCTGTAGATAATATGAGGCTAATGTATAGTAAGCATGAAAGAATTATTGCAGCTAAACAAGGCACAAAAGGGAGGGGAGCTGAATTATATGCAGCAAGGAGCGCTCAGACCATGCTTAGGCATAAATCAATCAAACATGAGAAAAGATAATACTACCGACAGCAGGTTTCCCGGGGCCTCTGGCTCCGGTAGTATTTCAGTAGTCATTGACCATTAGGGGGCGCCAGTAGGCTATGCATTTGCTTGTATATAGTTGTAGATATGCATAAATTTTGAGATATAATATTGGCTTTTGATCATATTTATTTACATACCGGCTTGATATTGAGCGGATCTTTCTTTTTAACTTTGTCTTGTCTTCATATGTGTGTATTTGTTTTTTACTGTGTATATAGTATTTCCAATAAATTTTTCATATTTTTCATATATTATCAGTGTGAGTGCCCATACTTAGATCCCCATTTGTATTGGATTGCTAATGTTGTCTTTGGGACCTATGGGAGCACCCACTGTTCCATATAGTCTCTCGATATTGTGGTAGTGCCCTTACAGGTTTGTATTTGTGTTACAAAATACCAACAATGCGTACTATAAAAACATATTGAATTTTATTACTCAAATATAATATTAAAAACAGTTATTGGACACATTCGCAAAATTGTAACATACAAGTGGTGCCTATTACATGCAGGTATCCAGTAATAAAATTCAATATGTTTTTATAGTACGCATTGTTGGTATTTTGGGCGAGGTTTTAGGGTGGTAGAGCCCCTGGTCAAATAGGGGAGGCCCAGTAACCCCTTTCTTTGCTGTTGTATGTGCTGCACTATGTGGGCCTACTTCTCATATCAGCCCTAATTGTTGTAGTGTGCCCCCGCTTTCACGGGAGCACAATCAAAATAAGTGGAACTCCCCCCCCCCTTTTTTTTTTTTTAACTCTACTACTATCCATACCCATTGGGAGGGTCGTTTTCACTAGTGGGTTGAAAGACACCCACAACCGTTATTGTTACTCTTGTCCAATCAGATATGTCTGCTATGACAACATTTCAGGGCCGGCCGCTGGATTTTCCGTTTGGCTGGTGCGCTCTATCCCCAGCCATTTAGATAGACTGGGGCACAACAGGAGATGCAGGGGATACGCTCCCACCCCAGCCTATCTGAATGGCTGGGACCGGAGATTCTGCATAACGACAGGGGATGCGACAGCGCGGTGAGGTTTTTGCTGCTTTCTGGGGTGTTCTACACACAACTGGGCATCCCCAATCAGGAGTGAAATGTCTGATCTTGCTGGCTCTACTGCAGCCTGCCTCCATGCCGGGCACATGGCTGAATCCCCCCACTGCCAGCCGGCTCTGTGCATATACTGTACTGCCACCACCATCTTACCAGCCAGCTATAGGACATGCCCTAAAAATAAGCCCTAGCACCTATTTTTAGAGCAAAAATTAATATACAAGACCTGTTACATTGTCTTGTTGCTGCTACAGTATCGCACTTATATCCCCCCTTAAGGTAAACGTCCAGTGACCGGGTAATCTCTTTCCCTGCCGCCCTACCCTGGTGCCGAGGCTGGACGTGGAGTGGTGGTTACAATAAAAAAACCTCACCCAGGAATCCTTTTCACCACCATCTTGGTTCTGCGGCACAGAGCGGCTTCCCCCCACTCTATACCCGGCCCTGCCCGCACATTCAATGGGACGGGCGCTCGCACAGAGCAGGGGAAGCCGCACAGAGGTAAGGAGGTTTTTTTTGTTTGTTAATAGAGGGGTGGTGGTTGCATGGTCATTGGGCTTCCACTTTAAAGTGGACCAAAACCCAGGAATTTTACTATCCAGGGTTTTGGTCCTCAGCCCCCGCTGTGTGAAAGCCTCCAGATCGCCGAGCGCAACTCGATTCTCTCCGGTCCTGCGGCACATGCGCGGCCGCTCGTCCAATCACCGCGATCGGAGCCGCTGACGCCACGCTGTCCAAGGCCAGCATCCCCCGTTTAACAGGGAGCGTGCCCACGCCGGCCATTTACAAAAGCCTGGTGTGGGCGCCATTCCTGCTAGAGGGATAGCAGGGATGCAGCTGCGGCTCGCGCATGCACTGTGGGACCGGGAAGCAAGGGGCGACCTGGGAGTTTCACACAGTGGGGCATGCCGATTATGGATGCCCCACAGGGAGGAAATCGACCTGGGTTTTGGTCCACTTTAAAGTGACTGATCATTGCTAGTCACAGGATCATTACCACACACTCTCATTGTAATGGAGGGTGTGGGCCAAAGCCTTCACTGTAGTGAATTGGGAGGGCACTTCTGTGACTGATGTGCAGGGGCGCGAGCAAGACACGGAAGCTCCGGTGAATGGAACCGGCAGGCGTGGGATGCAGGTAACTGATTGCCGGACTAGGACCGATCAGCTGGGCAGGATAAAGGGCTAGTGGTGAATCTCTATGAGATGTATAGATTTCCATGGGCATCTCTTCATTAAAAAAAAAAAACAAAACAAAATGATGAGTGGGATGAGGCATGAGAACCACAGGAGCCAAGTCTAATGTTTAATTTGTGCTCTCCTGCTTTAAAGCAGAACAAAACCCTCAAGGCACGGCCCTGGAATCAATATCAAGATTCCCCACTGTATGAATGGTATTACCTGACTGTAAAGGCGCAAACACGCCGATTTATCACAGGTCTGGGCATCCTTCAAGTATTCGTCCTTCAAACTCTGTAGCGCCGCTGATGCCTTTAATAAAAGTGGATCTGGAAAAGAAAGAAAAATAATACATATATTTTAGTCTTGCTGATATTATTCTGTCTAGCGCTTCCAGGAAAGATCACTCGGCTCCACCTCCTGCAGGAGACACAAGCCCAGAGAGCAGATTAAAAGCCCCCCCCCCCCGACCCCTCAATCCGCAGCCTGGCCTATCTGCCCTGTTTCCCTGGAAGGAAGCCTCCACTATGTCTGAGGAAGTACCTCAACTTGCAGTTATTCCACAAATAAACAGGAAGTGCAGGTAAGGTTGACCAATTTTAGACTTCCATTAAAGTGGACCAAAACCCACACTGTGTGAAACCCCCCCCCAGGTCACCCATAAACTGACCTTCTTTCCCGGGCTAATGGCGCATGCACGAGCAGCGGTTGCATCCCCGCTATCCCTCCCGCGCCAGGCATTTGTGAATGGCTGAAGCGGGCATGTTCCCTGTTAGAGGGTAGCGGGGAATTCGCCCACCAGCACACTCGGATCTGCTCGTATTAGACGAGCTCCTGGACGAAGGGGCTCAAGCTGATCCAAGCACTCCGATTGGACGAGTGGCCGCGCATGCGTCGTAGGACCGGGAAGAGGTGGGTTTGCTCGTACGACTGTGGAAGTTTCACACAGCGGGGCAAGGACCAAACCCAAAATCCTGGGTTTTGGTCCACTTTAAAGCAGAGATGCAAAACCTGCAGCCCAGGGACCACATGGGGCCTTCAGTGCCCTCAGTTGCGGCCACTGGCACCCTTAGTTCTTTCAATGAGTTGTAAAGCGGAGATAACCATGCTTGCAGTGCAGGGAGCTGGCCAATAGAGGCAGTGCAGGGAGCTGGCCAATAGAGGCAGGGCAGGGAGCTGGCCAATAGAGGCAGGGCAGGGAGCTGGCCACTACAGGCAGGGCAGGGAGCTGGCCACTACAGGCAGGGCAGGGAGCTGGCCACTACAGGCAGGGCAGGGAGCTGGCCACCAGAGGCAGTGCAGGGAGCTGGCCACTAGAGGCAGGGCAGGGAGCTGGCCACTAGAGGCAGGGCAGGGAGCTGGCCACTAGAGGCAGGGCAGGGAGCTGGCCACTAGAGGCAGGGCAGGGAGCTGGCCACTAGAGGCAGGGCAGGGAGCTGGCCACTAGAGGCAGGGCAGGGAGCTGGCCACCAGAGGCAGGGCAGGGAGCTGGCCACCAGAGGCAGTGCAGGGAGCTGGCCACCAGAGGCAGTGCAGGGAGCTGGCCACTAGAGGCAGTGCAGGGAGCTGGCCACCAGAGGCAGTGCAGGGAGCTGGCCACTAGAGGCAGGGCAGGGAGCTGGCCACCAGAGGCAGGGCAGGGAGCTGGCCACCAGAGGCAGGGCAGGGAGTTGGCCACTAGAGGCAGGGCAGGGAGCTGGCCACTAGAGGCAGGGCAGGGAGCTGGCCACTACAGGCAGTGCAGGGAGCTGGCCAATAGAGGCAGTGCAGGGAGCTGGCCACCAGAGGCAGGGCAGGGAGCTGGCCACTAGAGGCAGGGCAGGGAGCTGGCCACTACAGGCAGGGCTGGGAGCTGGCCACCAGAGGCAGTGCAGGAAGCTGGCCACCAGAGGCAGTGCAGGAAGCTGGCCACCAGAGGCAGTGCAGGGAGCTGGCCACCAGAGGCAGGGCAGGGAGCTGGCCACTAGAGGCAGTGCAGGAAGCTGGCCACCAGAGGCAGGGCAGGGAGCTGGCCACCAGAGGCAGGGCAGGGAGCTGGCCACTACAGGCAGTGCAGGGAGCTGGCCACCAGAGGCAGGGCAGGGAGCTGGCCACTAGAGGCAGTGCAGGAAGCTGGCCACCAGAGGCAGTGCAGGGAGCTGGCCACCAGAGGCAGTGCAGGGAGCTGGCCACCAGAGGCAGGGCAGGGAGCTGGCCACTAGAGGCAGGGCAGGGAGCTGGCCACTACAGGCAGGGCTGGGAGCTGGCCACCAGAGGCAGTGCAGGAAGCTGGCCACCAGAGGCAGTGCAGGAAGCTGGCCACCAGAGGCAGTGCAGGGAGCTGGCCACCAGAGGCAGGGCAGGGAGCTGGCCACTAGAGGCAGTGCAGGAAGCTGGCCACCAGAGGCAGTGCAGGGAGCTGGCCACCAGAGGCAGTGCAGGGAGCTGGCCACCAGAGGCAGGGCAGGGAGCTGGCCACTAGAGGCAGGGTAGGGAGCTGGCCACCAGAGGCAGGGCAGGGAGCTGGCCAATAGAGGCAGGGCAGGGAGCTGGCCAATAGAGGCAGGGCAGGGAGCTGGCCAATAGAGGCAGGGCAGGGAGCTGGCCACTAGAGGCAGGGCAGGGAGCTGGCCACTAGAGGCAGTGCAGGGAGCTGGCCACTAGAGGCAGTGCAGGGAGCTGGCCACCAGAGGCAGTGCAGGGAGCTGGCCACTAGAGGCAGTGCAGGGAGCTGGCCACTAGAGGCAGTGCAGGGAGCTGGCCACCAGAGGCAGTGCAGGGAGCTGGCCACCAGAGGCAGTGCAGGGAGCTGGCCACCAGAGGCAGTGCAGGGAGCTGGCCACTACAGGCAGGGCAGGGAGCTGGCCAATAGAGGCAGGGCAGGGAGCTGGCCAATAGAGGCAGGGCAGGGAGCTGGCCAATAGAGGCAGGGCAGGGAGCTGGCCAATAGAGGCAGTGCAGGGAGCTGGCCACTAGAGGCAGTGCAGGGAGCTGGCCACCAGAGGCAGGGCAGGGAGCTGGCCACTAGAGGCAGGGCAGGGAGCTGGCCACCAGAGGCAGTGCAGGGAGCTGGCCACCACAGGCAGGGCAGGGAGCTGGCCAATAGAGGCAGGGCAGGGAGCTGGCCAATAGAGGCAGGGCAGGGAGCTGGCCAATAGAGGCAGGGCAGGGAGCTGGCCAATAGAGGCAGGGCAGGGAGCTGGCCAATAGAGGCAGGGCAGGGAGCTGGCCAATAGAGGCAGGGCAGGGAGCTGGCCAATAGAGGCAGGGCAGGGAGCTGGCCAATAGAGGCAGGGCAGGGAGCTGGCCACTACAGGCAGGGCAGGGAGCTGGCCACTACAGGCAGGGCAGGGAGCTGGCCACTAGAGGCAGGGCAGGGAGCTGGCCACTAGAGGCAGTGCAGGGAGCTGGCCACCAGAGGCAGTGCAGGGAGCTGGCCACTACAGGCAGGGCAGGGAGCTGGCCACCAGAGGCAGGGCAGGGAGCTGGCCACTAGAGGCAGTGCAGGGAGCTGGCCACTACAGGCAGGGCAGGGAGCTGGCCACCAGAGGCAGGGCAGGGAGCTGGCCACCAGAGGCAGGGCAGGGAGCTGGCCACTACAGGCAGGGCAGGGAGCTGGCCACTACAGGCAGGGCAGGGAGCTGGCCACTACAGGCAGGGCAGGGAGCTGGCCACTAGAGGCAGTGCAGGGAGCTGGCCACTACAGGCAGGGCAGGGAGCTGGCCACTACAGGCAGGGCAGGGAGCTGGCCACTACAGGCAGGGCAGGGAGCTGGCCAATAGAGGCAGGGCAGGGAGCTGGCCAATAGAGGCAGGGCAGGGAGCTGGCCAATAGAGGCAGGGCAGGGAGCTGGCCAATAGAGGCAGGGCAGGGAGCTGGCCAATAGAGGCAGAGCAGGGAGCTGGCCAATAGAGGCAGGGCAGGGAGCTGGCCAATAGAGGCAGGGCAGGGAGCTGGCCAATAGAGGCAGGGCAGGGAGCTGGCCAATAGAGGCAGGGCAGGGAGCTGGCCAATAGAGGCAGGGCAGGGAGCTGGCCAATAGAGGCAGGGCAGGGAGCTGGCCAATAGAGGCAGGGCAGGGAGCTGGCCACCAGAGGCAGGGAGCTGGCCACCAGAGGCAGGGCAGGGAGCTGGCCACCAGAGGCAGGGCAGGGAGCTGGCCACCAGAGGCAGGGCAGGGAGCTGGCCACCAGAGGCAGGGCAGGGAGCTGGCCACCAGAGGCAGGGCAGGGAGCTGGCCACCACAGGCAGTGCAGGGAGCTGGCCACTACAGGCAGGGCAGGGAGCTGGCCACCAGAGGCAGGGCAGGGAGCTGGCCAATAGAGGCAGTGCAGGGAGCTGGCCAATAGAGGCAGTGCAGGGAGCTGGCCAATAGAGGCAGGGCAGGGAGCTGGCCAATAGAGGCAGGGCAGGGAGCTGGCCAATAGAGGCAGTGCAGGGAGCTGGCCAATAGAGGCAGTGCAGGGAGCTGGCCACTACAGGCAGGGCAGGGAGCTGGCCACTACAGGCAGGGCAGGGAGCTGGCCACTACAGGCAGGGCAGGGAGCTGGCCACCAGAGGCAGGGCAGGGAGCTGGCCAATAGAGGCAGTGCAGGGAGCTGGCCACTAGAGGCAGTGCAGGGAGCTGGCCAATAGAGGCAGGGCAGGGAGCTGGCCAATAGAGGCAGGGCAGGGAGCTGGCCAATAGAGGCAGTGCAGGGAGCTGGCCACCAGAGGCAGTGCAGGGAGCTGGCCACCAGAGGCAGTGCAGGGAGCTGGCCACCAGAGGCAGTGCAGGGAGCTGGCCACCAGAGGCAGTGCAGTGCTAATTCCTAAAACAGGGCCCACCCCACCTCAACCCTTCCCATGTCACCTCACCCCACATGACCTCAGATGCCTACCACTATCTATCTCTTCTCCTCCTCACCTATGTCTACCTCGTCTCTTCTAATCTCTGCTCACCTCACATTTACTCTACTCACCAACAAATTTGACTTTCCCAGGTTTTGTTACATGCCCTGGGCATCCTGATCTGGGATACCCTGCTGAGTGAACCCCCCCCCCCCCCCCGAGAATGCCCAGTACAACTTATCTCTTCCATGATCCTATGGCACATGTGCTGGCGCCCAGCCAATGACAGCCGTTTGCTGTGTTTACCTCTTTCGGAAAACGCCTGTCATTTACTTAAATTGGGAACGTGCGCTGCTGCATCCCAGCCTATCTAAATGGAGTGCGCTAACGCTGCCTGGGATTCAGGGGATACGGTAGCGTGTGCTCCCTAATCAAAGCCATGAGAGCTGCCCACTGAATCATGTACTCACGGCCGGCGACCCTCAGTGGATGACAACCTGCGCCGTTGGATCGAGGAAAGGTGAGCTTTACAGGCGCCCTGGGGGGAATGCCCCAGGGAAAAGCAAGCAGCTGGCCCTGGATCTTTTAGATTCCAGGCTGGCCAATGGGGGGGAAAGGTTGTTCCGCTTTAAGGTTACAGCTTTCTTGCAATAAACTCTTTGCGTTTTAGTGCCTTCTGTTTTATTACAGTCCCTTGAGGGGAAACCATAAGACAATGCGGCCCCTAGACCACAAAAAGTTGTGCACCCCTATAGTTGACCAAAACCCAGGATTTTGACTATCCTGAGTTTTGGTCCTTGTCCCTGAGGCACCCCAACTGGGGGGGAACTTCAGTCACAAGGTAAGGTGAATGACGGCCAATGGACGGCACTGTATTGTCAGTTAGCGACGGCTAAGCTGGCGGCCGGATGAGCTTTGGGCCCTGAAGCAGCTAATACTTTAAAGAGGAGCCATATCCCACCACCTTCCCTCTGCCCAAGATTTCTGAAGTGCGCAATTTATTATTAACTGTATATATTCCACAGTGCAAACCACAGTTAGTAATGAAAAAGTTGAAAAGTAATATGGTCATATACACCATCTAGTGGACAACTTGTATAGTGCACCTATATGGACACATGCTAATAGAATACATATACCAATGTGGTAACTATATATTGCTGCTATATATGGGTTTTTACATATTGAATTGTGCATCATAAACCCATATAGCATTGTGGATATACCATTAATGATTTTTGGGGCGATTTTAAATATCAAAAATAAAATCATGTTATTTTCACATTAAAGTGGACAGAAACCGAGCCTGATTGGTCCGGGAAACTGTAAGATTCCTGGGCCAATCCGTTTCCTCCCCCCGAGGCATCCAAAATCAGGATGCCCCACTGTTGAAACCCCCAATTCGCCTCGGTCCAACGGCTGCATCCCCGCCATCCCTCTAGCAGGGCACGTGCCCGCGCCGCCATTTTTGCGAATGGGCGGCGGGCACGCTCCCTGTTAGAGGGAAGAGTGTGATGCGCCCGCCAGCGCGCTCGGCGCCACTGTGCTATGATGTCAGTTTAGACGTCCATAGCTCAGCAGCTCCGAGCACGCCGTTTGGACGAGCGCCTGCGCATGCGCCGTAGGACAGGGGTGCGGTGAGTTCATGTGGGAGATCTAGGGGGTGTTACATAGCGGGGGGGGACCAAAACCCAGGATAGTCAAAATCCTGGGTTTTGGTCCACTTTAAGTGCACAGCAAGGTCTTGGGGATAAGAAGGTCCAGAGAGGCCTGCTCCCATTCTTTCACACTTTAAAGCAGAACAAAACCCAGCAGTGGCCACCCTGGAAAAAGATAGTTCCCCCAGGGAACTAATAAACAAAACTAATAAACTAAAAAAGAGAACTAATAAACTAAATTTCCCCGGTCCATGGCCCATGTGCGGGCTGCCGTCAAATCGGAGCTGCTTGCTCAAATGACGTGTGAAACCCCCCAAATCTCCTGATCTGCTTACCTCTGCCCCGGTCCAATGGCGCATATGCAGGCTTCCGTCCAATCAGAGCGTCTGATTGGGATGAATGAGGAGCGCAATGCCGTGTATGTGAGGCGCTTGCCGAATAACAACATCATCACAGCAAGTTGCTCTGACGGGACGGTAGCCCACGTTTGGGGCGTTGGACAGGGGCAGAGGTAAGCAGACCAGGCAATTTAGGGGGTTTCACACAGTGGGAGGGAAGTGCAACGAAACGCGGGATAGTAAACAAACTCAGTTTTTGTTTTGCTTAAAAGACTTAAAGCCAGCCGCTTGCTTTTCCCCTGTGTGAAACCCCCCCAAGGCACCAATAATAACTCACCTTTCCCCACTCCAAAGGCACACGTGCAGGCTCTCGTCCAATCAGAAGGATGTAAACACGGCAAAGGGCTCTGATTGGATGAGACCCCGCACATGCACCGTTGGACTAAGGAGAGGCGAGTTTTACTGGGCGAACTGGGGGCACCGAACAAAACCAAGAGTCAAAATTCCGTGTTTTGTTCCACTTTAAGGAGCAGACTTTTCTCATTTTGCTCATACGGTTCTATCTAAACCCCAGTTATATTCCATTTAGAACACTGAAGACAGTTGATGTTGAATGATTTTAGCACAAGGCGCAGTGTATGGCGGTATGTACAAAATCCCCAGCCACACCCAGTTGCACCTGTGTCTTGTATGCAGGACGCCCCTTATATCAGGTCTTATCACTCTTTATATAGGTGTATAGCTGGATCCCCCATCCGTGTCTCACCGTCCCCGCTCGCCCCCTGCAGAGCCTCCAACCTCCGCTGCAGCCGCTCCGCTCGGTCACTCCATTGCAGGCTACAGGACGCCGCCATGTTTGACAGGCGAGTCATGTGACAGGAAAGAATCACGTGACGGTCGAGCTGTCAGGCCGGGCTGCAGTTATAGAGCTGCGCACCCCGCCACTGATTATATGGCGCCCCCCTGTTAGGACTTTATGGCCATATAGAAGGGTTGCTATACAAATTACTGAGAGGAAAATCCCAAGTCACTTTATATAGACCCGCCCTGCACCATGTATTTATGGCTAATTAGCGGGGAGGGGAGTTTCTCACAAGCCAGAAAATTAGCCACGTCTTTAAACCGGACTTTCACCATGATTGAATGAAAAGCCCAAACCCTTAAAAAACGATTCCCCAGCATCTACAGTTAATATATTTTAAGTTTTTAGTCACTAAATATTCTTTCCCCCACTGGGCTGCAACTCTGTTCAGGACTTTAGGATATGGGTGCCGCCATCTCGACTCAGAAGCATCACACTTACTGAGCCGAGGAGAGCGGGATAAAGTACAGGGGGGCGGGTCATAGCTGTGCTTTGCTCAGACAAAGCAGAGCTGGGGTCAGGAAAAAGTCAGCAATCCCAGAATGCAGAGCAGCACAGTCAGAAGGCACTTCCTGTTTGCAGGCTGCCTGATGTTCCATGAGCCGCCATCTTGGATGTTTAAAGGCTCATAACATGCCGTAGATGCAGGTAGGATGATTTTTAATGTGAGCAATCTGTATGTACTGTATGTACAGGATGTGGGAAACATATAAGATTGGCTCTTATTCAGAGTGAAGGTCTGCTTTAAACTGGACCTTCACCCTAAATACTCAGTATATCTTATATGTTTCCCCCACCCTGTACATACAGATTGCTCACATTAAAATTCATCCTACCTGCATCTATTGGATTTTCTGAGCCTTTAAACATCCAAGATGGTGGCCCGTGGAGGTGCAGGCGGCCTGCAAACAGGAAGTGTCTTCTTACTGTGCCGCTCTGCATTCTGGGATTGCTGACCTTTTCCTGACCCCAGCTCTGCTCTGTTTGTGCAAAGCACAGCTATAACCCCGCCCCCTGTACTTTTGACCCCTCTCCTCCCCTCATGTGATGCTACTGAGCCAAGATGTCGGCGCCCGTATCCTAGAGTGCTGAACAGTTGCAGCTCAGTGAGGGAAAGAATAATAAGTGACTAAAGCATTAAATATATTAATTTTAGATGCTGGGGAATAGTTTTTTAAGCGTTTGGGCTTTTCATTAATTGATCCTGAAGGTCCAGTTTAACACCCCTGCCACATTATCACCATGTAAGCTGGGTGATCATTTCCATAGTTGACATTTCTGTACAGTGACCATCCCACTGTGTGACTCCCCCCAGTACAGTGACCATCCCACTGTGTGACTCCCCCCAGTACAGTGACCATCCCACTGTGTGACTCCCCCCAGTACAGTGACCATCCCACTGTGTGACTCCCCCCAGTACAGTGACCATCCCACTGTGTGACTCCCCCCAGTACAGTGACCACCCCACTGTGTGACTCCCCCCAGTACAGTGACCATCCCACTGTGTGACTCCCCCCAGTACAGTGACCATCCCACTGTGTGACTCCCCCCAGTACAGTGACCACCCCACTGTGTGAATCCCTCCAGTACAGTGACCACCCCACTGTGTGACTCCCTCCAGTACAGTGACCATCCCACTGTGTGACTCCCCCCAGTACAGTGACCACCCCACTGTGTGACTCCCTCCAGTACAGTGACCATCCCACTGTGTGACTCCCCCCAGTACAGTGACCACCCCACTGTGTGACTCCCCCCAGTACAGTGACCATCCCACTGTGTGACTCCCCCCAGTACAGTGACCATCCCACTGTGTGACTCCCCCCAGTACAGTGACCACCCCACTGTGTGACTCCCCCCAGTACAGTGACCACCCCACTGTGTGACTCCCTCCAGTACAGTGACCACCCCACTGTGTGACTCCCCCCAGTACAGTGACCACCCCACTGTGTGACTCCCCCCAGTACAGTGACCACCCCACTGTGTGACTCCCCCCAGTACAGTGACCATCCCACTGTGTGACTCTCCCCAGTACAGTGACCACCCCACTGTGTGAATCCCTCCAGTACAGTGACCACCCCACTGTGTGACTCCCCCCAGTACAGTGACCATCCCACTGTGTGACTCCCCCCAGTACAGTGACCATCCCACTGTGTGACTCCCCCCAGTACAGTGACCACCCCACTGTGTGACTCCCCCCAGTACAGTGACCACCCCACTGTGTGACTCCCTCCAGTACAGTGACCACCCCACTGTGTGACTCCCCCCAGTACAGTGACCACCCCACTGTGTGACTCCCCCCAGTACAGTGACCACCCCACTGTGTGACTCCCTCCAGTACAGTGACCATCCCACTGTGTGACTCCCCCCAGTACAGTGACCATCCCACTGTGTGACTCCCCCCAGTACAGTGACCATCCCACTGTGTGACTCCCCCCAGTACAGTGACCATCCCACTGTGTGACTCCCCCCAGTACAGTGACCATCCCACTGTGTGACTCCCCCCAGTACAGTGACCATCCCACTGTGTGACTCCCCCCAGTACAGTGACCATCCCACTGTGTGACTCCCCCCAGTACAGTGACCACCCCACTGTGTGACTCCCCCCAGTACAGTGACCATCCCACTGTGTGACTCTCCCCAGTACAGTGACCACCCCACTGTGTGACTCCCTCCAGTACAGTGACCATCCCACTGTGTGACTCCCCCCAGTACAGTGACCATCCCACTGTGTGACTCCCCCCAGTACAGTGACCACCCCACTGTGTGACTCCCTCCAGTACAGTGACCCCACTGGCGATCCCACATTGTATGATCGAACTCTTGTCTAATCATTGTGTTAAAGGGAACAAACCCGGGGTGGCCCTGGAAGCTAAAAGATTCCAGGGCCAGCAGCTGTCCCACCCCTGTCCCAAATCGGGATGCCCTGCTGCATAGGGCTCACCCTCTTCCTGGCTCCTTTGCTGATGTATATATCGGCTGCCGTATCCCCAGCGTGTTCAGGCGCAGATAGTTTGGGTGCAGGAGCGCGCCCGCTGCTGGGAACGCAGCATCATATTCCGTATTGCCGTTACATATTGGTGGCAAACAGCTCTGAATGGACGAGAGCCTGCACATGCACCGAAAGACTGAGGAAAGGTGAGTTTTACTGGGCGATCCAAGGGGGTTTCACACAGCGGGGCATCCCAAATCAGGATGCCCCTGGGGCAGGCAAAAAAACAGGTCAGAAACCTGGGTTTTGTTCCACTTTAAAGTGGAATTTAAATCTGTTTTTTGCCCAATTGTACTCCCCATCTTAAAACCCCAGCCGACTTCTCTCTCCAGTTATAAAGGTAATGCCTCAGCAGCACCTCCCCCCCCCCCCCCCCGCAAATTGCTGAGATGTAAACATGACAAGTGGCTCGGATTGGACGAGAGGCCGCGCATGTGCCATTAGACCAAGGACAGGTGATGACCTGGGGGGTTTCACAAGACAGCGACACATCCCCTGGGGGCACTAAACAAAACCTGTGAATTTGATTTGAAGTGGATCAAAATCCAGGATTTTTGACTATCCTAGATTTTGGTCATTACCCCCTTATCGGGGTGCCCCCAGGACGCCGGGATCAGCTCACCTCTTTCCGGTCCCATGGTGCGTCTAAGAGCAGAGGCTCTGACGGCCGCATCCTCCGCTTCCCTCTAACAGGGAGTGTCATTCACAAATGCCTGCCGCGGGCACGTGTCCTGCTAGAGGTATAGCGGGATGCGGCTGTGGCTCTTAGATGCGCTGTGGGACCAGGGAACAAGGTAAGTGAATGGGGCAACCTGGGGTGTTTCACACAGGGTGGTGGGGGAATCGATCGAGCTTGGTTTTAGTCCACTTTAAATTTAAAGCAATTTTCACCAAAAGCCTCTGTTTATGGCAATTGGCCGCATCCCCAGCAGCACATGCTCCATCCTAGAGCCTGTCTGAATGGAAGGATCAAAAAGACGCTGGGAATGCAGCAGCCGTTGTTTACATCAAGGAGGAAACCAGAATGAAGGTGAGTGGTGCCCCGGGAGGGAGGGTTTCACATAGCGGGGCATCCTGATTTGGGATGCCACAGGGGAAGGCCGTCAGCCAGCCCTTCAATCTTTTGGATTTCAGGGCCAGTCCTGGGGGTTTGTTCCGCTTTAAAGTGGACCAATCGCAATCCCATTGATTGCTCCTCTAACCTGGAGATCCTGATTTGGGATGTCATGCTGTGCAAAGCCTTTCAGATCGCCCACACCGCTTACCTTTCCGCCATTCCCATGGTACAAGCTCTCGTCCAACAGAGCTTTATGGTGTGCATACTCATTTAGACAGAGCATAGGGAGCATGAGCTGTGCACCCCCCTGTGCCCAGCCTATTTGAATGTCAGGGTGTCAGAGCGCACAGCTGCAGGGATGCCGGGGATTCAGCTGCAACCAGCAACAATTCAGGAGAGGGACTGGTTGAAAGGTAAGCAATTGCGGGTGATGTAGGGGGGGTTCACACAATGGCAATGGCACTTAGGGGGCCACTTAGCCGACCGTGCCGGACCAATCGGTGATCCATTTTGGTCCATTTTAATAAGTCCTAGTGAGCTCTCTCCGTTATGCAGGGCCTCTCCAGCAGCGGAGGATGACTCATCCATGCATGTCTGGATGTCTCAGTCACTTGTTTGATTTTGGGGACTGAGAAAGATGAGTTATCAGTAGGAAGAGGTTCTATAGCACCGATACTCAACTGGCTGAACCGGGGTCCGAATGCAGACCTCAGCGCCAGATTTCTGGACCCCTGACCTGACAGCCCTGCACTCGGTTACTTCTTTGGTGCCATGCTCAGAGCTGCACCCTGGGTAAAGCATTGTGCCAGGGGCCAGAGCTGTAGGTTCTGTGGGGCCCAAAAAAAAAAAAAGCTCCAGTTCTTTCCCAGTCTCCAATAGGATTTTTTGGGGGTGGGGCAAGCAGCCTTTTCTAGTTTTGCCTGGGGAATCTATCGCCCCTCCGCCAGTGTGCTGATTTCTAACTATCCCCCGCGCGCGCACGCGCGACAGCCCTCCGCCGGGACCTTCACCTCTCACCGGATGCCTTTAAAGTGGACCAACACCCAGGATTTTCACTATCCTGGGTGTTGGTCCACTTCCGCGGGGCATCCCGCTGTGTGAAACCCCCCAGAAAGCCCCTAAAATCTTACCTTTTAGGCGACGGACAAGCGACGGATAAGCCGCCTCTCACGCGTCCCTCTTACAGGGCACGCGCCTGCGCCGGCCATTCACGAACGGCCGGCACGGGAGGGCGCCCTGCTAGAGGGACGTGCGGGAGGCGGCGGCGGCGGCTTATCCTTCACCTAAAAGGTAAGATTTTAGGGGCTTTCTGGGGGGTTTCACCCTGCGGGGGAGGGAGCTGATCGACCCGGGAATCTTATAGATTCCCGGGCCAATCAGGGGTGGGTGTTGGTCCACTTTAAAAGGACCTTAACAAGAACTGGTTGGGTACCCCTATCCTATAGGGTTTATCAGGCAATGTAAAGTGCTGGAGAATGAAAGATGCCAGCATGGGGCAAGCAGAAAAAAGCCTAATGTAACCCTTAGGCTCCTTATACACTGCTGCACTTTTGCGCCGAGCCGCGTTGGGCAGCCATAGACTTCTATGGAGCTGCGTTTGCATTGTGTTGTGTTGGAAATGCACGCAGGACTTTTCCAATGCCAACATCTAGGTGTGAAAGGGGCCTTAGTCTGGAATATCCCTTTAATTGAAGCTCTGCTTGTGCATGCCGATGCTCTCTACCAAGGTCAGGCTGGA
Source organism: Gastrophryne carolinensis (assembly GCA_027917425.1). Lineage (NCBI taxonomy): Eukaryota > Metazoa > Chordata > Amphibia > Anura > Microhylidae > Gastrophryne > Gastrophryne carolinensis. The sequence goes on from CM051234.1 coordinate 601,835,871, forward strand.
TTGGATGGCCGCAATCTTTAGCTGAAGGTGACCTGAGAACCTTTAATTGTGTTGTTTGTGCATAGCTGTGTCAGCTTATTGCTGTTTTGTTATTTCACTGTTATTTTTCGAGCCGTCCAAAACACTGTACAGAGGTAAAAGGCTTAATTGGCCAGCTTGCACCATCTCTCCAGCCGATGTTCTGACATGTGGGGTAACCTGTGCGACTTGTTCTACACTTGACAGCTGAGCGCGTGCCAGACCTGTAATAAACAGAAACATTTAAAGTTGACCCAAACTTGGGATTTTCACTATCCCAGGTTTTGGTTTGTTTCCCTGGTTTGGGATGCCCCGCTGTGTGAAACCCCACCATTTACAGGCCTTTCATTTCCTGGAGCCCACAGCATAGACGGGGCTCTCATCCAACCAGCTTCTCTGGCCATGCATATTAAAGTGGACCAACACCCAGGATTTTGACTTCGGGGGGGCACCCCAATTGGGGGTGTGTGAAACCCCCCAGAAAGCCCCAAAAACTCACCTCACCACGCTCCCACGTGACCGCGCCGTCCAATCCCCGCCGACGGACAAGACAGCACGTCCGCCGCCGCCTCCCGCACGTCACTCTTACAGGGCGCGCCCCCGCGCCGACCATTCACAAACGGCCGGCGCGGGCGCGCGCACCTCTAGAGGGGCGTGCGGGAGGCATTTTTTGGGGGGGTTTCACCCCGCGGGACATCTGAGAATCTTATAGATTCCAGGGCCGATCACCCCTGGGTGTTGGTCCACTTTAAAGTGGACCGAAACCCACCCTGAAGACTATGAGACTCCAGGGCAGACTTACTCCCTCCCCTGGGGCATCCCGAACTGGGACAAAAATTCCTGCCACAAAGCGCATGCTGCAAACGTGACTGGACAGGCGAGAATGTGGTCATAGGAGAGTTGGTGGTGGGGGGGGGGATAGAAGAAGGACAGAAGAGGGTGAAGCAAAGTTGAATAAGGTGAGGAGGCAGACTTGGAGGATAGAAAGGAGCAGAACTTAAAGCGGACCTTCACTCTGAATAAGAGTCTATCTTATATGTTTCCCACACCCTGTACATACAGATTGCTCACATTAAAAATCATCCTACCTGCATCTACTGCATGTTTTGAGCCTTTAAACATCCAAGATGGCGGCTCATAGAGTCTCAGGATGCCTACAGACAGGAAGTGTCTTCTTACTGTGCTGATCTGCATTCTGGGATTGCTGTCCTTTTCCTGACCCCAGCTCTGCTCTGTCTGTGCAAAGAACAGCTATAACCCCATCCTGAACAGAGTTGCAGCCCAGTGGGGGAAAGAATAATAAGTAAGTAACTAAAACCTTAAAATATATTAATTTTAGATGCTTTTCCCCAACGGGCTGCAGCTCTGTTCAGGACTCGGGCATACGGGCGCCGCCATCTCGACTCAGAAGCATCACACATACTAAGGAGAGGAGAGTGTGATAAAGTGCAGGGGGGGATAAAGTGCAGGGGGGCGGGTTATAGCTGTGCTTTGCACAGACAGAGCAGAGCTGGGGTCAGGGAAAGGACAGCAATCCCAGAATGCAGAGCAGCACAGTCAGAAGACACTTCCTGTTTGCGGGCTGCCTGATGTTCCATGAGCCGCCATGTTTAAAGTGGACCAACACCCAGGATTTTGACTATCCTGGGTTTTGGTCCACTTCGGCGGGGCACCCCGATCGGGGGTGCCCCGCTGTGTGAAACCCCCCAGAAAGCCCCAAAATCTTACCTGTCCCCGCTGCCACGTGACTGGACGGTCCAATCCCCGCCAACGTCCAGGCGGGGATCAGGAACGTCCAAGCGGCTGCCGCCGCCGCCGCCTCCCTCGCGTCACTTTCGGCGCGCGCGCGCCCCCGCCGGCCATTCGCAGACGGCCGGCGCGGGCGCGAGCACGCCTACAGGGGCGCGAGGGAGGCGGCGCCGGCCGCCGCCGAAGATCAGGTAAGGTGTTTGGGGGTTTTTTGGGGGGTTTCACCCCGCGGGACATCCCGATCTCGGATGTCCCGCGGGGTGGGAGGTGATCGGCCCGGGAATCTTATAGATTTCCGGGCCGATCACCTCTCGGTGTTGGTCCACTTTAAAGGCTCATAACATACAGTAGATGCAGGTAGGATGATTTTTAATGTGAGCAATCTGTATGTACAGGGTGTGGGAAACATATAAGATAGACTCTTATTCAGAGTGAAGATCTGGTTGAAAGGTTTATAGGGAGACTGGGGTAAGTACAATGGGGAGTGGAGCCGAGCTGATGGAAGATTTTCAAGGAGACTGGCATAAGGGAAGATGGTAGTGGAGCAGAGGTGTTGACATACAGACTGGGAAGGTCGGCCAGTTTTTCCTCTTCAGTTGTCTGGCACACCCAGAGTAACACTTGGCAAGCGGACAGAAGGTTTCTCCACCTCCTACAGAGAACCTGGCAGTGACGGACATGACAACATAGAACTGTTTCTGTCTATTACTCTGTTACCTAGTTGCCTTTTGATATCGTTGTTAAAGCAGACCAAAACCCACTGAAATTGTGCAATACATTTAGCCAAAGCGCCTGCTCGTAATCCCTTCTTAGGGTGTAGAACTAGAAAAGGATATTTCCTCTTTTAGAATTGTCCTGGAACACATTTTTTTGCTGTCCCTCTCTGTAAGATGGCAGCCGATCAGTCATTTCATAGGTGTGGCAATTACATCATTGCCACACACAACAGTGGCTGTGAATGGAGGAGGCGGAGCTTTACAGCTAAAACAGGCGCCATTATCTGTGATTACAGTGAAGTAGGGGCAGTGAGAATTGGCAAAAGGTGCTCTTCATGGGTGGAACATTCAGGGGATGCTAGGTAAAAATGTGGGTTTTGATCTGCTTTAATTATGTTGCTTTTCGGATCCTGGTCAGACATGGCACTGCAAGTGGTCAAGCCAATTAATGATAGAACAAGGGGGGCACAACCTGAAGCTAGTCGGGGGGAAGATCAGGAGCAATGTTAGAAAATATTATTTTACAGAAAGAGTAGTAGATGCTTGGAATAAACTTCCAGCAGAGGTAGTTGAAAAATCAACAGTCACTGAATGTAAACATGCCTGGGATAAGCACACATCTATCCTAAGATAAAGAGAACATACAGTATACACATAAGGGCAGACTAGATGGACCGTATGGTCTCCTTCTACCGTCAACCTTCTATGTTTCTATGTTTCAATCGTCACATTTTAAGACCAGTAAAGACAACAATCACATAGCTACATTCTCTTAGCGTATATATTTCTCAAAGCATAGACCCTGCAGAAAGCGTAGACCAGGGCAGTATGCCTTTTAAAGTTGACCAAAACCCAGCTGGATCCATTCCCTCTCCGTGAGGCATCCAAAATCGGGGTGCCCCGCTGTGTGAAACCCCCCAGGTCGCCCCATACACTTACCTTAATCCCAGGTCTAACTGTGCATGCGCGGGCCACGGCCGAATCCCCGCTATCCCTCTAGCAGGGTGCGTGCCCGCGCCAGCCATTTACAAATTAGAGGGAAGCGCAAGATGCGGCCGCCAGCGCTCACAGAGCCACTGAGCAAAGACGTCGCTCAGACGTGAATAGCTCAGCGGCTCCGAGCGCGCTGATTGGACGATCGGCTGCGCATGCGCAATAGGGCCGCGCTAAGGTGAGTTGATGCGAGCGATCTGGGGGGGTTTCACATAGCATGGCACCCCCGATCGGGGCACCCCAGGGGAGTGGATCAAAGCCCAGGAAAGTCAAAATCCTGGGTTTTGGTCCACTTTAAGACAATTGTTTTGCTATTTGTGACTTATTTCAGCAGAGGCTGGAATAATAAAGTGGACAGTCATCGTCTAGATCTCATTAGGTTACACTGGCCTTCTAGTCCAGAAATAGGGCTTTGAATTCGAATGGAGATCTCCAAAAAGTCCTTCTTCTTTGATGTAAAGGAGCTTAATGATCATAAGGCCTCTGGAACTTGGTCTCCTTTGCTACTTTTCTGGTTGTCAGGGACACCATTAGACACTTTGCTGTGAGTGCCGCCCTGATGGTTCATATAATCAACGGCCGTAATATTGTCTGACTGTAATCGAACAACTGCCTGTCAAAATCCTTGACCAGTGATAAAGACCTAGAAAGGAACACCTTAAATTTAAGAACATTGATCGATTCGGAGTCCATTAGTCACCAGGATCCTTGAACAGAGATGTTCTCTAGAACGCCTCCCCAGCCCATCAGACTGGTGTCATTATGATTTTCCAATGAATGGGAAGTGGATCCACTGGATGAAAAACCCTGATCTAGATTCCACCCTTTAGCATCCAATACCTTCCTCCTTAGCCAAGCAGATCTCAAAATTATTATTTAAAGTGGACTGAGCGCGATCTTCCTGGGAATCTATAAGATTCCTTCGTTGATCGATTCCCTCCACCCGGGGCATCCAAAATCGTGATGCCCTGCCACGTGAAACCCCCTCAGGTCGCCCCATTCACTTACCTTTTGTACCCGGTCCAACGGCGCATGCCTGAGCCGCGGCCGCATCCCGCTATCTCTCTAGCAGGGCACGTGCCCGCATCAGCCATTTGTGAATGGCCGGTACGGCCACACTCCCTGTTAGAGTGAATCAGGGGATGCGGCCGCCAGCAAACTCAGAGCCTTAGATGCCTGGGGGGTTTTACACAGTGGGGCATGAAAGGATACGTAGGTACAAAGTAACAAAATGGCTACTGCATGGCTTATGCTTAGCTTATGCTTAAGGGGATTGCTTTAAGACTCCAAGGGTGAGAATAACGGAGTGACCGTTATCTCTGGGAATGGAATGTGCAGACAGAAGAACATAACAATCTGTTTCTGTGAAAATGTCCATGGGTAGGTGAATGTCTGGAAAAACCCATGACACTCAATGACATACAATGGGGTGATGTACAGCCACCCCCAGCACACACCCCTGACAGCAAGATGTTGATACAGCTACTCCAATTAAAAGGCAAATGTCCACTTTAGAACCTTTTCCCCGCCTAGGCCTTATCATGCTTTATATACTGAAAATCATGACGTAATAAACAGTTCACACCGAGAATAGCTGTTATGTGTCTTTCTTGCGCTTGGTGTGGGCTCCGGAATTCCGAAGTGTGAAGGTAACTCTGGTCTACAGACAAATAAGGTAATCCCAGGTAGAGGACTCAGTGGAAGTCGCTCTTAGGTGTCTGCCGGTAATAGGGGCAGATATTTTTTCAGGGCACCCTGATCAGGGGGCTGGGGAAAGGACCAAAACCCAGGATAGTCAAAATCCTGGGTTTTGGTCCACTTTAAGACATCCTCCCCTTTTACTATCCAGAAACTATCATTCCCATTAGCAACCCAGATCCACCACTTGTATTTAGGACTGTTCTGATCCCACCAGTGCCTTTCCCTAGAAACCATGGGTGTCAAACTCACTTCCCAGCAGATCAGCATTTTAAGAACTTTCGAAGGGCCAGTTAATAACACATAAAAAAACAAAATGCAAACACGATCATTCAAATGTTTGTTTACAGACACAGAATGATTTTGCCTGGGACATATACCCGACAGGCAATTTTTTTTGTGTAGCAAATATGCAGGATTCTTTTGTCTAGGACATATGCAGAATTATTTTGCCCTGGTCAGATGCAGAATTATTTTGCCCTGGTCAGATGCAGAGGTATTTTGCCCAGGACAGCACTACAGTAGCTAGCAAGAACCCCTGCAGTATATGTATATGTAGCATCCTCTGCTGTGGCAGTTAGTTTGGTGGGTTAGGGCCCCCCTTGTGTGGAGAGAGCTGGTTGTACAGAGACACAGAACATTTGCAGACACTACTCTCATCACCCCCCAAAAAAACATTAACAGGCACATAGCTGCTTTTCTAAGCACTGCACCTGGGATTAGAGGTGGTGTTGTGCTCCACATAGCATACCAGTGCATTGCTCAGCAGCACCTCACATAGACGCAAGGATATGCTGCCAGTGTCAAAAGGCTTGGAGTGACAAGGCCAGTTAGAAGGGGTGCGTCCCAGCCACCGATGTCTTGCACTTGTCATGGGGCCACATAAAAAGGCTTAGAGCGCTGCATCCAGCACCATCCATCATTCTTCTCTCAACTGCTTGATAAAGGAGTGCTCCCCCGAAACGTGTCGCCTGCCTGGTTTTGGGAATAGGACGGTTGGTCCCTGCGTGAGATCCAATTTTAATGCATACGTAGTAAAAGTTATATTTTAATATTCAATATTCAATTCAATACTTTATTGATCCGCCAAGTAAGTACGGGGTACATACAAGGAATGCTTTTTGGCAAGGAGATACACCATGAGAGCTATAACAATTACACACATAACATAGAAATAATAAGAATTACGGTTCAGTGCAGGTTAATCCTAGAGACTAACATAATTATCAGCAATGCAGAGCAGGATAGAGTTAAGTGCCTCACACCCTGGAATTATTCAGAGCCAAAACGGCAAGAGGAAAAAAACTGTATTTGTGTCTGGAGGTTTTGGTTGAATGAGCCATGAATCTGCGGCCAGAGGGTAGGAGCCTGAAGAAGGAATGACCTGGGTGCGCAGAGTCTCCAGATATCTTCTTAGCCCTTGAGGAGATTCTGCTCATGTATTGATCATCCAGAGAAGGTAGGGGAGATCCAATTAACCTCTCAGCAATCCTGGTTATTCTCTTCAGCCTCTGCTTGTCTTTGGCTGTGGGCCCGCCGTACCAGACTGTAGATGAACTGGTCAGGATTGATCCTATGGCACCGTTGTAGAATGTTTTTAAGATCTTTTTAGACAAACCATATTTTATCAACTGTCTTAGGAAGTATAGCCTCTGTTGGGCCTTCTTTAAGATAGCAGAAGCTTGCTTGCTCCACTTCAGGTCCTGTGTGATCTGAGTACCAAGAAATTTTGCACTGGCTACAATTTTGTGTCTCCTCACCAATCAAAATGGGATGGTGTGATTGGTGGGATCGCCTAAAGTCAATTATAAGTTCGACTGTTTTATGAGTATTCAGTATGAGATTGTTTGCTTTGCTCCAGGATTCAAGGGTTTCTACTTGGGCCCTATAGTTAGACTCATCATTATCACTGATAAGGCCTACTAAGGTGGTATCATCAGCGTATTTAATGATCTTGACCGATGGATCATTTAACATTGGTATTTAACATTGGTATTTCAGAAGCTCCTTGGCTTTATATGTTGTTGAATAGGCCTAGCGGCGGCCCCTTTTTTCGTGCGCTAGTGCATCTGTTTATTTATTTATGTTGGGCTGATTGGAGCTGCATTTCCCTTTGGGTTTTTTCTTGGTGTCAATACACAACCTCTCCAACACTAAGGCTTGTCAGGCACAATGGCCTGGAAAACACTGGTCACCCTTCCAGGCGCCTCATTTCTGTCAGTGGGGATTATGCCTGGGTCTCATACATTACTGATGCCCATACTGGTTGTATAATCATAATTCAAAATATTAAAGGGGACCAAAACCCAAAATCTTTTTTTACGAATATCCCCCACTACCCGAACCATAAGACAGTACCTTTGGCATCCTGTTTTCTCTCCTTTCCTGTCAATACATTCCAGGACCAATGATTGCCGGATTGCATCAGGACACAGCACCCAGGATTTGAACATGCCGTTGCCTTGCAGCACTGGGCCCACTTTTATAATTTATGAAATGCATGTCTCTGGGGCCGCAATATAATGATGTAGGAGCATTGGAATAAAATGCCAAAATCTGGGATTACAATATGTCGGATTAAGCAAAAACTGTGATTTATTTTTTTAGTATAATCAAATTTTATTGATTTTCAAAGCAATGGGAGAAGGGGATACCAAAAGCAAAAAAGGGGGGAGATAGGGTACAGGATATAAATTCCCACAGGTAGGTGTATTGACCCATCTTCCTTGATAATTAACAGTCACGTGAATTTATGATCTTCATGCAATTGGCAGACAAAATCAGTCTTTGCGACAGTAAACTGTGGAACTTTTGCGGGTTCTTTAAAAAAAAAAAAACAGTGAGACCACCCCTTCCTACACAAAACCAATATCAGAACCTGCTATACACTAAAATTGGATCTTGGTGACAGTACCCTAGTTCCTATGTCATTTCTGCCTAGGGGATTGGGAATGGCTAGGTGTAGGGGAAGGGGCTGAGGTGTGAGTGGGATACTAACAGGGGGCAAGAGTGCTGCTGTTGGCAGAGCAAGAGGCACTAGAGACTGGAGCAGACTATGGCCCTTATTTAACAAGGGATAGCGCCAGGTAGCGACTGGTGAGCGAACGGTAATGACGGTCACCGCCACGAGAACGCCGGCTCCCCACCACAATCACACATTTATCAAGCCGATCCTGCTTAGCGACTGAGAGAGCGCCAGATAGCGAATCATTCATCATTATTCCAGCCTCAGCCCACAGCGCCAGCGAGCGACCTTGAACAGCGACAGGTATGACCTCTCGCTACCTGGCGCTCTCCAATGCATTTCAATGGAACAATCTTTAAATATTCATAATTAATTGTTAATAATTTTTTTTTTTTTTTTTAATGTGAAAATTTCTGTTACCACTTCTGCCATGTTAGATATTTTTTTTAAGGTAAAAAAAAAATAAAAAAAAAATTTGTGCAGAATTGATATTACAGGTCTGATATTAATGTATTCATATTACAAAATGTTTTTATAAATTTGTTTTTTTTTGTTTAAAAAAATATGGTTGTTTGGGGGTTAAAAAACTACTTTTAACCCATCGCCGCCAGCGCTCTGGGGTTTAAACATGCATTTCACAGCACGAGAATTTTTTGAGCGTGATTTGTTAATGAATATGGTGGGAGCCAGTCGCTATGGCCAGTCGCTATCATGCGCTCCCATACAGCGCGGAACCTGTCAAATAGCGACTCCTCACCCAATATTCAACATTACCGCACACCGACTGAGTCGCTGTCAACAACCGAACAACGGGCAAGCACAGCGACTACTAGCGGGCGCTGTGAAAATACTGCTACAGTCGCTCATCTGGCGCTATTAATGAATCGGCCTCCCCGTCTCATAATTGTATTTTGGCCCCAGTGGAGGTACCTACGACGGAGACATCCTAAATATCGGTGATCTAGTGAGGTCCCTGGCCTGTAAAAAGGCATCCTCCTTGCTGTTCTTGGGTCTATCCATTAGGCTGTAATAGAGATGGGAGGTGTGAGTCCCTGTAAGCCAACCATCCGGCCCAGGTCAAAAAATATCTGTGGCTTCTTTATCACTGGAGATCAGACTTTCCATGTAGCAGATCTGCTCTAATTCCTGCACCCATTCTATCAGTGTGGAAGCGTCTTGTGTCTTCCAGTGTCTTGGAATAATAGCCCTCATAGCTGATACAAAGTGTCTTAATATGTCTTTTTTGGAGCTAGATACAGAGTTTTGAAATTGAGATAAGAGTGCTACCTGGGGTGTGTTGGCTGTTTTAGTTCCTGGAGACTTGCTCATAGATGGTGACAATTTGGTCCTAAGATCATATAGGGAGGCACTCTAAAAAAAAATTGTTATCAAAAAATATTTTATTACATGTCATACATTTAATCACTACACATATTAAAATCCATTAAAAAACACATAAAAAACAACAATAACATACAAGACAGACCAACATGAAGGTGTGTAGGCGATAGGGAGAGTATTGTCACAATTAATGTCAATCAGCATCTAAATATATATATATGACCAATGAATAACAATGTGCAAATCCTGCCTATGATCCGGATCCTAAATAAATTGTCTATAAAGTGCCAGTGCAATGAATCAATACACAATATATGATCAAAGCCAAAACCAACATGATTCCCAAACAAATAAATATCCCAGAATACATATAATAGGCAACCACAAAAATCTCCAACAATATAAGTCACAATAACAATCCAAACATATAAATCACAAATAAATCACAAAAAATCAAACCAAAATATCACAAATATGCTAAAAGGTAGGTCTCCCCATCGCCTACTGCACTAGGAGCCACGCATTCCGTGGGCACATACCCCACTTCATCAGGCTGGTCCTACACGGCTTTAACAGCTGGGAAGCTCCACCAAATATGGGTCATATTGTCCTTCCATTTGTCAGTGTGTGACCCAGCAGTGATCTATTTTTTATTACCAGAGAGGACTATCCGCAGGGAGATTGGCTAATTTGGTTTTGCTTCACTGGTGGGTTTTGGTCAACTTTATGCCAGCCAGAAATAATGTATATATTTTAGTGTTATGTAAACAGCAGGGTTGAGCTGATCACTGACATTCAAGGACTTTTAGCTATGACAGTGCAGACATGAAAGCTGCTCGTGATTTATGTTTATGGTTATGGCAAAAAACAAAAGACAGGTGTTGTTTTCCCTCTGCCAACCGCCTGTATGACCGATTACCTTTCATATACAACAGTTACCAGACACAATTTGTAACCCTTACTAAGCATGAGATTGTCACTTTTTTTCGAAGGGCTGACTAGATGCAGAGTCTTCAGTCGCTGCTGCACAGCATCATCAGGGCATCATCCTATTAGAGGACAGCTAATGTCCAGTATGACCCACTGCAGCTGGAGAAGGACTATGTGTACCCAGGGCTGGATTTAGTGTGGCGGATGCCCCTGGGCACAAAATCTGGTGGAGGCCCCAGATACAGTATTTTCTTTTCTTTAAAATAATAATCCAGCCAAGTAACTGATTGGTGAACTACTTACTGGAATGTCAGATCGTGTCTCTTGTGCCAGCCTTGTGTGGGTGCGTGCTGTTCGTGAACTCTAGACGGGGGGTAGTGTAGTCGCCCAGCTGTTCCAGCAGAAAACAGTTCCCTGCATTGAGCTGCCAGCGGCCATATGTGGATCATAAGTGACAGATTTGTCAATCTATATATAATATAGCAAAATAATTCTTTGTCTGCATCTATCCTGGGCAAAATTATTTTGCAGATGTCCCGGGCAGAATGTTTTGGTGCCCGTAACCATACATTTGAATGGTCATATTTGCATTTTGTTTTTTGCCTGTTATTTTACGGCCCTTTGAAGGAACCAGAATGCTGGTGTGGCCCTCTGTGAAAATGAGTTTGACACCCCTGTAGAGCATAGAAAATACCATCAAAATTGTTAAGGGACATTGGAATTAATATTTTTACCACCATGCACTGGACAAAAAAATCCACTGCAATGCCGACTGATGAAGAGAATACTGGTGAATGGTGTTTGGTTAGACCCCTTCAACTCTGCATCATCTGTATTAGTCTATAATTGACTCCAGAGACAAGTGCTCCAGTATGTTGATAACTTGTCGTGCCTCTCCTCCAGCCTCCCTGGTTGCATCTAGTCTCTTGTCCTTTTTCATGTCATGCCCGGTGTCAAGCTCCTGGGCACAGTTCACTGGGCCAAAGGACCATATGGCGGATCCAACGATGAACTGTAGAGTACAGCTGGAATATCATAGTCAAATACCAAGAGGGTTTAACTGTATACAACCCAGTGTGCCAAGACTGGGCCAAAACTGCTGAAGGAGCTCAACCTTGTGAGCCCCCTCCAGATATCAAGGGGTCCTTGCTCATGATTCAGTATTCCTGACACCACTATCTCCTTTCTAGAGCTCTCCACATTTCAGTAAGCTCCCCACATGGAGTTGTCATTTTGTTTATTGAAAATGTTTCTACTAATTAGAAAACCTGTGAACCCAACATTGAGAACTTCACCGCCTATCATTATATACAAGTCTATATTTGAGCACTGATAGTATTTCATTAGCATTTAGATTCTCACCATGGTCAGCGGTCGGTGTGTGCAAGATGTGTGGTGGCCATTACAGCTCTCTGTATAAAGGCGCCACCATTCAGGCACCTCTTCAGAATGAAAGCTTTATGATAGCTCAGCAGGCCACTCTTCTCCGCAATTTCTCCATACGGTATCTCCCTCTTATTCTTAGTATACAGTACGTCCTGCTCCAGATAGATTACTTACACTTGGGTATTAATCCACTAGATGGCGCTGGACTGCAGAGACATCGAAAATAGGCTCCTCCCGGCCCCTCAAATACCCAGGGACCTCCCACAATCCCCAGATCTTCTCTGCAGTCTGGACTGCGAAGGACAAGAAGATGGCTATCTCTTCTCGCAGGTGAGCGGGGCTATTAGCCTGCGGCCCTGTAGAACTATTCCCACCTGTTCCATTAGTAATTTGCCTCCCAGCCTTGGCTGCGCTGGTCGGGTGATAGTAGGCAGCACCACTGTCAGGTGCTTAGGAGCGCCACCGCAACCCCCCACCAAAGGGCAGGCTGTATAGGCATATGGTGAGCCTCTATGGGATGCCCCTCCCGCACTATTGCCCCTTGCCCCTGTAGCGATAACCCTTATCGCCGGAGGGCTTCACCGCCCGAGACGTCCTTTTCCCAATCGTAAGAGGTGCTGCTGGAATTCCAGAGTCGTCCGTGAGGAAACAGGAACAGCCCTTACAAGGGCTAGTGAACTGTAATATATCGTTTCCCCCAATAAGAGACAGAACTTCAGTATTGAGGGTGAAGGTGAAGTGTTTTTATTAGTGCCACTCTAGGCCTTATATACACAAGTCTCCATGCAATGGGACCTCCCCCGTGGACCTCATGACAAATACACAGACCAACTCTGCCGGTGACGCAATCAGCAAAACAATAGACGTCTGTAATACACTCAATCAGAACAATGCCATTGCCTGTGACGTAATCAATTAACACAAAGGCAGTTTATAATACAATCCAAACTACAATGACCTAATTAAGAAAAGGCCAGTGAATGACCCGGTGGGCAACTGAATAGTGATGACATCCAAAAGACAGAGCGTCTGTCACAATGCCCCCTTTTTGTGGAACACCCGGCAGACCCGGATTGACCCTGTTCGGGTTAACGTGGGGCTGTCCGGACTCTTGTCATGGGCAGAGTTCTGTGTAAGGACAAGTCTGCAAATAGTGAGTTACCGGACTAAACATTGACGTGGGCTGTACATAGGAATCGGTCATGGGTGGGGTCCAAACACTGGGATATTGTGGCGTTGGTGAGTTCAGCACCAAAGTCCTTGGTTGGATGTGTGCACAGGTGCTTTGCTTTCTTATAGCTGGTCCAAGTTTCAATCTCTTTCCATGGTAGCTGATCGGAGAATCCACAATCTTCTGCACATCTACATCATCGTAAAAGTAGACAAAACCATAACCCTTAGAAACGCCAGAGGCATCCCTAATAATTTTGACACTCTTTACAGCGCCATACTTTGAAAAAACATCCTTAATTTCAGGCTGATTAATCCGACGGCCAATGCCCCCAACAAAAATAGTGTTTGGCATACGTTTCCCTTCTGGAAGGACGTAACCTGATGGCTGATCCTCTTCTTGGCTTCTTGTAACAGACATGACGTGATGCAGACGAAACCCCTGGGTCTCCCCGACCAGTGGGCTGGAGTCGGCAGCTCGGGCTGGAGACCGGGTTGTAACAGGGTTGACGCTGGCTGGTCCAGAGGTAGCGTAGGCAGAAGTCATTGGTCCTAGATCATTTCCCAATAGTACTTCTGCTGGTAAGTTGTCCATAAGTCCCACCTGTACCCTGCCGGATCCAGCGCCCCAGTCAAGATGTACTCGGGCGGTGGGGAGTCGAAACACAGCTCCTCCCGCCACCCTTACTGCAACGGTGTGTCCAGTGCGGTCTTTGTTCTTGACCAAATGAGGTTGAAGCAAGGTAAGTGTGGCTCCGGTGTCGCGTAATCCTTGCGCGGTGCGCCCATTGACTCGTACCTCCTGGCAATGGTGCTGTCGGTTGTCTTGGATGGCCGCTTGTACGGGATCAGCTTCATACAGTACCCCCAGATACTCTTCCGAACTGCTCTCAGCTTCCAAACAGTGTGCCACAGGAGTACGGGAGGTGGAAGGTTGCTTTTGCCCCCACGTGTTTCGGGGACGCTCTAGGGCGCAATCACTGCGATAATGTCCCCATTGTTTGCAACGATGGCACTGAACTGTGGAGAGGTTCGGTTGCTGCGCTGGCCTATGTGGCCCAGAGTCACGAGTTGGCGCTGAAGCCACAGGTGCTTGAAATTTGATGGGAGGTTGTGGTTTTGGAGCGGACTGTTCTGTCCGGCGAGCATCAGTGTACTCGTCGGCTAGACGAGCAGCCTCAGGTAGCGTTAGAGGCCTCCGGTCACGTACCCACTCTCTTAGCTCTGGTTGCAGGGCATTGAGAAAATGTTCTAGTAAAAACAACTGTAGTACATCCTCAGCGGTCGTGGCTTTGCATCCAGTGACCCAGTGTGATGCTGTACGATGGAGGCGACATGCCCACTCCGTGTAAGAATCCCCTCCCTTCTTTTGGGATTCCCGAAATCGTCGCCTGTAGGCTTCCGGGGTGACAGCGTACCGGGCTAACAAAGCCTCCTTTACCAGATGGTAGTGTGGTAAGTCCGCATCAGGGATGGCCCGGAAAGCATCGGAAGCTTTCCCAGATAGTTTCCCTGATAATATGGTGACCCATTCCTCTGTGGGTACCCGGTGTAAAGCGCACTGCCGTTCAAAATCGGCCAAAAATCCGTCAATCTCGTCGTCACTTTCCTGGAAGGACTTAAATGTTGCAAATGGAATCTTTCTCCCCCCAGTGTAACTGAGGCTGAGAGGCTGCTGGGTTGAAAGTCGCCGATCTTCCCTTCGCTTACTGGCCTCTGCCTCCGCTGCGGCGAAGACTCGGTCGATCAGTTCCTGTGATGGATTCGGGCCATAGACCGACAATCTGTTCCGAACCGCTTGAACAAGAGCAGCGTCTTCATCGATCTCTATATTGGTTTCAGTCCTCACTGCTGCATGATCCATTTCGATCAGCTCGGCTATCAGTTCCCAACGTGGGCGGTTGCTAGCCGACCTTCCCCGGCTCTCGAGTAGATCCTTCAGGGTCAGCCTTTTCAACTTGTCCTACTGACTCTCCATCAGGGTAGCACTCTCTCTGGGTACAAAGGACCATCCGACCGCTTGCCACCAATTGTAGCGATAACCCTTATCGCCGGAGGGCTTCACCGCCCGAGACGTCCTTTTCCCAATCGTAAGAGGTGCTGCTGGAATTCCAGAGTCGTCCGTGAGGAAACAGGAACAGCCCTTACAAGGGCTAGTGAACTGTAATATAGCGTTTCCCCCAATAAGAGACAGAACTTCAGTATTGAGGGTGAAGGTGAAGTGTTTTTATTAGTGCCACTCTAGGCCTTATATACACAAGTCTCCATGCAATGGGACCTCCCCCGTGGACCTCATGACAAATACACAGACCAACTCTGCCGGTGACGCAATCAGCAAAACAATAGACGTCTGTAATACACTCAATCAGAACAATGCCATTGCCTGTGACGTAATCAATTAACACAAAGGCAGTTTATAATACAATCCAAACTACAATGACCTAATTAAGAAAAGGCCAGTGAATGACCCGGTGGGCAACTGAATAGTGATGACATCCAAAAGACAGAGCGTCTGTCACAGCCCCTGTCTATCGGTGGGCCCTGTTAAGTGACCGCTGTCCTCCCTCGCTCTCCCTTGTAGCCCACGGGGAAGGGGTGTGTGTGTGTATTGGCCTTTGTGCTTCACTGTATTTTTTTATTATGCTTGGTGTCAGTCGCCGCGCTGACTTGGTGGCACTGATTGTCTGTCTTAAAATTGCCGCCGCCACCGTGCGCGCGTCCACTGTGTTCCTCGCTTGGCGGCGGCGTTACCTCAGGCACTGGTGCGTCGTTATTGGCTGCTTGTCGCATGTACGGCATCGCGCTCTTGGGGGGGCGGGGCCCGCTTTTGGCGTGTTCCGCGTCACTGTATCTGCGGCCCGTCCCTCGAGGTATACCCGGCACCATTTTTTTCTTGGTTGCGGCTGCTACGTGATGGGCTTCTACCTACCGCGGTCCGTGAGTGCCCTCACAAGTTAATTAACTTGTGAGGCCTAGTGTTAATTACTCCCACTTCCCTAGCGGGTTATTGGGGCATCCCGGGTTGCTTTTATAGCGTCAATCCGTATCGGCCTATTGTGCCGCTATTATCACCTTATGGAGGCATCTCAGGATAATGTGCTTGGGGTTCCTTCGGGACAAGCCCGGCTGTGTGTACCTTGTGGAGTGTCCCTTATTAGCGCTGACAATGTGAGGGTCTGTGTACCTTGTGCCCAGCAGGTGCTTGCGCTGCAGCCTGGTTTTCCAGTGGCTGGGCCTGCACCTCGTATCACTTCACCTACTCCCCCAAGCTTAAATCTCACTCCTACTGAATTGCATAAAAGTGGGGATTCTCAGCCTAATGTGTCTTCCAGACTGGCTAGTGTTGAGAAGTTGATTGCTAATTCCTTGGCGCATAAGGCCTCTGCAAAAAAGCGGCACTTAACGCCTGATGTCACTCTTTTCCCTATGGAAGCTGATGAGTTTTTAGAACTGTCTGGCTATACCCCTTTGGAAGAAGGGGAGTTATTCTCTGACTCAGGGTCATCTGATGAGAGGCCCAGGGGTCATGACGATTCTGGCTCTGACCCCTGGGCCCCAGATGATACTGATAGACTGTTGGCTCAGATTTTTGAGGTTCTGTCTATTTATCCCCCTGTTACGGCCCCCAGGCAACAGGGGGAACTGTTTCATACTGCTAAGTCACGCTTGGAATTTCCTGAGCAAGCCCTTTTTAATAACCTTGTGCTCAAGGAATGGGAGCGCCCCAGCAGGCTTCCCGGTGTACCTAAGAGTTGAGATAGGAAGTATCCCTTTCCTGCTGTTGTGGTGAAGTGTTGGTCATCCCCTCCTGAAGTGGATGCCCCGGTCCTAGGGTTATCTAACACCTCTGTCATGCACTCCCCTGACTCTACTACCCTGCGGGATGCTGAAGACCGGCGCATCGATCAGATGGCGTCCCATGCCTTTGCATGTGTGGGGACGGCGCTGCGCCCCGGTCTGTGCCTCTGCCATTACGGCTGTGGCTATCAGGACCCTGCTCAGAAGTATCCTTGATGGCGCCCCTGATGATTTGTCTAGGGAGGATTTTAATGCACTCTCTAGTTGTGATGTTTTTGTGACCTATGTCCTCTCTGCCTTGGATGACACCATTAGAATGTGTGGCAGAACCTCTTCCCTTGTGGTGGCTATACGCCGCTCGGTTTGGCTGCGCCAGTGGGCTGCTGACAACGCTGCCAAGACAGCCCTCACTGGTTTTCCCTTCAAAGGACTACGCCTGTTTGGGGACCGCCTGGACCTGTTTGCTAAGGGAGGCAGGTTACCCCAGCGCAGGCAGCAGTCTCGGCCCTTTTGGGGTCAGGGCTCCTTTTCCTCCCCCTACCGTGGTGCTAGACAAGGGAGGGGGGTTTCCTTTACTGGGGCCCGAGGAGACTTCTGGGTTAGGGGCAGAGGACGTGGACGTCCTGGCTCCTCCTGGGGCTCCAAGCCTAAGTCCTCTCCCAAGCCCCCTCAGGCATGATGGAGCGCCCTCACCCATCCGGGTGGGGGGACGGCTTTAGCACTTTGCTCACGTCTGGAGGCTTCATATCTCAGACCGCTGGATTCAGGAGGTAGTGTCCTCCGGTTACAAGATAGAGTTTGCTGTCTGCCCCCCCCAAGGTTCATCAGATCCCGGATTCCTCAGGACCCTGTGTCAGCTCAGGATCTAGTGCAGGCGTGCAAAGCCTCCTGGAGCTCGGAATCATCTGCAAGGTCCCTTTAAGAGAAAAGGGCAAGGGCTTCTATTCCAACCTCTTCACAGTGCCCAAAAAGATGGGTCAGTCAGGCCCATCCTGGACTTGAAGATCCTCAACAAATTTGTCAGGTGCAGGCGCTTTTGCATGGAAACTCTGCGCTCTGCCATCAGTTCCCTGCGCCAAGGGGATTTCATGACTTCTGTGGACATCAAGGATGCTTACCTTCATATTCCTGTGTTTCCAGGTCATCAAAGGTTCCTCAGATTCGCTATGGAGGATCAACACTACCAATTTGTGGCATTGCCTTTTGGTCTCACTTCAGCTCCCAGGGTGTTCACCAAAGTGCTGGCAGGAGTGATGTCTCTGCTCAGGTTTCAGGACATCTGCGTGCTGCCCTACCTGGATCACATTCTCATCACTTCCCGGTCTCTACATCAGGCAGAGTTGGATACTCAGCTGGTAGTGTCCACCCTTGAGTCATTTGGCTGGGTGATCAACCACCCCAAGTCTTCTCTGTCTCCCGCCTTGGTGACTCCATTCCTAGGAATGAATCTGGATACATTTCAGGCAAGGATTTTCCTTCCTCAGCAGAAGGTGGACAGTCTGATTGTGCAGGTCCAGTTTCTGCTGTCTTGCCCTCATCCCTCCATCAGGCAGGGAATGCAGCTGGTGGGCCTGATGGTGGCGTGTTCCGAGGCGGTCCCTTATGCTCAGTTCCACTTGAGGCCTCTGCAACTCCACCTATTGTCAGTATGGCACAACAACCCTGCCTCCCTGGACCAGGTCTTTGCGCTTTCCCCCCTGGTCAGGCGGTCCCTCTCGTGGTGGCTGGACTCCAGGAACCTGTTGGGGGGCAGATCTTTTCTAACCCCCTCCTGGGAGACGGTCACCACGAATGACAGTCTGTCAGGTTGGGGGGGTTTCTGGAAGTCCCTGCAGTTCCAGGGGAGGTGGGGCCCTCAGGAGGCCCACACACCTATCAACGTCTTGGAGCTGCGGGCGATCAGGTTGGTTCTGGCTCAGTTGACTCATCACCTTCGGGGCCTGCCTGTTCAGGTGCGCTCGGACAACCAGACGGTGGTTGCCTACATCAATCATCAGGGAGGGACCCGGAGCAAGGGGGCCCTCCAGGAAGTGTCTCTGATCCTGACCTGGGCGGAGGCCAATGTTCCCTGCATATCAGCTGTGTACATCCCGGGGATGGAAAATCTGCAGGCAGACTCTCTGAGCAGGGGGACCTCTCTCCAGGGAGAATGGTCCCTCTGCAACAGGGTGTTTCAATCTCTGTGTCACCGTTGGGGCCAACCAGATGTGGATCTGTTTGCATCCCATCACAATTACAAGCTCCCGGCTTTGTCTCCCTGTCCCAGGATCCTCTGGCCTTGACCACGGATGCCCTAGCAATGTCATGGCAGGACTTTCAGCTCCTGTATGTCTTCCCTCCATTCCCCCTGCTGGGCAGGGTTCTGCGCAAGATTGCTCTGTAGGGGGTGCCAGCAATTCTGGTGGCCCCCAGGTGGCCAAGAAGAGTGTGGTTCGCAGACGTGGTGCAGCTGACAGTAGATCAGTACGTTCTGCCCAGGGTGCCAGACCTGCTTACTCAGGGTCCCTTACGCCATCCCAATTTACAAACTCTGGCTTTGACGGACTGGCTGCTGAAACCTCCATCTTGATGGAGAAGGGGCTGTCTACCTCGGTTGTTGATACCATGATAAGGGCTAGGAAGAAGTCTTCTTCTTCCATTTATTACAGGATTTGGCGTGCCTACATTGACTGGTGTGAGTCTAAGGCTCTTCCCTGTCGTGTTCTCTATTCCCAGGATCCTGGAGTTCCTGCAGCATGGGTTGGAGATGGGGCTCCAACTCAGTTCTCTGAAAATTCAGGTTTCTGCCCTGGCTGTTTTCTTCCAGAAGTCCTTTGCTCAGCATTCTCTGATCAGGACTTTTTTCCAGGGGGTCACTCATGTGCGCCCCCCACAAAAGCCTATGTTGCCTGTTTGGGATTTGAACTTGGTTTTGTCAGCCTTGCAGGGTGCTCCCTTTGAACCTGTGCAGGATGCTGCCCTGGCCATTCTTACTCTCAAAGTTGTCGTTTTGGTGGCTATCACCTCTGTTAGGCGTGTGTCTGAGTTGGCGGCGCTCTCCATCCAGCCCCCCCTACTATGAGAGACACCAGGACAAGGTGGTGTTCCGCTTCAAGCCTGACTTTCTGCCTAAGGTTGTGTCTGCCTTTCATCTGAATCAGGACATTGTTCTTCTTTCCTTGTGCCTTAATCCTAGTAATGCTAAGGAGAGGGTCTTGCATTCTTTGGATGTGGTTAGGTGTCTGAAGTACTATCTGGTGGCTACTACACGTTTCAGGAAAACTTATGCTCTTTTTGTGGTCCCTTCTGGTCCTAGGAAGGGTTTGGCTCCTGCCAAGTCTACTATCAGCAAATGGATCCATCAGGCTGTGATTCAGGCCTATTCTGCTAAGGTGAAGAGTCCTCCCTTCCGCCTTACTGCTCATTCTACTCGTGCTATTGGTGCCTCTTGGGCTTTTCAGCACCAGGCTTCTGTTGAACAGGTTTGCAAGGCCGCTACTTGGTCTTCTGTTCATACCTTTTCAAAGTTTTACAAGGTTGATGTTAGGGCCTCAGCTGATGCTGCTTTTGGCCGCAAGGTTCTGCAGGCGGCAGTGGTTTAAGCTGTCTTCTGTTACCTTTGGGGATCCCACCCTACTTTATGGACACTGCTATTGGATGTCCCAAGTGTAAGTTAATCTATCTGAAATAGGACGTACTGTATACTAAGAATAATACAATTCTGTGATTACTCACCTGTAGAATTGGTATTATGAGTATACAGTACGTCCTGCTCCAACCTACCCTTGTTTTGCATTATCTTGGATCCCCTGTATGTTGATTGTTATCATTGTTATAGTTGATAGTTGGGTGGTTTAATTCTCCCGGCTTCTCGTTAACTGCTTTTCAATGCTGGGGATTGTGGGAGGTCCCTGGGTATTTGAGGGGCCGGGAGGAGCCTATTTTCGATGTCTCTGCAGTCCAGCGCCATCTGGCGGAGTAATACCCAAGTGTAAGTAATCTATCTGGAGCAGGACGTACTGTATACTCATAATACAAATTCTACAGGTGAGTAATCACAGAATTGTATTTTTTGCACATTCCTACATTATTTCCCTTTGCTTTCAGCAGCTCCAGCATGTTCTTTTCTTTCCTCTCTTTCTTTTTCCGTTTCTCACTCTCTTTTGTGATACTTCTTTTCTTCCTTCATTTCTTTCTTTTCTTCCTTCCCCTTTCTTTCTCTTTTCCTTTTTGATTTCCTTTTCCCTTTCATTTCCCTCTTGTCACACTACGTTCTATAGGCCTCTCTTTTAACCTTCCTCAATGTTCATTTCTTGTCTTTTCACACTTCACTGGCTGCCTTTCCAATATTCTTTTTCCCCCTTTTTCTTTCCTTCAGGTATTTGCTTTTCTTTAATTTATTTCTTTTTTTCTGGACTTACACATACCCCTTTGTCTCCCTTTTTTCCTCGTTCTCTCTTTTTTCCAGGTTCCCTCCATCTCTTGCTTGTCATAATCTGTCTATCTCCCTCTATGTTTAACACCTCTGTCTTCCTTTCCTTTCTTTTTTTTTTCTTCTTTCTCTTCTACATTCACTCATGTTACCTCCCTTCCCTCCCCTTTATGTTAGTTTTCTTTCTTTTCCTGCATTCTTTTTCTTTTTCTTTTTTCTTTCTCTTTTTCTTGCCACATGCATCCCTCACTATCTTTCCCTTTGATACAGTATGTGTGTGTCTGTAGGGCGTCATTCTGAAATCTTGCACAGGACAACATATATCCTAAAGCTACTTCTGGTTGCCGCTTATTCTATTAACCCAACCTTGGGCTTACTTATACTGTCATCGCTACATGCTTTCCATGTTACATGACACCGTCTATTCCATGTACTATGATTAGATTTCCTGGAAAGCGTAACGTCAGCTTGCTACAAAATATGCACATCCAACAGACACTGACACAATTCACATGTTGGCCAACTGCATTTGTAAATGGAAGTAGGGTGAGGAATACTATATATATAGGGCAAAGGTTTAGCAACGTTCTTCTCTGCAGACCACAGATGGTGAGTGGTGATTATTTTCTAGTCCAGGACTGAGCACTGACCATTGTCCTGAATATGAATTTAGATAATTAGAACTTATTTATCCCAGGTATTAGGCTGAGCCCAGGTGTGTTCAGGATAACTGTCAGTGCTAGGTGCAGGACTAAAAAAATGTCACCCTGCAGGAATGGCTCAGGTTGACCTCTCTGAGACCATTCATGCTTTAAACCAGGACAACAGCCTGCCAGTAGCCAGGTTTCTGTGGTCATGTACTGCCTTTTGACTCCAGGGGCGATTGGAAGACCCCTCCCTGTGTGGTGGGGCATCCCAATTGCCAGTGCTAATGCCAGCCCCCCCGTGTGCCCCAGCTTCATCTGCCGCACTGTAAAGCTGGTTAAATGGAGAAATTTTACCTTTCAAATCACTACCCTAGACGAAAATTGAAACTCGTTATTTTGTGTGGTGTGAGCTCCAGCCCATAGGTTGCACAGGATAGAATTAGAATGCCAGCACAGTGTTCCCCCCTGGTGCTCTGTATATTTAGTGCTGAGGGTGAACAATGTGCTGGAATCCTAGTTCCATTCTGTGCAATGACCCTGACCCCCTGGAGCTCGATGCAGACACACTGCATACCACGGCACCCACAGGCAGGAAAAGGACCACACTATGCTACACTGCTGCCAACCTGGACCACACATCAGTCTACAGTATGTTTTGTGGGGCCAACTTTGACTTTTGATATGGGCTCTTGTGAAAACTATGTACGGCCCTGGCTGAAAGGACACTATGGGCAGCAGTAAATGATCCGCATTGGGAGCATAGTGTTAAAATGAAATCCAAAAAAGGGGAGGCTTGCACAACCCACAAAGTATAATAAAGGGTGTTACTCCAAGTCTCTTACGGCCATATATAGGATACCTCAAAAACACAACAGGGGAGGCAATCCAACTCAAAAATTAATATCAAACTTTATTAAATGTTTACAACCACAAGCTATACAATGGACATATTAAAAACACATTAAAAAACATAAGACAATACCACACAGGACATAAAAACATACAGGATGTGTAAGCGGTTGGGAGAGAATTGATGCCTCATCATAATCATAATACAGCAATCATGAAATCCATATACTAAATGAATTTAATAACTATTTGTGCAAAAAAGGGCAAGATAGAGTGCTAAAATGTGCAAGAATAATAAGATGGACATCTATATAAAGTGCAATAGTGCCAATATAAACCAGCTCTCATATAGCCGGTCTGAAAATCAGAAACCACAACAACACAAAGACTGTCCCTCAGACAGAAACGGCCGTATCAAAGCACTATATGAATTAACATGCCAACTGATGAATGCAAAGAAAATCAATATCCATAATATCAAAATATCAAACCAATAGGGTCTCCCCACTGCCTGCTAACATCCAGAGCCACACATTCCGTGGGCAAAAATCCCACTTCCTCATGCCTGATGGTTTCTGATTTTCAGACCGGCTATATATAGTTTTGGCACTATTGCACTTTAAATAGATATCCTTTAGATTATTCTTGCACATTTTTGCACTTTTTGCACAAATAGTTATTAAATTAATTTAGTATATATAGTTTTGGCACTATTGCACTTTAAATAGATATCCTTTAAATTATTCTTGCACATTTTGCACTTTTTGCACAAATAGTTATTAAATTAATTTAGTATAGGCTTGTTGTATTATGATTATGATGAGGCATCAATTCTCTCCCCACCGCTTACACATCCTTTCAAGCCTAGCAAACCCATGGAATTTGACTCTCCCAGGTTTTTTTCCATGCCCCTGGCGGATCCCAAATTGGGAAGCCCACCCAAGTTTGCCCAGTAAAACTCAACTCTCCTCGGTCCAATGGCGCATGCATGGGCTCTCGTCTAATCAGAGCACTTTGCAGTGTTTACATCCTTCAGCAAAGGCCTCTGATTGCCTTCAATGAGAAGCACTCACTGCCACACCCTCCCCTGCATCCCTGGCAATGTGCACGCTCCCACCCAGCCTCATCTAAATAACTGGGGAGGTAAACAAACTGAGCCAATTGCCGAAGGCAAACAGCTCTGATTGGACTAGAGCCTGTGCATGCATCTTGGAGTGGGGAAAGGTGAGTTATTACCGGTGCTCTTAAGGGTTTCACACTGCAGGGCATCCAATTTAGGATGCCCTGGGGGAAAGCCAGTGGCCAGGCCTGGAATCTGTGAGATTGACTGGACTTCCGCTTTAATTCCCATAATGTTTCTTAACCAAGATCCTTCATTCCTTTGGCGACTCTCCTCTGCACCCTTTGCATAATCAGGGCGTCCTTTCTATGAACTGGTGATTCCCGGGGAACTGGTGATCCCTCGGCATATGTGCCGGCTTGCGTCCAATCAACGTTCTATACTGTGCATATAATTGATCAGCATAGAACTATATACACAGAGCTCGGCAAGAGCGTGGGGAGCATCCTTTTACCCGCTCCTGTGTACACAGGCTACATGTGGAAGCCTGCATTAGCCGGAGGGATGCTGAGGATGCTGGCCCAACCTGCACATGTGCCGTGGGATTGTTGGATCTGTAAGTATAACGGACGAGCCAGGGAATTCCATACAATGGGGCATTCCCTGTGTGGATGGCCACAGGAAGAGGGACTCGGTTGGCTCCAGAGTCGTTTAGGGTGTTGGTCCATTTTAAAGTGGACCAACACTCAGCGGGATCGTCCTGGGAATCTATAAGATTCCCGGGCTAATCCAATCGCTCCCCGCGGGGCATCCAAAATTGGGATGCCCTGCTGTGTGAGCCCCCCCCAGGACGCCCGCTGCACGTCGCATTGACGCTCCTCCCTAGCAGGGTGCGTGCCCGCGCCGGGCATTTGTGAATGTCCGGCGTGGGCGCGCTCCCTGGTCGAGGGAAGCTCGAGATGCGGCCGCCAGCCTGCTTAGAGCCGCTGAGGTAAGACGTCGCATTGACGCGCATACCTCCGCGCCTCCAAGCGCGCTGATTGGACTACCGGCCGTGCATGCGCCGTAGGAGCGGGATGAGGTGAGTTGTATCTAGCGATCTGGGGGGATTCACATAGCAGGGCACCCTGGGAAGTGGACCAAAACCCAGGATAGTCAAAATCCTGGGTGCTGGTCAGCTTTAACAATAAAAATAATAATCATTAGCACTGTGTATTATTATAATAGTAATGCTTATTTTTATTAGAATAATAAATAAATAAATAAATGATAACAGAAGCCACATGCTGTGTTGATGATGAGGATGTTGATACTGAATAATCTAGTAGCAGTGAGGGAGGAGGGCGAGTCAGGCGCTGGGGTGACGTTCCATTGTGTCTTACACAGGCCACGAGGGGCGGGGACACGAGATGACACGTTATGATTATGTATAGAGGGGGGCGGGGCCGGCAGCACACACCCACCTGAATGCAGCCAGTCAGCGCTTGGCGTGCCCCTCCTTGGCTCCTCCCCCTTAGCTCTCCTCTTGCACCGGGGCCCATGTCTCTGTGGCACATTGCTATGGGCAGGATGTCGCTGTGCAGATCTCTCCCCGCTCTCGGAAGAGGCTTCTTTGTGGCCGGTACATGGCCCCGAGCCGCCTGGAGCGCCCAGAACAAGGTATGGCGCTCACCACCGCCGTGGCGCAGCTCCCTAGCAGCGCGGCTTGGCAGCTGGCAGGGCTCCCACATGGCTCCCGCGCTGGGGCTGGGCGCTGTCACTGTCAGTTCCCCAGCCAAATTACTCCCCCCCCCCCCCCTCCCTTCCAGGGCCGGCTCCAGGTTTATGTGGGCCCTTGCGAGGCATGGTGTCAGTGGGCCCCTTTGTGGTGAAGAGTAACATTACTGAAGGAGCTCCCAAATCTGGATGCCCCCTAAGGATCAGGCTATTTGGACCAAAACTCTAGTTTAGGTCTACTTTGAAGCGCATCAAACCCATTTAAACCTGACCTTGGAGTCTTAAAGTGGACCAACACCCAGGATTTTCTCTATCCTGGGTTTTGGTCCACTTCCGCGCTGCGTGAAACCCCCCAGAACACCCAATAAAACTCACCTCACCCCGCTCCTACGGCGCATGCATGGCCGCTCGTCCGGTCAGCGCGCGCAGAGCCGCTGTGGTATGCGCATACAAGCGGTGTCCAACCACAGTGGCTCCGCGCACGCTGGCGGCCACATCTCGCGCTTCCCTCTTACCGTGGGCTTCCTGTTTCAGTTTCGATGTGCCATGACTTGAGCCACCCAAATGACCTTCGGCCCACCTGATACCTGCAGGACCTCGCCGTCCATTAAAGGATTGGCCTCTATCTGCCTTTTACCTTAAACACGCTCATTAACTATTCACAGTATACCTGGCTGCGAGATGTTCACTCGTAGCAGGGAACTAATTTATTGTATCTCATCAGTGCAGGTGACTAAAGATCAGGGAGGTCTCCTGTCACAATACCCTCTTTCATGGCTGGCTGCTTATTGGCCTCAGTGTGGACATAAAGGTTTCCACTAACATACATGGATTTGGGCGTGCATTGTTTGTAGGTCACCCTATGGCTGGCTCCAGGTTTACGTGGGTGAGACTTTGCAATGTGTGGCTCCCCTCTTCAGCACTGCTTGCACTTATGGGTCTTCCTCTGCTCCTAACCCCCCCCCTCCAGTCCTTATCCTCCTTCTCCACTGCCACCAACCTTCATCTCTGGTCCTTGCTGACTCGTTTTCTGGTCTTTGTGACCCTTTCACCGCTATCTCCCAGTTCTCACTGCCTTCTTTTTGCCCTAGAGGTAAGGAAGCGACCTTGTGGCCGGAGGGTTGTAGGTTCAATTCCTGGCCATGGGACATGACTGAAGTACTCATGAGCAGAGACCTCCCAACAGCTCCCACCGCTCTGTACATCGATGGGTTAGAAGAAGAAGAATTCCTAATATATATATTGGAGCAAGCATACAATGGCCATCTATACCCCCCTCCCAAAAAAACACATTTCTGGTGCTGCTAAAGGGTCCAAATGTCCACTAGTCCTGGTGATCTTGTCCACTGCCACTGAATGGACCATCGCTGCTCTTGATTCTTCCCACCTTCGGAACCATTGATCTCCCTTGATTTCTTGCCACCTTTTCCATTGCTGCTGCTTGTCTCCTGGTCCTGAGGCCAGCTGTAAGCAGGTCTATACCCAGTCTGTTGGGTGGGGTCTGCTGAAGAATCCTCTATCTGCCCAGTCTGACCCTGTGTGGGGCCAGGGCCTGGCTTTGCCCAGTGCTGGTGGTGGCCCTGGGTCATCTTTACATTGACATTGACTATAAACCTGCACACACACAAGTGATGACTATGGCTGTGAATACCTTACTTCACTGTCACTACCCCTATATACATCAGGAAACTGTTAGAACTCCTCATGTCTATGGGCGCTTGTCAGACCCCATTATCCAAGCTTGTCTAAGGACACGGCCGGCCTTTGGGGTGTGTGGATGGAGTGACTGCACAGGGCACCATCTTCCTAGGGGGCCCTGGCGGGAGGCCGGACTTGCTGATCTCCATATTCCAATTTGCCTCCTTTTAACGTTACCTTCATTGTTCACACTTTTTTACTTTCTATCCATGTTTTTCTTTGCCATCTTTTCCATCTCCTTTTGTTCTACCTTCCATCCTTTGTTTTTTTCCCCCCGCTTTTCTCTTTACTCCTTCTCACTTCTGCACTCCTCTCTCTCCTTCACAGTCTGTTTCTTTGCTTTCCCTCTATATACATCCTCTGCCTTCTTCTCCTTATCTCTTCCTCATACACTCTGCCTTTTTCTTTTCCACACTCTCTCCTTCTTTCTCTCCCATATTCCCTCTGTCTTTCTTTTTCTCCCACATCCCCTTTTCTCTCTTTTCCACACTCCGCCCTTCTTTCTCTCTTTTCCACACTCCGCCCTTCTTTTTCTCTCTTTTCCACACTCCGCCCTTCTTTTTCTGTCTTTTCCACACTCCGCCCTTCTTTTTCTCTCTTTTCCACACTCCGCCCTTCTTTCTCTCTTTTCCACACTCCCCTCTTCTGGCACCCAAGGAAATCATTGCTTTCTGATGTACACCCTTCAGCTATATAGAAATAATACCAGACCACTCTTGGGCCCCTTTCATACTGTGTATCGCTGTACACTATTGTGCGCTGTGTTGTGCTTGTTGTTTCCTGTCCACCTTGGAAATAACGGTGGTGGCTCAATGGGTCTGGGGACAGAGGCAGCAGCAGGAGACCTTGAAGGAGGAGGAGATGTCAGTGCTCATAGCAACAGGAGAAGACCTACGAGGCGTCAAGGACGCCAAGAAATGAAGGACCCAAAGAATAGTGTATACCAGACCAGAGGACAAGGGCTGTGCATAGGGGTTTTACACATGGGCAACCGAAATCTGGAAGCTGCTGTGAAGCAGACTTGGGTCTGGATGATACATACTAAACTTCCCTTACCCCTGGGTGACTTGATCCAGTACAGATACTGGCCTTAAAGTGGACCAAAGGATTTTCAACATTCTTAGTTGGTCCATGTCCCCAGGGCATCCCAAATCGGGTTGTAATACCCCTGGGAACACCGGTAAACTCTTCTTACCAGTGATCCACCGGCATCCAGCATTCTATGAGAGTCCGGCATATAGCGCAGGGTGCATTTCTCTGACCACTCCTTGTTGCTCATGCTTTGTGGGATTTCTGAATTTGTAAATATGGCCGATCGGGGATGCCCGCTGCGTGAAACTCCCCTAATCTCCGAAGTTAACTCACCTCTTCCCGATCCTACGACACGTGCACGGCCGCTCGTCCAATCACCGTGCTCGGAGACGCTGATCTAAGCCTTCGTTTAAAGTGGACCATAACCGAGCTGGATCGGCCCGAGAATCTATAAGATTCCCGATCCATTCCCTCCCTGCGGGGCATCCAAAATCAGGATTCCCCGCTGTGTGAAACCCCCCAGGTCACCTGCCATACTTAGCTTAATCCCAGGCCAACGGCGCATGCGCGGCCGTCTAGCAGGCCACAAATGGCCAGCGCGGGAACGCTCCCTGTTAGAGGGAAGCGCGAGATGCGGCCGCCAGCGTGCTCAGAGCCGCTGAGCTAAGACATCGCTCAGACCTGCATAGCTCAGCAGCTCCGAGTGTGCTGATTGGAGGAGTGACCGCGCATGTGCCGTAGGACCGTTGGTGAGGGGCGATCTGGGGGGTTTCACATAGCGGGGCATCCCTGCTTGGGGTTGCCCCGGGGGAAAGGACCCAAAACCAGGATAGTCAAAACCCTGGGTTTTGGTCTGCTTTAAGGCCATCGGCTCCGAGTGCGCTGGTGCCCACACCCTCCGCTTCCCTCTAACAGGGTACTACAAGTAGAAAGGAAGGGGGGGATGCCCCAAATCCCCTAAAACAGGGGATAAAACCAGAGACTAACACTGGCACTCTGTTATATATAAATCATATTAAAGTTTATTAGATAATCTAAGTCCTATACTAAGACACATTAAAAAAGATTTACTTTTAAAAAAACTCCCCTCTAACAGGGAACATGCCCGCGCTGGCCATTCCCAAATACCTGGCGCAGGCAAGCACCCTGCTAGGGGAATAGGGGGGATGCGCATGCCCCATTGGACTGGGAAGCAAGGTAAGTGTATAGGGCGACCTGGGGAGTTTCACACAGCGGGACATCCTGGGGGGAGGGAATCGATCATGGTAGGTTTTGGTCTATTTTAACACAACAGGGCTTCTTCATATGGGTAAATCTGGATGCCGTGGGGACAGGGAATTGGCCCTGGAGTCTAGCCAAAACAGGTTTTGATCCTGCTGCTGGTCTTCTGCCCCCTTCAGCTGGTTCCATACGCGTTAGCCATGCTTGTGCTCATGCAAACTGAAGTGTGTGACGCCTCCCCGGGGACTGGAATTGTGTGATAGGAATGTCCTCCAGCAAGGTCAGCGTGTACAATGTTATTGTCACACGACTTCATAGGAGCAGCCAGGCGGTAGAAGGTTATTAGTACCATAATTATGGGTTTGGGCTTTCTATAAATCGTTGTCATTTTGTAGAGCGTGCGTGTTTATTGTGTTTTTATGCTTTCTGCACTTTCACCCGATTTGTTTTCTATCCTTGACACATTTCTCTAGCACACACAATCACGCAGTGCCCTGTTATAGCAGACCCCAATGGTCTTGGCAGTATTTTTTAAATGAAAGAGACAGCTGGAGGAATAGTTAGCACAACTTCTGCGAACGGTGTGACTTTACTAGTCTGCTTAAAGAAGAACGCCAGGAAGCGCCTCGGGCTCTGATAACAATCCAGTTGTGCTCCTTTGCGCAGATACAACGCAGAGGAATTGGGCAGTTCATTTAGATGTGCTGGATCATGCTTTGTGTTGGCAAAATGTTGCATGCGGGATTTTCAACGCAACAGTGGCACAGACCAAGAGAAGTCTATGGCAACACACAAGTAATGCAGCTATAACCTTGTCCTGCATTTTACCTGCATTGTGATAGCAGCACAGGGGGACTTTAATGTTTACACTGAAAAGCTACCTACGCTCCGCCCCATGTGAAAGGTTCATTAATAACGGAATTGGTAAGGAAATCCGGCCAAAGTTACTATAAAGAACCATGAGCTAAACCCCAAAAGGTCTTTTTTTTTTTTTTATGACCCCCTTCTCCATCCTCCCTGAGTGCAAGGTTGGACTTATGCATTAAAGTGGGTCAAAACCCACTCCAGGGCCGGCATACTCGCTTCCCTCGGAGCATCCTGATTAGGAGTGCCCCACTGTGTGAAACCCCCCAGGTCGCCCAAAAACTCACCTTCGTTCCCTGTTCAGTGGCGCATGCGCGAGCAGGGTGCGTGCCCGGCATTTCTGAATCGCTGGCACGGGCAAGCTCCCTGTTAAAGGGTAGCGGGGATGCGGCTGCCGGCGCGCTCAGTTCCGCCTGTATTAGACAAGCTCTTGGGCGAAAGGGCTTGAGCGGATCCAAGCACGCTGATTGCACGCGTGGCCACGTAGGTGCTGTTGGACCAGGAAGAGGTGAGTTCGACCAGGCGACCTTGGGGGCAAGGACCACTTTAACTCAAGCTAGGATCATGGGACTCGGTGAAGTTCAAATTGAGCGTAAAAGACAGAAAAGCAGCTTGTGTGGAATCTACACAAGCTGTGAATCTGTCCGTTTCCAGGAAGATCACATTGTTTGAATAAGAAAATGGCCATGGAATGCCTGGATGGTTGTGACCTATATCTAAAAAAAGCAACGTAAGCAGTAGATCCTAGTGCAGTTTGTATCCACGATTCCCTAAGGAGTGAAAGCATGAAAAACCGGCCACATCACATCCTGACCAGAGAAATGAGACAATACAGGATAGTACAGCCAGCAGGGGTGTAACTAGGGGGGGGGGCACGTGCCCGGGATGCAGCAGGTCAGGGGGACGCCAAAGGGGGGCCTAAGCACATCTGGGGGGGCACCATTTTGAGTCTTTGCCCCGGGTGCTACATCTCTGAGTACGGCCTTGAAACATTTCTAGCAATAATAAACCATTTTCCTAAGTCAGACCTCTACACTATCAGTAGTTTTTTGGTAACACTTCAACCGGACATTAACCCTGATTAAGAGCCTATCTTATATGTTTCCCCCACCCTGCACATACAGTTTGCTGACATTAAAACTCATCCTACCTGCATCTACTGCATATTCTAAACCTTTAAATATCCAAGATGATGGCCCATGGAGTTTCAGGCTGCCTGCAAACAGGAAGTGTCTTCTGACTGTGTCACTCTGCATTCTGGGATTGCTGTCCTTTCCCTGACCCCAGCTCTGCTCTGTCTGAGCACAGCCCAGCTATAGCCCCCCCCCCCCCTCCTCTCCTCGGTTTATGATGCCTCTGAGGCAAGATGGCGGCGCTCATATCCTAAGGTCCTGAACAGAGTTGCAGCCCAGTGGGGGAAAGAATGATATGTAAGTGATTAAAAACTTAAAATATATCAATTTTAGATACTGGGGAATATTTTTTTAAACTGGACCTTCAGCACGATTTAAAGAAAAGTTCAATCCCTTAAACTATTCTCCAGCATCTAAAATTAATATACTTTAAGTTTTTAGCCACTTACTTATTATTCTTTCGGGCGCCGCCATCTTGCCCCAGAAGCATTACACCTACTGAGGAGAGCAAAATAAAGTGTAGGGGGTGGGTTATAGCTGTGCTTTGCACAGACAGAACAGAGCTGGGGTCAGGGAAAGGTCAGCAATCCCAGAATGCAGAGCGACACAGTCAGAAGACACTTCCTGTTTGCAGGCTGCCTGATGCCCCATGAGCCGCCATCTTGGATGTTTAAAGGCTCAGAAAATGCAGTAGATGCAGGTAGTGTGATTTTTAATGTGAGCAATCAAAGAAAATAAAAAGTGGTAGATGTAAAAATAAAAGAACCTCTGCTACAGTATACAAGTGCAGAGTATAGGGACAATATAAGGTGCATCCTCTTTGGTGCTCGCCCACCTTTATGGTTGTGTTGTTGAGTTGTGAGGTTGTTTAACTTCAAACACGCACATTTACTCCCCCCCCAGGTGTTTATGGGAACCGTTTATGAAGCTGTAAAGCCTGGTTTACAGGGTCACTTGTGTCGTGTGGGTTTAATTGAGTGTTTGATGCCCTTTCCCTGCGCGCTTTATGCTTCCGCGCACTCACTGGCTTCATTGTCTTTCAGGGCTGCGGCTGCTACTTCTCCACATCCAGCTCCCACAATGCCAAATTCTACAATGACCCGGTGGAGGCAGTGAAGGACATACCTGATGGGTCAACACTACTGGTTGGTGGTATGTATCACTTATTGATGAAAGGCTGCTCTGCCATTGTGGGGTGGGAGGTATTATTATTATTATTATTATTGTTTATTTATATAGCGCCATCATCTTCCGTAGCGCTGTACATAGTAGTAATTACACACAGGATAGAAACATACAGTACATAGGCTAGTTTAGATGCAGGGTTACAGAGTTTACAATGAATATATAATTCATTAATATATTTAAAGTTTTTAACCACTTAAAGTGGACCAACACCCAGGATGTTCACTATCCTGGGTGTTGGTCCACTTCAGCGGGGCATCCGAGATCAGGATGCCCCGCTGTGTGAAACCCCCCCAAAAGCCCCCAAAAACGTACCTTTTCGGCGACGGACAAGCGACGGATAAGCCGCCGCCGCCTCCCGCGCGTCCCTCTTAGAGGCCGCATGCCCGCGCCGGCCATTCACAAACGCCCGGCGCGGGCGCGCGCTCTGCTAGAGGGGCGCGCGGGAGGCGGCGGCGGCTGATCCGTCGCCGATAAGGTAAGGTTTTTTGGGGCTTTTGGGGGGGGGGTTTCACCCCGCGGGACATCCAAATCTCGGATGCGGTGAGGGAGGTGACCGGCCCTGGGTGATTGTCCACTTTAATTTTATTATTTTCCAAGTATACAGCACGTCCTGTTTCACTAAATTCTTTCTGCTTGGGATATCCCGCCACAAGGTGGTGCAGTGGACTGCAGAAAGACTTATAAAAGGCCCTATAAAAGGACAGGAACCTCCCACAAATTCCCAGTTTCCTTCTGCAGTCTGGACTGCGAAGATAGAAGATGGCTCTCTATATTACGCAGGCGAGCGGGGCTTATCAGCCTGCGGCCCTGCAGGACTTTTTCCGCCCGTTCTGGACCCACTGCCTCGGCTGAATGGTTCGGGTAAAGGTAGGACAGCGCCAGGGTCAGGTGCTGGAGGAGCGCTGCTCCAACCGCAATGCCTGTACCTAGGCGGTTCAGGCTTATGGTGAGCCTTGTGGGATGCCCCTTCCTGCCTTATTGTGGGCCTTCCCCTGCCCCCCCTCCTCCCTAGCTCAGCATGCCTTGGATGTGCCTACCGCTGCTCTTCCCCGCCTCGCTCTCTCCCTGGGGAGCTCTCCGGGGGGGTAGGCGGTGTTGTTTCACAATGAATTTTATCTGCCTTTTACTTGTATTGTCCGCCGCTGCGCTGTTTTGTGCGGCGCTCTGTGGCTAGCAGCGACATTCTCCTCATGCTTTACTGCGCTGTCATTGGCGCTGGGGGGTCACGTGGAGCGCGATTCGTGCTGGGAGACTGTCACCACAGATGCCAGTCTGACAGTTTGGGGGGGATTTTGGAAGTCTCTGAAGTTCCAGGGTCAGTGGGGCCCTCAGGAGGCCCATGCTCCCATCTATATTCTGGAACTGCGGGCAATAAGGTTGGTTCTTTTCCAGTTGACTCCGCACCTTCAGGGACGGGCTGTTCAGATCCGCTCGGACAACCAGACAGCGGTTGCCTACATCAATCATCAGGGAGGGACTCAGAGCAAGCGAGCCCTCAAGGAAGTGTCCCTGATACTGTCCTGGGCGGAGGAGAATGTCCCCTGTATATCGGCTGTTTACATCCCGGGAGTGGAGAAGCTGGAGGCAGACGCTTTGAGCAGGGGGATGTCTCGGCTGGGGGAGTGGTCCCTCAGCGAAAGGGTGTTTCACTCTCTGTGCGACCGCTGGGGTCTGCCGGATGTGGACTCGTTTGCTTCACGTCACAATCACAAACTTCCATTCTTTGTCTCTCTGTCTCAGGATCCTCTGGCCTTTGCCACGGATGCGCTAGCAATGCCTTGGAAGGGGTTTCGGCTCCTCTATGTGTTCCTCCCGTTTCCTCTGTTGGGCAGGGTGCTGCGCAAGGTAGCTCAGGAAGGGGTACCAACCATTCTGGTGGCCCCCTGTTGGCCAAGAGGGGTGTGGTTCGCAGACATCGTGCAGTTGGCAGTAGATCAGTACGTCCTGCCCAAGGATCCAGATCTGCTCACTCAGGGGCAGCTGTGCCATCCCAATTTACAAACGCTTGCTTTGATGGCTTGGCTTGGCTGCTGAAACCTCCATCTTGATGGAAAAGGGGCTGCCTGCCTCTGTTGTTGATACCATGATTAGGGCTCGTCCTTAATCTACTACAGGGTCTGGCATGCTTACATTGCCTGGTGTGAGTCTAAATCTCTTTCCTGTCGGGTGTTTTCTATTCCCAGGATTCTGGAATTCTTGCAACATGGTTTGGATTTGGGCCTTCAACTTAGTACCCTCAAAGGTGATGTTTCAGCTCTGGCAATTTTTTTTTCAAAGATCTTTTGCCAGTCACTGTTTAAGACTTTTTTCCAGGGTGTTTCTCATGTGCGTCCGCCACGTAAACCTATGTTACCAGTTTGGGATTTGAATCTGGTGTTATCTGCTCTGCAGGGTTGTCCCTTTGAGCCTCTCCGTGAGGCCGCTTTGCCCATTTTGACTCTTAAGTCTTTTTGGTGGCTATCACTTCTGTCAGGCGTGTTTCTGAGTTGGCGGCGCTTTCCTTCAAGCCTCCTTATTTTGAGCGACACCAGGACAAGGTGGTGTTTCGGTTTAAGCCAGATTTCTTGCCTAAGGTTGTGTCTGCTTTTCATCTTAATCAGGACATTGTTTTGCCTTCATTGTGTCCTAATCCTGCTAATTCCAAGGAGCAGACTCTGCATTCCTTAGATGTGGTCAAGTTTTACTTGGTAGCTACTGAATCTTTCAGGAAGACTGATGCTCTTTTTGTTCTTCCTTCTGGTCCTAGGAAGGGTTTGCCTCCGGCTAAGTCCACTATCAGTAAGTGCATCCGTCAGGCTGTGGTTCAGGCCTATTCTGCTAAGGGGAAGGAACCTCCCTTCCGCCTTACTGCTCATTCCACTCGTGCTATTGGTGCCTCTTGGGTCTTTCAGCACCAGGCTTCTGTTGAACAAGATTGTAAGGCCGCTACTTGGTCTTCTGTTCATACTTTTCCAAGTTTTACAAGGTTGATGTTAGGTCCTCAGCTGATGCTGCTTTTGGCCGCAAAGTTCTTCAGGCGGCAGTGGTTTAAACTGCCCGCTGTTGTTCTTGGGGATCCCACCCTACTTCACGGACACTGCTTTTGGACGTCCCAAGCGTAAAGAATTTAGTGGAAAAATACAATTCTGTGAGTACTCACCTGTAGAATTGATTTTGTAGTATACAGCACGTCCTGTTTCACCCCTCCCTTGTTATCATTTTTCTTGGTTACCTCTGTATGGTGATTTGTTCAAATGTTTGGTTGGGGTTCCTTCACTTTTATTCTCCCAGCTTCTTGTCTAACTGCTTTGTAACACTGGGAATTTGTGGGAGGTTCCTGTCCTTTTATAGGGCCGGGAGATGCCACAAGTCTTTCTGCAGTCCACTGCGCCACCTTGTGGCGGGATATCTCAAGCGTAAAGAATTTAGTAAAACAGGACGTGCTGTATACTACAAAATCAATTCTACAGGTGAGTACTCGCAGAATTGTATTTTTCCCCACTGGCCTGCAACTCTGTTCTTCACGGGCACTGCATCTTGGCTCGGTAGCATCACATATTGAGGAGAGGGGTCAAAAGTGCATGGGGCGGGTTCTAGCAGAGCTGGGCTGGGGTCAGGAAAAGGTCAGCAATCCCAGAATGCAGAGCGCCACAATCAGATGACCCTTCCTGTTTGCAGGCAGCCTGAAACTCTATGGGCCGATATCCTGAATGTTTAAAGGCTCTGAAAATGCAGTACTTGCAGGAAAGATAATTCTTAAAGTGTACCAAAACCTAGGGTAGTCAATTGTTTTGACTATCCTGGGTTTTGTTTCACTCCCCGCTGTGTGAAACCCCTCCACGGTTCCGCAGCCAACTCACCTCAACCCGGTCCCATGGCGCGTCTGAGAGCAGCAGCTCTAATGGCTGCATCCTCCGCCTCCCTCTAACAGGCAGCGTGCCACTCATAAGTGCCTGGCGTGGGCATGCGCACAGCTAGAGGAAAGCAGAGGATGCGGCCGTCAGAGCCACTGCTCTTAGACACGCTGTGGGACCGGGTTGAGGTGAGTTGGCTGCGGCGATCTGGGGGGGGTTCACACCCGATCGGGGTGCCCCCAGGGAAAAGACCAAAACCCAGGATAGTCAACCCCCCCCCCCCCCCCCAACTTCTGACCCAGAACAGGTCACTGCAAAACCAGTTTAAATTGATAGACAGTAGTGGCAGCATCTCCATCCAAAGTAGTAAAGAGTATTGAATCTCCTAAAGGAAAACTCACTTTTTGGCAGGTTTTTGGTGTTCTGCCTTATTGTTTTTCCTCTTCTGAAATGTAAATTAATTATTAGTGTTAGGATTGCACCCCAGACCTGTGATTTACTTATCAGCATATAAAACCTCTATGCAATCAAATACATCCTATTAGCAGCACACCTCAAGTTTTTTTTAATTAAATATATACACCAAGACAAACACTACACAAAACACAAACTGGGGCTCTCCAGCCACCTCGGCTAATAAAAAGTATAATAATAAAAGTATTTCAACAAAGAATGTATTATATAGTATTTAATCCCCTATCAGATATATGTTTGCCCAGCTCTGGGTCTTCATTGAAAAAGTTATTTCAATGTGCAAATAACAAACAAGCCTAAAGTGGATCTAAACAATTTAAATGTGTATTAGTGCTAATACTATTGCCAAGTGCCCATATGATAAAACTACAATACTTGGCAATAGTATTAGCACTTATGCACTATTCTAAGTATGTCACACACCCCACTTCAGTTATTAATTATTACACTTGGGTTATCCCACCGCTAGGTGGCGCACTTGCAGAGATCTCCAAAAAAGCAGCAAGCCCCTCCCGGTCTATAGACACCTGGTACCTCCCAACAACTCCCCAGTGTTGGTCTCTGCAAGATGGCGACAAGACAGAAGAAAGAAGTCTCCTGCTTGCAGGTAGCCGGGGTATCACCCCGGCCCCCCCCCATGGTCTATTGCTGCCCGACTCTGTTTTTTTGTATTCCCCCTGTTAACTGGCAGCCTCCCAGCTTAGGCTGTAGGTCGGGCAAGGGTAGCTGGCACCTTAGGTGCCTAGGAGATTAGCTCCTCCGCTCGACCCCATATTGTGGGGCATAGCGGGATTCCGGAGTGGTGATCCGGACGTGGGATGCCCTTACACTTACTCTAGGCAAGGTACATTAGGCACAGAGGCTTTATTTCCCCCCCAATTCAGTATGGCTTGTGTGGTGTGTGAGGGTGTGCTTGGACGGGGGCTGGGCCGCACTGGCCTGCCCGTCTTTGTCTGGCTGATGCTTGCTGTGCGGTGTGCTCGGCTTTGGGTCACTTATGGCGGAGTTGGGCGTGTTCGCCGGCCCGCCGTTTTTGGGTTGCTTAGGGGCTATCTCAGTGGGCGCCCTGTTTTTGGCGCCTGTACTCAGGGGTCCCTGTGAGGCATTGCAGTGGGCGGGGCCGGGCGGCGCGCTGCGCCGGCGGCCCGCCTGGCCGGGAAGCGCCGAGGTTCTCGCGGCGCTCGCGGCGTGTGTTTTACTGGGGGCCTTCCCCCTGCCTTGCCGTATTGTGTGTGTGTGTAGTGCGGTGACCGTTTTGTTCAGGATGGCCGAGCGGTGGGGTACGCGGGCGCCATCATCGCTGGCGCCCGCTGCTCGGCGGCGTAGGAGTGGGCGGGGCCGCGTCCTGCGCGGCCCGCGTCGTGGTTGGCCGGTTGGAGGGAGCGGGGCTGCTGTGGCTCCCGCGTTTCTGTGGGCACGCCCCTCGTCCTTCCCTCTCCTTGGCGGTGCGGTTGTCTGCGTTGCTGGCAGGGGCCGCCATTTTCTCCTCGTCGCGCAAGTCATAAAAGGTAGGCTCCGCAGATTGTTTAGGTCGGGGCCTATTGCTAGTCTGGGGTCACTGTTTGAGCTTCCTTCTCCCGCCCCCAACCCCCACCACCCCCCCCCCCCCATCCTGGCCCGTTCGCCTCCATGTGTTGGGGGCATGGGGTTAAAAGGGGGGGGGTCGGCTATAGGCGCTGTTTGTAGGTGTGCCTGTATTGGTTGTGTGTTGTTGTGTCCTTGTCAGACCCTGGGACCCCATCCCACGGGGTTCTCCCGGTCTTATATACCGGGCTAGTCGGGGGCTGGTGGCATTTCATTCTTTAATTAGGATATTTTTTCCGGCTAAGATTCCCAGGGTCAGGGTTACATGAATACACATGTGTATATGTATACATATATATATATATATATCTATATTTACATATATAGTAGATTAAAGGGCATCCCGGGTTGCTTAATGCGTAAATCCCTGGGTTTTGCGAATACCATAAATTTCACCATATGGAGGCTGTCAAGGATTCCGGATCTGATCCTTCGGGACAATCTAGGCTGTGTGGGGGTTGTGGGACTCCGCTCCCGGGGGATGATGTCATTGTATGCATTCCATGTGCGCAGCGGAGCATTGAGCGCCAGTCCAGCACCCTGGTGCCTGGTACGTCATCGTCCGCGCCATCTCCCTCTCCTCCTCGCCTGTTCCGGACCCCGTGTGACGTGGTCACGGGTGGGGATTCGCAATCGGAGGTGTGCGCCCGGTTGGCCACCCCCGAGAAAATGTTTTCCAACATGCCCGCACAGAAGGGTGCGGCCAAGCGAAAATACCTATCTCCGCCTCCGCTGGACTCGGAGGAGGAAGTGATTGAGGACCTGGATTGGTCGGATGGTCGCCTCGCAGAGGGTGAGCTCGTGGAAGAATTGGATGATTCAGAGGGCCAGCGGGTGCTAGGCGCTGAGGGGGACCAGGTGGATGGTCCCGCCCCTGATACGCCTTCTATGACCCAAATGTTTGAGGTCTTGGATTTGGACCCTCTCGAGGTTGCTCTTCGGCCTAAGGGCCGGCTCTTTGGGGGCTCCAAGCAGAGTCTGGAGTTCCTCAGTCAACAGCTTTTCGAGGACGTTGTCCTTTAGCAGTGGGAGCTTCCTACACGGCTCGTTGGGGTACCGCCTGGCTGGGATAAGAAATATCCCTTTCCGGCGGACTTGCTGAAACGTTGGTCTGTCCCTCCCGAGATGGATGCTACGGTTTTGGGACTGTCTAATACTGCGGCTGTTCATCTTCCTGACACTACTTATCTCTAAGATGGCGAGGATCGCCGGATTGTCCTGTTGGCCCGCCATGGGTTTGTCTGTGCGGGTTCGGTTTTGAGGCCTGTTTGTGCTTCGGCTCTGTTGACCTTGGCGGTTAGGTCTGTGGTCAGGGATTTATGTGTGGATCTTGATCCCTCTGGTGATGAGTTTCTTGCATAAGCGTTGTGACTTTTTCTTGTCATTTGTTCTGGCCGCTCAGGATGATGCCATGTTGATGTGTGGCAGAGCTTCTGCTCTGTTGGTGGCTATTTGTCGCTCTGTGTGGTCGAGACAGTGGACGGCTGACCTCAATTCTAATGATCACTCGCGGCTCTTCCCTTTCTGGGTTTGAGGCTTTTTGGTGAATAGCTGGATTCTGTTGCCAAGGGAGGCAGGTTGCCTCAGTGCAAAAGGTTTCGCCGTTCCTTTCGGGGAACGGTCTCCTACAATCCGTCCTTTCGGGGAGCCAGAGCCAGCAGAGGTGCGGGCTTTTCGGCTTCCAGGGGCGCCAGCTGGAGTAGGGGTAGAGGCCGTGGCCGTCCTGTGCACGTCTGGGGCGCCAAGCCCAAGCCAGTTTCCAAGCCCGCTCAGCAATGAGGGGGCGCCCTCACCCGTACGGGTGGGGGGACGGTTGCGACTATTCTCCCGGATGTGGGACCTGGAGGTTTCCGACAGGTGGATCCGGGAGGTGGTGTCGGCCGGTTACAAGCTGGAGTTCGAGTCCTGTCTTCCTCCAAGGTTTGTCAGGCCTCGAGTGCCGTCGGATCCTTTAGCCGCACAGGGGCTTCTGGCGGCGGTAAAGAATCTTCTGGAGCTGGCAGTCATTTGCCCGATCCCTCCGTCGGAGGTGGGGCGCGGGTTTTATTCCCATCCCTTCACTGTTCTCTAAAAGGACGAGTCTTCCGCCCGATCCTGGATTTGAAGTTTCTCAACAGGTTCATTCGTCCCCGGAAGTTCCGCATGGAAACCCTGCGGTCTGCGATCGGTTTTCTTCGGCAGGGGGACGTTATGACGTCCATAGACATCAAGGACGCGTATTTTCACATTCCAATCTTTCCGGCACATCAGTGGTTTCTTCGCTTCGTGGTGAAGGATCGGCGTTTTCAGTTTGTAGCTCTCCCATTCGGTCTCACCTCGGCTCCGAGAGTGTTCACCAAGGTGTTGGCAGGGGTGATGGCCCTGCTCAGAGCTCAGGGGATTCGCATTGTTCCTTATCTGGACGATCTTCTCATCGTGGCACCTTCCCTCAGTCAGGTGGAGGGGGACACCAGTTTGGTGGTGTCTACGCTGGAGAAGTTCGGCTGGGTGATCTACTATCCCAAGTCTTCTCTGGTTCCGGCCAGGGTGGTGACTTTTCTGGGGATGTCCTTGGACTTTTGTCAGCACAGAGTGTTTCTCCCTTAGGCCAGGGTTCTTTTGATTCAGGAATTGGTTCAGCTTCTTCTCTCCAATCCTCGCCCGTCCTTCCGGCCGGGGATGAGACTGGTGGGGTTGATGGTGGCCTCGTTCGAGGCTGTTCCCTTCGCAATGTTCCGCACGAGGACGCTTCAGCTTCATCTTTTGGCGTCTTGGGATCGGCGACCGCTGTCGTT
This sequence comes from Gastrophryne carolinensis, assembly GCA_027917425.1. NCBI lineage: Eukaryota > Metazoa > Chordata > Amphibia > Anura > Microhylidae > Gastrophryne > Gastrophryne carolinensis. The sequence goes on from CM051234.1 coordinate 601,877,119, forward strand.
GGATCGGTCCTTTCCGGATGTCCCCCCAGGTTCGGCAGTCTCTACTGTGGTGGTTGGTCCCGGACACTCTCTTGAAGGGCAGGTCTTTCTAACCCTGCTTTGGGAAACTGTCACCACGGACGCCAGTTTGTCAGGATGGTGAGGTTTCTGGAAGGATTTTCAGTTTCAGGGGCAGTGGGACCCTCTGGAAGCCCACTTGCCCATCAATGTTCTGGAGTTGCGAGCCATCAGGTTGGTTTTGTCTCCCTTGACGCATCATTTACAGGGTCTGCTGGTTCGGGTTCGCTCGGACAATCAGACGGCGATTGCTTATATCGATCACCAAGGAGGGACTCGCAGTCTGGGTGCCCTCTGAGATGTGTCTCTGACTCTAGTTTGGGCGGAGACTTATGTCCCTTGCATTTCGGCAGTGTTTCATTCCAGGAGTGGTGAACACGGAGGCGGACTTCCTGAGCCGGTGCTCGTTCCGCCGGGGGGAATGGTCTCTCCATCCCCTGGTGTTTTCGGTCGATGTGTCCTCGGTGGGGGACGCCGTTGGTGGATCTGTTTTGCCTCTCGTCACAACTACGAGCTTCTGACATTAGTGTCGCTTTCTCGGGACCCTCTGGCTCTGGCAGCGGATGCCATGGGCTGCCCTTGGGTAGGAGGGACCAGGGTTTTTCTTTATCTGTTCCCTCCTATTCCCGTGTTAGGCTGGGTGCTGCGAAAGCTAGTTCAGGTAGGAGTTCCCGCCATTCTCGTGGCTCCAAGGTGGCCAAGGCGGGTGTGATTCGCAGTCATCGTTCGTCTGGCAGTGGTTCGGTTCGATCTGCCTCTTCGGCCAGATCTTATCACTCAGGGTCAACTGTGTTACCCCTGTTTACCGACGCTGGCTTTGACGGCTTGGCGGCTGAAACCTCCATCTTGAGGGAGGAGGGTCTTTTGGATTCGATCTTTCGGACTCTCGTTATTGTTAGGAAGAGGTCTTCCTCTTCCATCTATTATAGGGTCTGGAGATCTTATATTGATTGGTGTGAGGCTAGATCTTTGCCCTGCCGGGTTTTTGCTATTTCTCGGATTTTGGAGTGTCTTCAATCAGGGCTGGATTCTGGTCTTCAGCTGAGTACATTGAACGGGCAGGTTTCTGCCTTGTCAATTTTTTTCCAGAGGTCTTTTGCAAGCCATTCTTTGGTCAAGACCTTTTTCCTGGGGGTTTCGCTTTTGCGGCCTCCTAGGAAGCCTTTGTTCCCAGTTGGGATTTGAATTTGGTGTTTTCGGCGTTACAGGTTCCTCCTTTGGAGCCGGTGCAGGATATTGCTCTGTCCACTCTGACTCAGAAGGTTGCCTTTTTGGTGGCCATCACTTCGGTTCAGCGTTTTTCAGAGTTGGCGGCTTTATCGATTCAGGCTCCTTGTTTTGAGAAGCATCAGGACAAAGTGATCTTTCGTTTCAAGTCGGATTTTCTCTGCTTTTCATATTTATCAGGACGTTGTTCTTCCTTCTTTGTGTCCTAAGTCTAGGAATGTCAAGGGGAGTGCGTTGCACTGCTTGGACGTTGTGTTAGGTACTATTTGCGTGCTACATCTTCCTTCGTAAGACTGATGCCTTTTTCGTGGTGCCCTGTGGGCCTAGGAAGGGCTTTGCTCCGGCTCAGTCTTCCTTTAGCAAATGGATTCGTCAGGCGATTGTTGGAGCCTATTCTGCCAAGGGGTAGGATCCCCCTTTTCGCGTTACTGCTCATTCTATTCGTGCGGTTGGTGCGTCCTGGGCTTTTCAGCACCAGGCTTCGGTTGACAAATTTGTAAGGCCGCTACCTGGTCTTCTGTTCACACCTTTTCTAAGTTTTACAAGGTGGATGTTCGGGCCTCAGCTGATGCTGTGTTTGGCCGTAAGGTTCTGCAGGCTGCAGTGGTTTGAGTTTTATCTGCGTTATTGCCTGGTTTTGGATACCCGCCCTTTTTATGGACACTGCTGTTGGATGTCCCAAGTGTAATAATTAATAACTGAAGTGGGGTGTGTGACATACTTAGAATAATACCATTTTGTGAATACTCACCTGTAAAATGGGTATTATAAGTATGTCACACACCCCACTTCACCCGCCCTTTTTTGGTATCCGGGTTCCTTTTATGGTGAGGTTTTGTTATTTACAGTTGAGGGTTACAATTGTTTGATCCTGGTACCTTGTCTTACTGCTGTTTTAACACTGGGGAGTTGTTGGGAGGTACCAGGTGTCTATAGACCGGGAGGGGCTTGCTGCTTTTTTGGAGATCTCTGCAAGTGCGCCACCTAGCGGTGGGATAACCCAAGTGTAATAATTAATAACTGAAGTGGGGTGTGTGACATACTTATAATACCCATTTTACAGGTGAGTATTCACAAAATGGTATTTTTGAATGGTTTAGATCCCAAATGACAAATTGAAGAGGAACTTTGCAGGCCCTGGAGTTCAGTGAGAACTGACGGATTGGGGAGCGTGCATTGCAGCATACCTGGCGTAATGTGCACGCTCCTGTACCAGCCAGCATGGGAGCAGTTGTAGAGCCATGGATGCATGGGATGCGGCAGCGCGGGCTTCCCATTAAAGTCGATGAGAGCCATTTGCCAAAAGATGTAAACCTAGCAAACGTAACCGGCTCTCATTGGTTGCGTGCCTGTGCATGGTCCGCTCGACCGAGCAGAGGTCACTGGGCGAACTGGAGGGTTTCACACCCTGGGTTTTGTTCCACTTTAAAGCTGTATAAAGGAATATTTCAGGAATTGACAATTATAAGGCAGTAAGCATCTCACCTGGTGCCTGTCCCTTGTGCCTCTCCTGCATTTCCTGCAATGCTGGGTAGAAGCTGTAGCAGGGCTCCAAAGGATGCCCTCCCTTCAATTTCATTTCTTTTTTATGACCACACGAAATAGGTCAAACATCCACTCTATCCTTTTATAGTTCTCAGGGCAAGCGAGCCACAGTGGTGAAAGAGGAACATAACCCAGGAGAGTCAAAATCACAGGTTTTGTGCTTCTTTAAAGTGGGCCAAAACCCACGGCGATCGGCTGATCTATTCCCTCCCTCCGGGACATCCAAAATTGGGATGCTCTGCTGTGTGAAACCCCCCAGGTCGCCCATACTCCCACCTTCTTTCCCGGTCCAACGGCGCATGTGCAAGCTGCGGCCGCATCCCCGCTATCCCTCTAGCAGGGAGCTTGCCTGCGCCAGGCATCTGTAAATGGCCGATGCGGGCACGCTCTGTTAGAGGGTAGTGGGGATGTGGCCGTCAGTGCGCTTGGACCTGCTCGCCTTAGGCGACGTGACGCCAGCGGATCGGAGCACGCTGATTGGACGAGCGGCCATGCATGCGCCGTAGGACCGTGAAAAGGTGAGTTGGTTTTGGTGACCTGGGGGGTTTCGCACAGCGGGGCATCCTTGATCGGGGTGCCCCGGGGGCAAGGACCAAAACCCAGGATAGTCAAAATCCTGGGTTTTGGTCCACTTTTAAGGAGAACAAAACGCAACAGTGCTGGCCGCAGGCCTTCCATCTGAGGCATCACAAAACAGGATGCCCTGCTGTGTAAACCCGGCCCCGGTGGCGGCCACATCCCCAGTATCTCTAGGCTGTGGCGTTCTCCCGTCCCCAGCTATTCCCTGCACTCCTGTGGAAGGGAACGCACCTGCATCTGGGGATGTGGCCACTCTTGCTCCTGATTGCCGTAAGCAGAGCCATTTGCTGAACATAAATATGCACGGCAAACGACTGATTGGATGGGAACTGAGAGGTTTCATCCGGCGAGGTATCCCAAATCGGGTGCATGTATTGTTGCTTATAGACTTTTTCGATTCTACTCACACCGACACCTTCTCGCTTGATGTTAAAGTAGAAATAACATTTATACCTTCTCCCCTTTTGGGGGTACTTGAACTTCTTAACGATAAGGGGGACTTGCCTTAAAAAGGTTGAGAACCACTGTGTGTTAAAGGACTGTCACTGCTTTTGATAGGCATGTCCTTCAGCAAGGTCAGCAACTTATGTATATGTAACTTTTCGTGGTGTTTTCTCCTTTGCCCCAAACGCACAATGTTTTGGAGATTTAGTTATACTTTGGGGGATCGGATTTCATACAAACATATTTATGTGTACAGAACTCCCCGGTTTACATGTAGAACACACATTCTCTCTTTGTGATTGTTTCAGGCTTTCTCCTCTTTCTCCCATTTGAACTAGTTCTCTCAAGTTAGAAACCTGCTAAAGGTTACTGGAGCACATGCAGCTCTGGCGTCCATGATAAGCTGGAATTGGAGAATTTTTCACTATGGTTACTGTATACAGAATGACTTGCAGACTCCATTCGGGAGCTTTGATTACATTTAGCTAAACGCTGAGATATGGTCAGTCTTGGGAGCAGGGGTGCACCTGTAATGAGGATATGTGAGGCGGCTGCCCTGGGCAACTCTGCAGATGGGACGGCAATTGACCTTCTTTACTTTCTATTTTCTTTGTGATAGATTTTTTTATTTTTTCTGCTGTCAACTATTGGTGCCTCGGCAGCCCTGGCCCACCTCCAATCCCTACCCCCCCTGTGGTGTTTTGTTCAGGAGTGTAGGGGCATCTTTCTAATGCAATCAATAGCACACTGGTAGCCTTTCTTTGTTCAGCTGAGGCTGTCGGATGGATAAAATATACGGTATGTTCTCTTTATACCATTTCATTGAGGTTTGGGTTCTGGACATGACCAGAACGGTATCCAATCAATCAATCAAATAAATCAATCAAATCAATCAATCGTAAGCTAGAACTAATTATCAAATAATCAAGATCATATTTGCCATTAGACAAACATTAGCAGTAGCATAGGAGCTAAAATCAGGAAGATATCTATTTTTTTTTTCTGTTTGGGATGTTGACACTTTAAAGTGGTCCAAAAACAAGTATTTTGACCATCCCCAGTTTGGTCTAACTTCCTCCCCTCCCCATCGAAACCTCCTGAATCACCTTTAAAATTCGCATTTCTGTCTTCCTATGGCACATGCACAGGCTCTCTGCCAATCAGCACTATATATCATTTATATCGATCCAGCTCTCTTAGGAAACGGAGCTTAGGCAGCGGCTGCATCCTCAGTCTGAATGGCTTGGCTCCAGAGCGTGCATCGGCTGAGATGCTGGTGATGCGTCCCCAGCCCGCACATGTATATCAAAAATGGTGCACCACTAATAACCGTGAATAACGGCGTGCGCACTAATATATCTCACAACACTGAATAAAGTGAAACCCAAGGTATGACTATTCCCAGCGGTCACAAACAAGGAGCACAACCAATGAACGATATATGAAAATGTATTAAGCAAAAGCAACAAACAATTAAAAGCAACAATTAAGACACATTAAAAATAGCCGCCCCTCGCCTAGTACTAAATAAATGTAAATACCATGTCCTCAACAGTAACCCAATTAGTGTATGACTGCTACTCCAATAAAGAGTTCAATCCTCTCAAAATAGTATTTGTATCTTGTGGAATAACCCAGAAAAAAATCCTTTTTTTGTACTGCACAAAAAACCTCATAATATGTGAACCCTAATGATCAAAAAAGAAAATACAAACCTGGACCTATCATTTCAAACTATCTAATACACCAAAAATATCCAAGAAAGTATGTATGTATATATATATATATATATATATATATATATATATATATATATATATATATTGCAAAAAAAAATAATAATTGATACTACTTAATACATTACAACCAAATTAAGGTGAAAAATATACATACATCAAATACAAGTGCCAGAAGGTAGCCTACCAAGTAACCATGAAAACACACAGAAATAACCACACACGAAAAAATGATTAGTGCAAAATGATACTAAAGAGAGATACTCAGCTGCGCTGGCACAGAGCGTGCAGTCACCGGGGAGGACAGTCAAGGCGAGGGGGGGGATTTAGATTCCACATGTGTTTCGCAGTGTTGACAACCGCGTCTTGCTTGGGTGCAACCTGATGATCACATTGTTCTGCTCTTTATACTGCCCAGCCCGCACATGGCCATGGAATCTCCAGTCAATATTAACACTTTGAATAGGCAAATGAATCATTTATTGATACAGATTTGCATGTTACACCTCAATGAGGGACAAATGAGACCAATAAGGGACAGGGGAACATGGATGCAAAAGAGGGGCAGTCCCTCCAAATCAGACACTTGGATATGCAATTCTCTGGCTCTGAATTGACCCCATTGTTTTCTCTCTGGTAATGCATTTTAGGAGGACTGTGGGGGAGATTCATGCACACTCTCTGTATTAATTTTAGAAGGCTGGGGGGAGGGTAGAATCTGGGCGCACACTGGGCAAGCCACAGTGGTCACACTTTCTGGGTGCACTCATGCTAGTGCTTCTGAGGCAAAGGAGAGTCTGTGTAGCCACATTTGGAGCGTGACCTGGAAATCTAAAAAGGAAAGGAAGGACACACATTTGGCTGCAACATTTACAGCACACTGCATGAAATGGAGGAGAGGCACATGGACCAGGCTTCAGTGGAGCTGCTTGTGGCCTTATTATTGCCATGGTCTAGACTCAGGGGTGTCAAACACACTCCTAAAGGGTCAGCAACAGGTCATGTATTGCTCTGTAGCACTGTATGAAGGGCTTTAAAGTGGACTAACACCCAGTATTTTGACTATCCTGGGTTTTGGTCCACTTCGGTGGGGCACCTCGATCTGTGGTGCCCGCTGTGTGAAACCCCCCCAGAAAGCCCCGAAAACTCACCTCACCCCGCTCCCACGTGACCCCTGCATCCAATCCCAGCCGACGGACAAACGGGAGGCAGCGACGGACAATCAGAGCGTGTCCGCCGCCGCCTCCCACGCGTCCCTCCTTACAGGGCGCGCGTCGGCCATTCACAAACGGGCAGCGCGAGAGGCGGCGGCGGGGACGTGCATGCGCCGCTGGAACGGGGAGAAGGTAGGATTGTGGGCTCCCTGGGGGGGTTTCACCCCGCGGGACATCCCGATTTCGAATCTTATAGATTCCCGGGCCGATCCCCCCTTGGTGTTGGTCCACTGTAAGAGGGACAATCACTGTTTCCCATCGATTTCCCGCTGCCTAGCCAAGCAGATGTTATGTCCTGCATTTGCAGTTTGGTGATTCAGGAGTTAATAACCCCGTATTCAGCTAAGGGTGCAAGAGCACCGCACAACACAGGGAAACCGGGGGTGCAGCTGTTCCCTAAGCCAGTTCTCTGTTCAAAAAAGCTTTATGCTGTACATTAGTATGCATGGCATAAAGCGCCGAGGCGGCGAGAGCCGTGTCTGCACCTAAAATGCACAGCTAACACCCCACAATGGCTGGCGACGTATCTATCTCAGGACTGACGGCTCCTATGTGACTCTCATGACCAGCATATAAAATCTATCGGTCTTTTTAATTCTAGGGTTTGGTCTTTGTGGAATTCCAGAGAATCTCATAGGCGCCCTTCTGAAGACCGGTGTCAAAGGGATCACAGCTGTGAGCAACAATGCCGGGTAAGTCCTCGCATCACCTCTCCAGTTCCTTCATGTAAGTGCTGATCACAGTAGTACATCCGTCCTCTGAGCTACTTTAGGTTATTTAAATTTGCTTCTTTTTTTTTTTTTTCACTTGCCTTATTATGATTTGTCAGGGGCTCTGCATTGATCAGCCCTAGTGAACTTCTTCTCGACATCCTTTGCACGTCCCTGACAAGTGAAACTGCTTCCAACAGTATGTTTAGACTAATTTAACCCTTTGCCTGGACTGTTCATTTTTAAAGAGTTAAAGCGGACCAAAACGCACTTTAACTAACATCCCCTGAATTGCTCCCCCCCCCCCCCCCCCCCCCACAAATAGTAACTTTTGCCTATTTTTGTTGCTCCCACTTCACTCTAATCCCAGATAATGCCATTTGTTTAGCTGTAAAGCTCCGCCTCCTCCATTCATTTCCACTGCTGTGTGTGGTAATGATGTCATTGGCACCACGTATGCAATGACTGATCACCTGAAATCCAACAGAGGGACAGCCAAAAAAAAAAAATCCGTGTTACAGGGCGATTTGATAAGCAAAAATGTCCATTTCTAGTTCTATGCCCTAAGAAGGGAGTATCGGCAGGGGATTTGGTCAAATGTATTTCACAAGTTCAGTGGGTTTTGTTCCACTTTAAGGTCAGGTTTGACTTCCTCATTCATTTATTTGGCAGAAAATTGTAGCCATTCATGTGACTGCCGGCAACCATTCAGGCCTGTCCAGTTTGTCACCAACCATTGTCTGATTGGCAGCTGTATGAGTGAGGAAGTGGGGAGGATTGGCATACATGACTTTAGTTCCTCTTAAAAGTGGATCCACCCCCTCCTCCCGACACTTCATTGAAAAGTTACAACAGGTTTTTACATTTGATTGGACAGACGCAACATTAGACAAGGAAAAAAAGACGCCCAATTTTTTCAAAACGTGGGAAAGCTTTATTGACTCCTTACATATAGAAGTGAAGGAGAAATTATATCAAAAATTTAGAGACACCACATGGTATCTGAGAAGAACAATGGTAGGAGATAACCCCGTGGATCTTACTGGGAGAAATGTCGCCGGGGCGTCGCAGCCCTCACCTTGACAAAGTGAATCCATGGGGTAAACAAGAACACATGCAGCAACTACATGGGTAGCTTATGACGGGAGACGCTAATTAGTAGATTTACTTTTCTGTGATCTACCAAAATATGTATGTAACAATTTTGTGTTATGCACATTGTAGCTATGTTGAAAAAAACAATAAAAACAATTAAAAGAAAAAAAAAAAAGTGGAACCAAAGTATCCTGGCAATTCTATGCCAAGCAGGGTCCAGGGCCAAAAGGAGTCAAAGCCTACCTCCTTCCATTTACAGTGAGTAGAGATGAGCGAACTTCTTGAAAGTTCGATTCGCCGAATTTCCCCGAATCGAACTTTCACGAATCGCTCATCTGAAAAAAAAAATGCCGGCATGGTGGGAGCGGGCAGGCCGGCTACGCCTGTCAGCGGGCCGCCGCCGGCCCGCTAACAGCGCAGCCGGCCTGCCCGCTCCCACCATGCCGGCATTTTTTTAAAAAGCAAACACTTACCTGCATGGTCGGAGCGTGGAGGCCGGCGCCGCTCTCAGCTGTCATCAGAGGACGCGTCATCAGAGGGCACCTGAGAGCGTAGCCGGCCTGCTCGCTCCCACCATGCCGGCATTTTTTTTTTTTTTATTTCAGGGAAAATTCGATCGGCACGAACCAACAAAAATTCGGGTTCGTGCCGAATCGAATTTTCCCTGAAATTTGGAGCGAATTCCGGTTCGTCCGAACCGGTTCGCTCATCCCTAACAGTGAGCTCCAAATTCACATGATTCCGTGTTAAGAAAAAGTAATGTGGAGCTCACAAATGGTGGTGGGGGGTAAGTTAGGTTAGTTTTTCGTCCCTCCCAGGCACAGATATGCAAAGAAGAGCTTGGGTCTGCTATAAAGAGGAACAAAACCCCAAAATATCGAGCAGCATGTGCATTCAGATTTTCTTTGCCATTGCCATACTGACATCCGTGCAGCAAGGAGATCTTAACAGAGCAACGCTACCGGCTGCATCCCTACCCCCACCACTAGCTGTTGGTGTGCCACACAGGCCATTCAAAAAGGTGAGTGCGTGCCTAGCTAGAGTACGCTGGGGATGCGGTCTCGTGGAAGAAGTGAATGATTAGGGGGTTTCTCACGGTGGTGCATCCCTATTCGGGATGCCCTATAAAGAGGTAGACCAACCTGCCCCAAAGACTCTGGGGGGTGGGGGGGTATTGCTCCTTTTGAACTGGACCAACACCCAGGATTTTGACTATCCTGGGTTTTGGTCCACTTCGGTGGGGCACCCTGATCGGGGGTGCCCCGCTGTGTGAAACCCCCCAGAAAGCCCCAAGAACTCACCGCTCCCACGTGACCACTGCATCCAATCCCTGCCGATGGACAAGCAAGAGGCAGCGACGGACAAGCATGCTAAAGATTTGGCGGGTTTAAATCTGGGTGCACATATTTAGCTGTGACTTGCTGCCTGCATCTTGATGAGCTTTTTTACTCTTAGCACACACAAAAGTGCAATACAAATATTTGTTTTAATTTTTTCCTTCCTAGTGGCTCTGCGGTGGCTCAGTTTGCAAAAAGAACTGGGATTTTCCACCGCCTAAGCCACGCCCAGCAGCAGTTTGGAGATCACTGATTGGCTGTGTGACAAGCCGCATCCCCGGCTTTCTATTTGGTGCGGCCTTTCCTATACCCAGCCATTCAGATAGGCCTGGCGTCAGAGGGGTGCACAGCTGCAGGGAAGCCTGGGTTGCAGTGGCCAGTGTATCAGGAGCTGCTGGTAATGGTGAGTTTACCAGTGACCCTGGACATTTCACACAGGCCCCTGCCGATATTCCCTTCTTATGTCGTAGAACTAGAAATGGATATATTCGCTTTACGAATCGTCCTGGGACACTTTTATTTTTGCTGTCCCTCTCTGTAAGATGGCAGGCATCAGTCATTGCATAGGTGTGACAATGACATCATTGCACAACAGTGGCTATGAATGGAGGAGATGGAGCTTTACAGCTAAAATAGGCGCCATTATCTGGGATTAGAGTGATACAGGTGAAGAAAAAACTGGCAAAAGGTCCTCTACACAAGGGGAGCAATTCAGGGGATTCTAGTTAAAAATGTGGGTTTTGATCCGCTTTAATGCTGAACATAAAATTGCTGAGTTGGCTTTCTAGTGGTTTTTGCGTTGTGTGCAATGGCTGCCCCCTGGTAATGCTGCTAAGTCCATATAATCATGTGAGCGGCAGTGTACTGTATAGTCATTTCACTTCTAATGACCCCTGTGAGGGGAATGGCGGTAGACACTATATGACACAGCATTGTTTGCACACACTCCATGCACTCTAGACAGTGGTGTGTCCCTGTATCTTTTGCCCGTGTTGGCGGTTGCCACATAATGTTGCAATGTCTCTATTAAAGCGTGCCGGCCATTAACACACTTCTGGCAAAAGTTCAGCCGACCCTGACCGGTTATATAATATTACTGAAGAGTAACAGTGGAACTTAGTATCCTCCACATGGCTGTGCTTAAAGCGCATAAACATTAAAAAATGACTTAAACCGGATCAACAGCCTGGCACAGTTGGAAAAGAAAGGTAGCGGCCATTTTGGAGCTTCCTCCCCCAGCATCTCAGCCATGCTGCTGCCTGGATTCAACTGACATAACTGACAGTGCACAGTAACAGGAAGCCCAGCAGCATTTCCTGTTTGCAGGTGGCCTGCAAATGCAGGAGCCGCCATCTTGTTCTTAAAATTGACCACAGCAAGAGTTGATGATTTTGTATGTGCAGAAATCTAATGCATATGATTGCTGTTTGTTGTGTTGGTCTGGTTTAAAGCAGACTAACACCCAGGATTTTCACTATCCTGGGTTTTGGTCCACTTCCGCGGGGCACCCCGATCGGGGGTGCCCCGCTGCGTGAAACCCCCCCCCCGATCGCCCTAAATAACTTGCCTCACCCCACTCCTACGCGAGCGCTCATCCAATCAGAGCGCTCAGAGCCGCTGTGGTATTTACGGACAAGCGACGGACAACCACAGCGGCTCTAAGCGCGCTGGAGGCCGCGTCTCGTGCTTCCTTCTAACAGGGAGCGCGCCGGCCATTCACAAACGACCGCCGCGGGTGCGCACCCTGCTAGAGGGAAGCGCGAGATGCGGCCCGCGCATGCGCCGTTGGAACGGGGATAAGGTAAGGTTTCTGGGCGTCCTGGGGGGATGCCCCGCGGGGAGGGATCTGATCTTATAGATTCCCGGGCTGATCCCCCCCTGGGTGTTGGTCCACTTTAAGACATTTTTGACTGTTGGTCCACTTTAAGCCAGATCAACACAAGAAAAGGTGCTCATATGCATCCCTCCCTGTGGCACTTTAGATTGCTGCACATAAAAATGTATTTACCCCTTTCTAACTCTTGCTGTGGTAAATTTTAAAAACAAGATGGTGGCTCATGGATGTGCAGGCCAGCTGCAAACAGGAAGTGCTGCTGGGCTTTGTGTTACTGTATTGAGATGCTGGGAGAGGAATCTCCAAAATGGCCACTACCTTTCTTTTCCAACTGTGCCAAGCTGTTGGTCCGATTTAAAGTGGACCAAAATCCAGGATTTTGACTATCCTGGGTTTTGGTCCTTGCCTCCGGCTGTGTGAAACCCCCTAGGTCGCCGAATCCAACTAGCCTCTTCCCGGTCCTACGGTGCATGCGCGGCCACTCGTCCAATTAGCGAACTCTGAGCCGCTTACGTCATGCCGTCTAAGGCGAGCAGCTTAGAGTGCGCTGATGGGCGCATCCCCCGCTATCCTCTAACAGGGAGCATTCACAAATGTCTGGCACGGGCATGCACCCTGCTAGAGCGATAGCGGGGATGCAGCCGTTGGCCTGGGAAAGAAGGTAAGTGTTTGGGCGACCTGGGGTGTTTCACACAGCGGGGCATCCCGTTATTTGGGGCATCCCGATATTGTTGTAACTGTTACACTCTCCTATGCATCCCCTAATGAGAGGGCGTGGCCTAATTTAACAAATGTCCCTTTTCCCACCCTAAAAATAAATGAAAGGGATGCCAAACCCAATGGCAATAGAGCAGCAAGGAGCTCATATGATGCCTATTCCCTTGGTGCCTGAATATTTGGGCAAAATCTAGGGGCCCAAACTTTGCTTATGGGGGAGGAGGTTGGGGAAGGCCTAGATGTTGTATGGGGCCTGATGTTGGTCCTGCTAAAGAGCAAATCTATGAGCAGGTAGATGGTGCCCCCTGTATAAAGGTTATGCCCCCTTATTTCAGTATAGACTAAAGACACCTGTCATAGCTAGGTAAGTGGGGTCACATTCATTGGCCTCTTTTGCAGCCTTTTCTATCTACGATGTTACAGCAGGCGCCAGGCTATCTTCTCCTATCTGCAGTGAGCTAATGCACCTTATGGATCTCCTGCCTTGCCTAGTAACGCGCGTGTAACATGTAAATATTAATCATTTACTATGTTTTCTGCACATTACATGAAATTCAGTAACTTTCCTGGGAAAACGTGGAAAAATAGAGGGTTTTGAAGGGAGTGTGGAAATTAGAGGGCAAAGGAAATGTGCAAAGAAGCAGAAGACCACGGAAATGTAAGAAGGGAAAATAAGATGGAAATGGAAAGAAAGATGGAGGGAGTGTAATAAATGGCTGGAGAGATATGGAATGTGGAAAAAGGAAACT
>CM051234.1:601890562-601946268 GCA_027917425.1 Gastrophryne carolinensis
GTGGAGAGAGAAGGGTGTGGAAGTGTAAAAGGCAGAGAGGGGGAAGGAGGGAATGTGGAAAAGGGGGAAGAGGAAGGAATGTTAGAAATATTGGGGATGTGTAAAAGGGAGGGAGAAGGAGGGAGTGTGGGAGTGGTGGGGGGAAAGAAAAAAAAAAAGGGGAATGTGTAAAAGGGGGAGGGGACGAAAAATGGAATGTCTTCAAATGGACAGGGAAGGAGGGGGGAATAGGCAAAACTGAGTGGGGGAGTATGAGTGAATATTTAAAAAAAAAGAGTGGGGGGCGTCCAAGAAACAGAGAGGGTTGAAGAGAATGTAAGTTTTCTTCGCCCTCTACGTTTCCACAAAGAGGAGCAAAATCAAGGAAATGCAAGGTATGAAAATGTAGAATGAAAAGAAAGATTGAGGGAATGTAATCAATAGTTGGAGAGAATGGAATGTGAAAAAAGACTGAAGAAAGGTGAAAACAAGAAGACACTGTGGGGCAAAAAGAGGGAAAGAAGGAGGGAATGTGGAAACGGGGAGAAGGAGGGGGAAATGTTTAAAAGGGGGGGGGTGGAGAGAGAAAGGGTGGGGAAGTGGCGGGGGGGGGGGGATGTGGAAAAGGGGGAAGAAGGGAATGTTTAAAAGTATGGGGGGAATATGGAAAAGTGAGGGAGGCAGAGAAGGAGGGAGTGTGTAAAGGGGGGGGGGGGAGAAAAAGGGATGAATGTATTTAAAGGGGGGGGAGAAAAGGGAATGTGTAAAAGGGAGGACGGAAATAAGGGGACGTGTAAAAAGGGAGAGTGAAGGAGGGAATAGGCAAAACTGAGTGGGGGAGTAGGAGTGAATGTTTAAAAAGGGGGGGGGGTGTCTTTAGACTCCAGGGCCATCTTCGACAGTAATAAGTCCACTTGAATGAATGGATTGTCTGACGCCTTCTTCTGACAAATGCGTGCCTGCGCCATCTAATACAGTAACATGCCTGAGAAATGAAAGAGAGGGTTTAAAGGAGCATGGAAATGTAGAGCCTGAAGAAAATATGCAATGAGGAAGAAGACCAAGAATGAAGGGAAAATAAGATGGAAATGTAGAAAAGAAGAGAAAAAAGAAAAGAAAGATGGAGGAATGTAATAAATAGTTGGAGAGGACTGGATCAAGGAGAAAAGGAGACAGAAGAAAGGTGAAAAAGCAAAAAAAAAAACGGAGACGGGAAAGGTGCATTGGTCTGTAAATCGGGCCAGAGCTATATAATCCCACTGAACTGCTGTTACCGGCATGTGACTCGTGTCTTGTGATTGTTTAAACTTTAACAGTAGTCTATGAATAGGTCTGGCAGCGTATCTACACACTCACCAGGGTCAGGACTCTCATCAGACACTGCGGCCTCCCTCTTTGTGATGTAAGCAGAATGCACTGATAGCGCTCAGCACATTCGTATGTCCTATGCGTTATGTCTGCGCATTATGTCTGCTAAGTGACAGCCCTCATTGCCTTATACGAGTGGTGTATCCAGAGCTACTCCTGATTGCTTTTATAGATCATATAGCAGTACATATGCCGGGCTACCATCATATTCTCTAGATGCCATTCAAACTTATAAGAGCCTTTTTTTTTTTTTCCCATGGACCCAAGCCTTGCTTATTTGGATATGTGTCTTTTGAAGAGCATGTCTCAGGGCTGCCAATGGGGCAGGACTCCTGTTGCTCCTCAGCAACTTCTGCTTGACCTTGTATCTACCAGGCCCCCAGGAGGAAGATTAATTTGTGTGACTCTTCTCTGTCCTTTGACAGTGGACACAGAATCTATACCTCCACCAATGCGGCAACTACTTTGTGTGGCCATTCTTCTGGGCCTCCCTTTATAAGGGAGGGAAAGGGGGGGGGCAGGAATATTAGGTTGGGGCCAAGAAATTTCTGGTGGCCACCCTGGCATTTCTTGCATGAATTGATCCCCTTGTTGCCTATGGTTCCACTGAGCAGATTTAGCCCCCGTTCCTGTTTGCTGTGATGAAACTTTACCCTGGATCCTGCATTGTTCTCCTGGAGCTTTGGGTCCTGGGTTGCCGCCATCTTGGACAGCTGCACGGAGTGGCATCTCTGCTCTTTGCTTGGTCCTGCTTGCCCAGTAATGATCCCTTTTTCATCAGGAGATACTGTATTTTAAGGGCACGTTGATTCCAGGCCCATATGTTATGTTGACCTTCCCCCCACACCACCACCAACCACCCAATAAAATGTAACTTCAGACAAAACATTTTTTTAAACCGGACCTTCAGCATGATTTAATGAAAAAGCCCAAACCCTTAAAACTATTCCCCAGCATCCAAAATTAGTATATTTCAAGGTTTTAGTCACTTTTTTTTTTTTACTATTTTTCTTTTTCCCCACTGGGGCTGGCAACTCTATGCAGGGACTCTAGGATGTGGGCGCCACCATCTTGACTCAGAAGCATCACACTGAGGAGAGGAGGGGGGCATAAAGTACAGGGGGGGGTTATGGCTGTGCTTTGCTCAGACAGAGCAGAGCTGGGGTCAGGAATAGGACAGCAATCCCAGAATGCAGAGCAGCACAGTCAGAAGGCACTTCCTGTTTGCAGGCTGCCTGATGTTCCATGAGCCGCCATCTTGGATGTTTAAAGGCTCATAACATGCAGTAGATGCAGGTAGGATGATTTTTAATGTGAGCAATCTGTAGGTACAGGGTGTGGAAAACATATAAGATAGACTCTTATTCAGGGTGAAGGAACGCTTTAAAGCATAGGTGCTCAATCCTCCTCAAGGTCCACCAACAGCACATGTCTATAGCTCTAGTCCAGGCTTTCAGGGGGTCAATCGAGGGGTTGACCGGAGCGGACCCACACAAGTTTTGGTCAGGTTTAAGAAACATGTCAGTCAATGATCAAGGCTGTCTTTCTGGTGGTAAAGCAGTAAACATTCTTTACATAGAGATTAGCAATGTCTGGCCTTTATTTGTCAGGTCTGCTTTAAGAATACAGCCGTCCAATGAAAAAGAATAAAGAAACCGGAAGTGTAGCGTATATTTAGCATAACTCCCAACTTTTTAGGATGGGAAAGAGGAACATATGTTAAACTAAAACGGACCTTCACCCTGAATTAGAATCTATCTTATATGTTTCTCACACCCTGTACATACAGATTGCTCACATTAAAAATCATCCTACCTGCATCTACTGCATGTTTAAACATCCAAGCTGGCGGCTCATAGAGCATCAGGCAGCCTGCAAACAGGAAGTGTCTTCTGACTGTGTCGCCTCTGCATTCTGGGATTGCTGTCCTTTCCCTAACCCCAGCTCTGCTCTGTCTGTGCAAAGCACAGCTATAACCCTGCCCCCCTGTACTTTATCCTGCTCTCCTCAGTATGTGTCATGCTTCTGAGTCAAGATGGCGGCGTATGTACCCTGAACAGGGTTGCAGCCCTGTGGGGGAAAGAATAATATGTAAGTGACTAAAAAACTTTAAATATATTAATTTTAGATGCCGGGGAATCGTTTTTTTTTTTTTAAAGGGTTTTCATTAAATCATGGTGAAGGTCCGGTTTAAGCCACGTCCCCTCATTGACAGATGGATAGGAGATAACAGTTGCAGCAATATAACCCATTGAATAGGCAAATGAATCATTTATTGATGCAGATCTGTATGTTACACCTCCAGAGGGACAGAGGAGAACAAGGGACATGGGGGACATGGACTCAAAAGAGGGACAGTCCCTCCAAATCGGGGACACTTGGGAGGTATGTATTTAGTAATCCCAGGGATATGAGCCCAGTGGCGGGGCAGCCCTGACAGTGTATAGGGGTGAATGCCTGCTTCTTGGGAGTATTATGTCACGACAGGGGTTAAATCATTAAGGCACTTGCACAGTTCCCTGAGTTCTGTGACAGCTTAATAGCTTGATAAGAATCCCCTATATCTTAGGTAAATGTTTGCCACAGCAGATGAGCAACCTCTTCTTCTCTGTACAGTACAGGGGCACTAGCTGCGCTTATGTGAAGGTCAGTGCCATTATTTTTTTGTAATATTTATTTCGTTTGGTGAAAACCGGACCTTCACCCTGAATAGGACCCTATCTTATATGTTTCCCCCACCCTGTACATACAGATTGTCCACATTAAAAATCATCCTACCTGCATCTACTGCATGTTATGAGCCTTTAAACATCCAAGATGGCGGCTTATGGAAGCCGCCATCTTATCAGGCAGCCTGCAAACAGGAAGTGCCTCCTGACTGTGCTGCTCTGCATTCTGTGACTGCTGACCTTTACCTGACCCCAGCTCTGCTCTGTCTGAGCAAAGCACAGCTATAACCCGCCCCCCTGTACCTTATCCCACTCCCCTCTCCTCAGTAAGTGTGATGCTTCTGAGTCAAGATGGCTGCGTCCGTATCCTAAATTCCTGAACAGAGTTGCAGCCCAGTGGGGGAAAGAATAATAAGTAAGTGACTAAAAACGTAAACTATATTAATTTTAGATGCTGGGCAATAGTTTTTTAAAGGTTTTGGCTTTTCATTAAATGATGCTGAAGGTCCGCTTTAAAGTGGACCAACACCCAGGATTTTGACTATCCTGGGTCTTGGTCCACTTCGGTGGGGCACCCCCGATCGGGGTGCCCCGCTGTGTGAAACCCCCCCGAACCCCCCGAACTCACCTCTGTCAGCGGCGACGGACAAGCCGCGGACAAGCGGCTCCTCCGCCGCCGCCTCCCGCGCGTCCCTGTTGACGCGCGCGTGCCCGCGCCGGCCATTCACAGACGGCCGGCGCGGGCGCTGCGCGCACGACTAGAGGGGCGCGAGGGAGGCGGCGGCGGCCGGCCGCCGCCGAAACTAAGGTAAGGAGTTTTGGGGGTTTGGGGGGGTTTCACCCCGCGGGACATCCCGATCTCGGATGTCCCGCGGGGAGGGAGGTGATCGGCCCGGGAATCTTATAGATTCCCGGGCCGATCACGGGTGGGTGTTGGTCCACTTTAAGTACCTTGTTCTGTGCAGCAGCATCCTCCTATCTCCAATTGTGTAACACGTACTCACCAATTGTGTAAAACGCACTTGCAGCATGTGAGTTCCCTCATATCCACCATTTGTGAGCAAACTCTGCCCCCCCCATCTTGTTACACTCCCTTTGTACCAAGCTTTTGGGATATGATCTTATAGGGGCTGTTAACCCAATGGCAATAACAGCCCCTGCTCACCTTAAGCTGACCCATGTGCCTCTCCTCCATTTCCTGCTGTGCAGGACAGAAGCCGTAGTAGGGCTAAAAAGTGGTTTGACAGCCACTCTGTCCCTTGGTGCTCTCAGCCTGAATGAGCACTATAAGTCACAGTGTCGCAGCTGTCCCTAACCACAGCAGAGCATGCTTATGACATGCCCTTCTCAACGCCACAACACAGAAATTGAAGCAAAGAAAGTGGCTTTGCTTAGAATAACTAAGGTATTTAAATATATTCAGATGTTGGGATGGCTTATTTTTACACTTTTCCCAAGGAGGGTGAAGTGGGAGAAAGTTGGTGTGTGCCTGAAAATACACTTTTAGTTATGTTGAGGAAGTTGCTGATGGTAAGAGAAGATGAATCCCCCCCCCCCCCCCCCCCCCCATAATTTCTTTCTTTTCTTTCTTAAACAGCCTGCAGACAGGAAGTGTCTTCTGACTATGCCGCTCTGGCCATATCCTAGAGCCCTGAACAGATTTGCATCCCAGTCTTTTCATTTAATTACACCCGAATGTCTGCTTTAAAGTGGACCAACACCCAGGGGGGATGAGCCCGGGAATCGCCGATCAGATCCCTCACCGCGGGGCATCCAAAATCGGGATGCCCCACTGTGTGAAACCCCGCAGGACGCCCAGAAACCTTACCTTAGCCCCGTTCCAATGGCGCATGCGCGAGCCGTGGCCACATCTCGCCCTTCTCTCTAGCAGGGCGCGCACCCGCACCGGCTGCTTGTGAATGCAAACGTTCCCTGTTAGAGGGAACCGCGAGATGCGGCCTCCAGCGTGCTCAGAGTCGCTGTGGTTGTTCGTCGCTTGTCCGTACATAACACAGCGGCTCTGAGCGCTCTGATTGGACGAGTGCTCGCGTAGGAGCGGGGTGAGGTGAGTTTTTTAGGGCGATCTGGGGGGTTTCACGCAGATCGGGGTGCCCCGCGGAAGTGGACCAAAACCCAGGATAGTTAAAACCCTGGGTGTTGGTCCACTTTAAGTCAGTGCAGGGCCTTTTTTAATTCTTTAC
Organism: Gastrophryne carolinensis; assembly: GCA_027917425.1. Lineage (NCBI taxonomy): Eukaryota > Metazoa > Chordata > Amphibia > Anura > Microhylidae > Gastrophryne > Gastrophryne carolinensis. The sequence continues at coordinate 601,896,780 of CM051234.1, forward strand.
ATGTTTACAACTAGACACCCCTCCCTTTTTTTCTTCTTCTCTCTCTCTCCTTTCTCATCCAGTGAGGGCATGGGGTACTACAATGCAACTACATTACAAGTTTCCAGCTTGAATGCTCTGTGCATTTTCTAATTGCACATTCTGCACAGAATATCTGATTTTTGAGGGATGGGGGGGATGGGGGGGATGGGTGTCCCCTGGAGGGTCAAGCCTTTGTAGTACGTCCTGTCTGAATACTGGCATTCCTGGAGGAGAACTGGCCTTTCAGCATAGGGGCTGCTAAGTTGCCAGGGCCAGGGGCCAGCAGTTTCGGCCTCCTGGCCCTGGGCTACCAGTACTTATGCCTGGTGCGCTTGGCTAGTAGCCCAGGAGGGAGAGGGGTTACAGTAGCTTATAACAATAGTATAAACGGAAGGCACTGTATGCATGCTTGAGACTTAAAGGAGAACATCGGGGAAGGTTAAAACCTCCCCCAAACCTCACTGATCTGCTCCCTCCCTTCCAGTTTTGCCTTTACTCACCTTGCCTTTGGATCCATCCTCGGGCGGTGCGGCGCTGTCTTGCATCCCATCAGGCACTGCGTGCGACTCCCAATCTCACGCCTGCTCATTGGGATGCAATAGAGCTGTCTGAAATTCAGTGAGACTTTGCTGATTGTCGCGGGACATACAGAGGGCTAAGCAGGCAAGTAGGAGCCGATGGGTGTGGGGGGGGGGGAATCTTAGGTCTGATTTTAGTTCTGATGTTCCTCTTTAATGCCTCGCAGCCCCTGCTCCTGACCCGCTGCCAGCCTTTGACCCTCCTCAATTGCATGTATCCCCCTCCCAAGTGATCACTCCCTGGGTCTTAAAGTGGACCAAAACCCACTTAAATCGTGAAATAAATTTGGCCAAAGCCCCTGACGATACCCTCTTCCTAGAGTGTAGAACTAGAAATGGATATTTTCGCTTAGCAATTCGCCCCGGAACACTGATATTTTTTTTTGTTTTTGCTTTCCCTCTCTGTAGGATGGCATGTGATTAGTCATTGCATAAGTGTAGCAATGACATCATTGTCACACACAACAATGGCAATGAATGGAGGAGTCGGAGCTTTACAGCTAAAACAGGCGCCATTATCTGAGATTAGAATGAAGCAGGAGCAGTAAAAATAGGCAAAAGTGAGGGGGGAGCAATTCTGAGGACTAGTTAACAATTTGGGTTTTGGTCCGCTTTAAGTGAGAAAGGGAGAGGACTGGTGGTCTGTCCAGAGAAGGTATTGTGAGGCAAGGTTCCTAATAGTAAGGTTAATATGGCTTCTTTGGTTGTTTGCTACAATAACCTATTTTAAGGCTTGCCAGAAGGACATAAAAAATCTCCCAAAGCAAAAAGATACCCTTTCCTAGGCTATGTAAAGTGCAAGATAAAGTGGCCATATTATGCTTTTGGAAAGCAAAGCAAGTCCTAGCACCTACATACAAATGCTGATCTAAAAAGACCAAAAGTGGATGCCAAGGACTTGTCTGGAGCACACATTGAATAGCTGAACTTGATGGACTTTTTTTTTTTTTATTAACCTGAATTACTAAGGAGCTATGTAACTTTAGAAAGTCACATGTAGATAAGGTGTGTTTTATGTTTCCTGCTTAGGAGTACAAATTCTTCTTGTGTTTTTACAGAGTTGATGACTTCGGCCTGGGCCTGCTGCTCAAAACCAAGCAGATCAAGCGCATGGTGTCCTCCTATGTGGGTGAGAATCAAGAGTTTGAGCGTCAGTATCTGGAAGGAGAGCTGGAAGTGGAGCTGACGCCACAGGTGAGACATTTTGTCTCTTCTATTTCATAGACATGAATATAGTGCTGCTCTAGTTTTCTGCAACACTTTAGAGCGCTGCATGTCAAGCTGCAGGATGCACAGGCTGAAGGGGTATGCGACATTATTCAAGGCTGTACCACCTGGGTGGTGGGAGGGGGGGGGGGGCAATCTGATGGGCCTGGTACAATATTTTAACCGTAAATTAACATTCCTAATGCATATAGAAGTTGCCAGCCTCAGATCCCATGGACATATATGTCAGCTTAAACAAAAGGCACAGGGCACAGAGCGCTCACCTCTGACGAAATCACAATCCAAGATAATGAAGTGCCAGCCATGAAGTATAAGCGTTAAAATCATCCATCCTTTATTGTAGTCACTTTAAAGTGGACCAACACCCAGGATTTTGACTATCCTGGGTTTTGGTCCACTTCAGGGGGGCACCCCGATTAAGGGTGCCCCGCTGTTTGAAACCCCCCAGAAAGCCCCCAAAACTCACCTCACCATGCTCCCACGTGGCCGCGCTGACCAATCACCGCCGACGGACAAGCGGGTGACAGCAGCGGATAACACAGCGCGTCCGCCGCCGCCTCCCGCGCGCCCCTCTGACAGTGCGCACGTCTAGAGGGGCGCGCGGGAGGCGGCGGCCGCCGCCGATGAGGTAAGTTTTGGGGGGGGGGGTCCCTCACCGCGGGACATCCCGATCTCGGATGTCCCGCGGTGAGGGAGGTGATCAGCCCGGGAACCTTATAGATTCCCGGGCCGATCACCCCTGGGTGACGGTCTACTTTAAAAAGCCATCACAGCATGCAGAGCAATAAAAAGCATAGCCAGAGCAGACCCCGCGTCAACGCGTTTCGAGCCGTAGCTCTTAATCATGACCAATTAACATTCCTACTTGCTTTAATACGAATCCTTTATAATTCAACCCCTAAACTCTGTTAGAACTCCTTTTCACTAGGGGGTACTTGGAATAAAATGTTAGGAACCACTGTCTCTCAAGGTTCTTATTTATATGTCCTGATATACCTGCAGGAATAAATCAAAGCAACTGGACTTTTTGTTTATTTCTTAAGGACATTTTGCTAGGCTTCTCACTTACTTTCTCAATTCAGAGTGACTCAGAATTTAGGGATTCCAGGGCTGGCCGCAATGCTGCCCCTGGGGCATCCTACATCGGATGCCCCAATGTGTGAACCCCCCCCCCCCCCCCCGGGGCTTCGGTATGTGCGTTCCCACACCAAACCTTTCTGAATGGCTGGGCGCGGGAGCCCGAACAGCGCGCTGGGGATGCGTCAGCCAGCTGCACCTCGTCACAGCAGCACTTTTGAGAGAGCCAATTGACTCTCTCAAAAGGGCTGCAAAGTGTGGCTTCAGCGGTGGGAAGACCCAGATCTTTGAAAATCGTGCTACCACCGAGCCACAAGCAGCGCCCGGCTCCTCAAACAGGGGGGCCGGGGGGGGGGGGGTGAAGAATGAACAGTGGACCCAAAAATGGGAGGGCGTGCACAAATAACATTCCCCCAATGAAGCAGCTCTAGGGGAGAGGAGCAAAAAAGCTCACCAAAGCATGAAATGGGCTCTCCTATAGTTCAGGGAACGTGGAGTCGCAACTGGACCGTGTAGGAACCAGACTTGCAGTAGCCGGCCTAAGGGTGGCATGCAGGTTTTTTTTCCCTGGCTGGAAGGTATTGTCCAGGTAGAAAAAACCCAAAATGTTTGTTCTTTGTGCAGGTCTAGCCCAAAAAAAAATATCCTTTCAAAGTTGAATGGTAGCATAAATGGAGCCTTGTTCAAACCCTCACATGTGTTTTAGGTTATTTGTTTATATCAGCATTGTGTGCTTGTACACACATTGGAATTTGTGCTTTGCATTTATCCAACCACACCAGTGAGTGCACATATGTGGACTGCCCTAGCCATGGCAACCAGGGAGCTGTTGGGGTTTAGGTGCCCTGCTCAAGAGCACTTGAGTCATGCCCCAGACGGGAATCGAACCTGTCACCCTCAAGTCACAAGATCAATTCCCCAATTCCCTAGGACACAACTGCTCTTGTTTTGCTCCCCTCCTAATGAAAACCATATTGGATTTATTAGTCCCTCAACCTCTTATCTCTTAGAGCAGCTGATAGTAAAGAGAAAATGAACAATTTGCTGATAAATACTGGTACTCTGGGATTAAACTAAAGCCATCACTCTGCATAATCTCCGTCACCACATATTGCACTTGCTCCACTATTCTAATCTTATCTCCCTGATTGTGTGGCTATCCGGCTTTGCTGCTCTACCATTAAACTGACTGCCAAGAAAATGTGCCCAACAACGAGTAGCTGCAGATAATATGATCCCTGTGTACTTAAGCCGTCATACTGCTGGAAACCAACAGTACAAGTAACTGGGCAGGTTAAAAAAAAAAGAGGGGCACTTCGGACAAAAAAAACCAAACAAACCTCAAACTCTCCTTTTGTCCACAGCGCTTCCATCCCACTCTGGCTTGAAAAAAAATTCCTCCCACGTTCATCCATTGCTTACTGACGGGCCTAGAGGACCAACATCCCCCCCCCCCCACGTCAGTCATAGCGACTGGCCACACCCACTTCATTCCTTCCAATGGAGGTGGGCATGCACAGGCCTGGCAGCTCCTCCTACTTTAGGGTGAATGAAGTGAGCATTTGAGTAACTGTGATGTTGAGAGTTGGCTGTTGGTCCCATGTACCGGTAGTGACTGTGAACACCACTCAGGTCTTGGCACCTAATGAGTTTTTCAAATCAGAGTAGGACAGAAAAACTGTGGAGAACAAAAGGAGAGTATGACCTTTGTTTTACTGTCTGTACAGACCCTTGAAAAGGGGGATAATGTTCCTCTTCTTTCTCACACAACTGCACCTGTGTTTAAGATCAGACCATCATGCCACTGTAACCTTGACTAAAGGGAGCACAATGATCTAGTGCCTAAAGCGTTCCATGCACTGAGAGTTTTGGCCACTTGTTTTCCCTTGCAAGCAGTGGACAGCTTGGGTCAAAAAACTGAATGGCTGACATTGCTTTAGCTGCTCCTGGGACAATAAGCGAGTATAGTTTTTTCACATAGAGATTCCCTTCAAATGGAATTCTCTACAGAGAGGGTCCCCAAACTTTCTTGCCATGAGAGCCACATTCAGCCGTAAGAGGTTTTCAGAGGTTACATTCAATGTAAATAGATTGTAGAATCTGAAAAACGCATATAGAGCAGAAAATACCTGGTAAGTAACAATGGCTGGGCAAAAATCACATACATACTAGCCATTTGTCCCTGCATCGGATCCTTCCTATTCCGGTTTAATAAAATGTACTGTTCGGCTGTGGGGTACAAAAGTTGGATATCTCTCTGCCCCAAAAATACCTGCCCCTTATGAGTGGATCGAAACCCAGACACCAAATGGGGAGCTTGGGAAACCAAAAAGAGTGCTGTTAATTTGCCATGCTTCTCTGCCTACATAAACCCCATGCCCTACCTTGTTAATTCTCAGCCTTGGGCACCATGAATGACCCCCTTAAAGTGGACCAACACCCACGGGTGATCGGCCCGGGAATCTATAAGATTCCCGGGCCGATCACCCCCCACCCCGCGGGACATCCGAGATCGGGATGTCCCGCGGGGTGTAACCCCCCCAAAACCCCCGAAAAACCCTACCTGATCTTCGGCGGCGGCCGGCCGCCGCCGCCTCCCTCGCGCCCCTGCAGGCGTGCGCGCCCCCGCGCCGGCCGTCTGCGAATGGCCGGCGCGGGCGCGCGCGCGTCAAAAGGGACGCGCGGGAGGCGGCGGCGGCGGCAGCCGCTTAGACGTCCTTGTACGTTGGCGCTGGGAGCGCGGAGAGGTGAGTTTTTCGGGGGGTTGGGGGGGGTTTCACACAGCGGGGCACCCCGATCGGGGGTGCCCCATCGAAGTGGACCAAGACCCAGGATAGTCAAAATCCTGGGTGTTGGTCCACTTTAAAGTTTAGCAGTGAGCTAGACCTCCGCACACTGTTTTGGTCCAGTAATCAGTCAGGGAGCCAAATGAGCTACAGGTTGGTGAAGCCTCTGCTGCTCTTGGGGGGTGGTGGTGTATCCTCATCAGACTCCAGTGTAGGCTGGGCTTGATGAATTGACTTTAAAGAACTTTCTAATTTGGCCTATAGCAGGTAAGTTCTGCTGTGCAGCCTGAACAATATTTTAATGGAACATGACCAAGGGAGGTATACAAATGCGCAGAAGCAATAATGCCCAGCAGCATGTTGTTACATTGCTGGTGGACAGACTCTACTGAGGCATAAGAAAGATGCAGATTTTTGCAGCCAGAATCGGGTACAAAATTAGGCCAGTAAACAAAGGAACTGCTGCTTTACATTAGCCACCAGGTAAGTAACAGGCTGGGACAAAAAACTACTTTAGTTCACTCCCTTTAAAGATCCTTATAAAACCAATATTAAGCTTTGTATAGTAGGGTACAGGAAATCGCATGAATCTCAGAAGTACCTCTCTAATGTCGGTTCGCTATTGGAATGATCAGTATCCTGTCCCTATGAGCTAGGCGACCCCATGACAGTTTCCAGGAAGCACGTAGGTCTGATTTAAGCTGTGCTTAGAAAATGGCTGATTTTAGAACATGGCTGATCCATCTCACAGTCCCTCTTTTCTAGTTTTGATACTTTGGTAAATGTATTAGCAAGTTTCATGTCCTCTGCATGTTTCATTCCCTATTGGAAAATGATTCCTATTCCTGGAAAATAAAATGTATGCTTTTCTCTAGGGAACCCTCGCAGAGAGAGTCCGAGCCGGTGGTGCAGGTATTCCAGCGTTTTTTACACCCACGGGTTACGGCACTTTAATCCAAGAAGGGGGAGCACCCATAAAATATAATAAAGATCGCTCTGTCGCCATCGCCAGCAAGCCTAAAGAGGTAAGGAGGATTTATTGTTCACTACTTTTCCTCAACTTTATGTCTAGCGCCATATTTCCCTGGAGAAATAAAATGCGAAACTTCTGAGAAATGTTTGTGCCGTTCCCTTCCATAAGATAAATAGTGATGTACAGGAGAGGTGATATGCTGCCCTCTAGTGGTTTATTGTGGGTATAAATAAGATCCAGAAATTATTTTACCTTCAAATTCTTTTCCGACCTTGGGGGGGCATAGATGGTCATTGTGTGCTTGCGCGCACAATGTTCTTCCGTGTTTAACTCATCCGTGCAGTGCATGCATTAACCCTATCTTGCTGTGATTTTCACATTCCCTTCATTTCTATCATCACTCTTTCATCTTCTGTGCATTCACCTCTTTACCCCTCCTCCTCCCATTTCTCTCTTTCCAGAATTTCCTTGTCCCTCTTTTCCACCTTTCTTTTTTTCAGTTGCCACTTATTAATCTTTCTCTCTATTCCTTTTTTTTCTGTGTTGTCTTTTTTTATCCAACATTTTCAATATTCCTCTTCTGTTTTCCTATTATTTCCTTTCGTGTGTCTTCCACAATCCATCCTTCACTTTCTTGATCCCCCAGTTTCTTCTCCTGCCTTTTTCCCCACATGTCCTTGTTTTTGTTCACTTTTCTGCCTTACTTTGTATTTTCTTTCATATGGGTATGTCCAGAACATAAAGCGGTTTTAAGAAAAGCACCCACCACAAAACTTAAAAAAAATGCATTTGAATGAATTTCTCTTTAAACTTGATCAGATCTACAAGATTTACTTACTCCTGCTGCTCTCCCCCTTGGGCGACCTAAGGAAAGTATTGCGTAACCACTATGCAACTTGTGAATAGAGTGCACTAAATGATTTTTCCACTCAGTGGCGCTTTAGATACATGCAGCCCAGGGCAGACAACCGCTGTATAGCTAGTGTTGTAAAGCAGATTTCTAGCTGTTGTAGAAGTAAAGCTAGTGTCTCTCTGGATTGGGCCGCCATCCATGCTGTGCCACGCGGCTTTCTTTTGCTTTTTCTTTTCTTTACACTACAAATTTTGTCTCCGTGACCACCCTCCGTGACTCGGGCTGGCCCACGGGGTTACTAGGAAATCGCCCTGAGGTTCCCCTGGTCTTCTTCTTTATCCCCCCCCCCCCCTTTGCTACCCATTGGACCAAAAATAAAAAATTCCCCCCCCCCCAAATAGGCCCCTACTTTTGGATGTTTGGATGTCGTCATCCTACGTCGCTCAGTGAAGTCTTGCGGGATTTCGGGCGGCTCCATCGCATCCTATTCATGCCACTGCACAGGCATGAAATCGGGAACCGCGTGCAGTATCTGATGGGTTGCAAGATGGCGCTGCTGTCGGAAGCTCAACCGGAATCTGAGGGAACTAGAAGATTGATCCCCCAATGAGGTGAGTAAAAATTGCCCAAAGGTAAAACCATAGAGGGCAACAGTCCGATGAGGTTTTAAAGTGGACCAAAGCCCACAGCGATCGGCCCGGGAAAGCCGATCGATTCCCTTCCCCCTGGGGCATCCAAGATCGGGATGCCCTGCTGTGTGAAACCCCCCAGGTCACCCATAAACTCACATTCTTTCCTGGAACTACGGCACATGCATGAGCCTCGGCCGCATCTCCGCTATCCCTCTAGCAGAGCACGTGCCCACGTCAGGCATTTGTGAATGGCCGGCAAGGGCATGCTCCCTGTTAGAGGGAAGCGGGTGATGCGGCTGTCAGCACGCTCGAGCCGCTCGCCTTAGACGAAGGTTTAGACAATGTGACGTCAGCGGATCCGAGCACGCTGATTGTATGAGTGGCTGTGCATGAGCTGTAGGACCAGGAAGAGGTGAGTTAGTTTCGGTGATCTGGGGGGCTTCACACAGCGGGGCACCCCCGATCTGGGTGCCCCCGGGGAAAGGACCAAACCACAGGATAGTCAAAATCCTGGGTTCTGTTCCACTCTAACCTCCCCCCCTATGTTCCTCTTTAATCCTTTGACTAGAGACACTAGGGAGATCCTATGCTGCCAATTTTAATGAACTTTCCTATTTAGGTTAAGGAATTCAATGGCCGCCAGTTTGTTATGGAGACCTCCATTACAGGAGACTATGCACTTGTCAAGGCCTGGAAAGCAGATCGCGCTGGCAACATAGTGTTCAGGTCAGTTTCCTTCTCTTTTTTTTTTGCAGCAGAACCTAAACCGGACCTTCAGCATAATTTAATGAAATGCCCAAACCCTTAAAAAAGCATCTAAAATAATATACTTTACGTTTTTAGTCACTTACTAATTATTCTTTTCCCGTCTGGGCTTCAACACTGTTCAGGACTATAGGATACGGGTGCCGCCATCTCACTCAGGAGCTTAGGAGAGGAGGGCGGGATAAATTACTGGGGTGGGGTTATAGCTGTGCTTTGCACAGACAGAGCAGAGCTGGGGTCAGGAAAAGGACACCAATCCCAGAATGCAGAGCAGCACAGTCAGAAGACACTTTGTCTACAGGCAGCCTGAGACTCCATGTGCCACCATCTCAGAAGTTTAAAGGCGCAGAAAATGCAGTAGATGCAGGTAGGATGATTTTTGTTGTGGGCATATAAGATATGCTCTTATTCAGGGTGAAGTTTCGGTTTAACTAATAGGACAGCTATCAATAAATGCCTGTGAGAATGCTTTTTAGGTGATGGTCTAATATAAGAAATATTTAACTAAAATTTTAAACTTTAAAGACCCAGTCTGTAGCTTAGGAGCCAGAAGTGGCTCTCGGGCCCCTGATTTGTGGCTCACGGAGTGACTGACTTGTCATACAGATGCAGCTTTCTTCTCCGCTTTGTGCATTGTGCTATCTTGGAATCATAAATGTTTTTCAGTGGCGACAGGCGATTACAGCATTGTGGGAACCGCCGGTAAAGGTTTAGGAAATTGGAATTTAATGCCTCTTCTGACCATTCTGTCCAGTATCTTTTTAGTATCCAGTCGGACCTATCGCCGCCTTGTTTCCTGACCATCTTTTCTGCAGGCTCAGTGAGTTTCCCTGTAGTTACCATGGAAACGCGGCCTGGCTTGGCCTCCTCACAGATGCCTCTGGCACAGTTGGCTAGTCTTTGGCTCCATGCTGCCCCCCTACTTTTTTTTTCTTATGTGTTTGGACATCTTTGTTGTTGGGAGATCTTTTGCTAAAGTCTGTCTCCCTAAAGAGAATATTTATTTAAAGGCCTTACAGGCAATTAAAAACAGAAAAAACCTTCCTGAAAGAAGGTGTATTGTATATTGGAACATTGATTTTTAATTTTTCTCTTCACTCATTGAGACGTGGCATTGTTTTGACCTAAAACATAAAGTAGACCTCAAGGGCTTATGGAAACAAAACTTTAAAGTGAACCCCCAGCATATGTTGTTACAGCAGCCCTCTCTGCATCCATCAACCCAGTGTGTCATGTCCTACTGCTCTAATGTTCTAAAAAATGCCACATAGTACTATAGAATAGTACTATTGACTGTTTTGGCTTTAGATGGGCTTAAAATAGATTAGTGTGAACAAACGTTTTGGCGCGCTCTGGTACGACTCCATGCTCACCTACAAGTGCCCACTTCTGATTATTGGTGGCCACATAAATGATACACCCCCTGTAGCCAGTCAGGGTCAGAGCCTGGTCCCCCCTAGACTGGCAGCAGTAATCTTCACCAAGGCTGGTCAGGATGGTGTGCTGACGCCACAGAAACTGGAGCAGTGCAGTTCATAGGACTCTGTAGAATTGAACCTGAGGGCACGTGTTGTGTGTGTGTGTGTATATTATTATTTTATTTTTTATTTTTCCCATTGCATGGCACGGCCTGCTTCACAAAGTCATTACATCTGGGTTATTCCGCCACAAGGTGGCGCAGTGTACTGGAGTCGTGGCTCCTCCCGGTACCATATAAAAACGGAATCACCATAGACTTATCCAGTTTTTCTCTGCAGTGATTCTGCAAAGATAGAAGATGGCTCTCTATATTGCGCAGGTGAGCGGGGCAACCAAGCCTGCGGCGCTGCATGGCTATTTCCACCTGTTTCCGGACCCTCTGTGCCTCCCAGCCTCGGCTGACGGATGGGGTGAAGGTAGAGGAGCACTAGGGTCAAGTGCTCAAGGAGCGCCGCTCCAAGCCGCTGACCCTGTACCACAAAGGGTAGCCGGCCATAGGCTTTATGGTGAGCCTGTTAGGGATGCGGAGTTCCTGTCCTAGCTTCTGAGGGGGTGAGTGTTTGGGGACTGTTTACTCGCTCTGGCGTTTTGGGGTCCCCCCTGGCCTGGGCTCTCGCCGCTGCTCGCTCTCTTTCCTCTCTCCCTCTCCGTCGTTGCTCGGGGGAGGGGGGGGCGGGTGGTAGCGGCGAGGGTGTTTTTGCTGTGTTTTCTATCTGTTTTTTACTGTGTTTAACTGTTTTTCGCTGCCTTGTACTACGCTCCGCTGCGGGCGCCGCTATATTTGTGAGGCGTTTTTTTTCTGCTGTGCTGACACCGGCGAGGTCACGTGAGCGCTGTTTTCGCGCTCTTCGGGGGCGGGGCCGGTGAATGACGCGTATCGCGTCGTGCTCCCGCGGCCCGCCCCTCAAGGTTCCTCTGCCGGCGCCATTTTGTTTCTACTGCGCGTCTGGGCCCTTTCCATCCCAGAGCTGCGGCGGTGATCCTTGTCTGCTGTTGCTTCCTCCTGTGGTCTGGCGGCTGGTGCCCTTGCCCTACTTGATCCGTAAGTCCCCTTCGGGGGTTGTTGGTCTTCCTGGGGCATGCGCTGCGGGATACTTGTGTCTTTATTTATGTCTTTCAGGCGGGACAACTGTGAGTTGTGGTTTTTCCCGGTCCTACCCCTTACCATCCCTCATCTTCCCTTACTGGCTTCTGGGGGTATCCCTTGGGGGGGCATCCCGGATGGCTCTTGTTAGCATTTACCCTGTGCTGGCCTATTGCGCCTTTCTTAATCACCATATGGAGGCTTCTGGGGAAAGCATGCTTGGGGGTCCTTCGGGGCAATCCCGGCTGTGTACCATGTGTGGGGTATCCCCTGTGAGTAACAGTGTCACGGTGTGCGTGCCGTGCGCACAAGGTATCCTTGCGCTCCAGGCTGGGTTGCCCGCTTCGCTAACCAGCTCTGCGCCCCCTTCGGCATCACCTTTCCCCCTGCGCGCCTGCATTTAGCCCCCAGTGAGGGGAATACTAGTGGGGGGTCACAGTCTGATCTGGCACTGCGTGTGGCCAGTATTGAAAGGCAGCTTGCCAGGCCTGTTCCACGTAAGGCCTCTGGCAAGAAGCGGCACCTAGCTCCTGTAACATCCCTCTTTCCTGAGGAGGATGAGGGACCTGCTACTTTTGTTGGCCTTTACCCTCTAGAGGATGGGGAATTCTTTCAGGACTCTGACTCCTCTGGGGACCAGCAGGAGGGTTACGGCAGTGACCCTGGGTCTGCGTCTGGGGAGGACTCGTAGGTTCCCTGAGGACACTGATAGCCTGTTAGCTCACATTTTTGAAATCTTGCACATTGTCCCCCTTGAGGTGGCTAAGAGGAAGCAGGGTGAGCTCTTTTGCCCTGATAAACAGCGCCTGGAGTTCCCTGAGCAGAGCCACTTCACTAACATGGCGCTCAAGGAGTGGGAACGTCCTAGTAGATTGCCCGCGGTGCGCAAGGGGTGGGATAGGAGTTATCCCTCTCCTGCTGACCTGGTCAAGCGATGGTCGTGTCCCCCTGAGGTGGACGCTCCCGTGCTAGGGCTGTCCAACACCTAGGTCATGCCTCCCCTGACACTACTACACTGCGGGACAGCGAGGACTGGAGCATGGATCAGCTGGCCTGCCATGCCTTTTCGTGTGTGGGGGCTGAGCTGCGCCCGGTCTGCGCTGTTGCCATTACAACTATTGCCCTTTAAACAGCTCAAGCGTCTCCTGGAGGGAGCTACGGCTGATAACAGGGGGGAGGATTATAGGTCCCTTTTGCTTTGCTCAGATTTTGTTGCCTTTTTCCTTACTGCCATGGATGATGTGGTCCAGATGTGTAGTAGGACATCTGCCCTTTTGGTGGCTATGCGCCGCTCTGTTTGGCTGCGTCAGTGGGCGTCTGATACTGCCGCTAAGAAGGCTCTCACTGGGCTCCCCTTTATGGGGCTGCGACTCTTTGAGCTTCTGGATGTTTTAGCCAAGGATGGTAGGCTGCCTCAACGCAGGATCCCGTGGTCGTCCCGGTCTCTCATGGGGCCCCAAGCCCAAACCTTCCCCCAAGCCCCCTCAGGTATGAGGAGACGCCCTCACCCATCCGGGTGGGGAAGGGGGGGGGGCGGCTTCGGCTCTTTGCTCACGTCTGGACGCTCTGCGTCTCAGACCGGTGGATTCAAGAGGTGGTGTCCTCCGGTTACAAGATAGAGTTTGCAGCCAGGCCGCCCCCCAGATTCATCAGATCCCGGATGTCTCAAAACCCTCTGTCAGCTCAGGGTTTGCGCCTTGCGGTTCAATGTCTGTTGGAGTCAGGAGTCATTTGCCTGGTGCCTTCCCAGGAATGGGGTCGAGGGTTCTACTCCAATCTGTTCACGGTCCCCAAAAAGGACGGGTCCCTGAGGCCCATCCTGGACTTGGAAGGGTCTCAACAAGTTTGTCAGGTTCAAGCATTTTCGCATGGAGACCCTACTCTCAGCGGTCAGTACCCTGCGCCCGGGCGACTTCATGACCTCAGTGGACATCAAGGATGCCTACCTTCACGTGCCAATCTTTCCAGGTCATCAGAGATTTCTCAGGTTCACTCTAGAGGATCAGCATTACCAGTTTGTGGCCTTACTGTTTGGTATCACCTCGGCCCCTCGGGTGTTCACCAAGGTGCTGGCGGGTGTGATTGCTCTGCTGTGGAATCAGGGCATTCGCATCCTTCCTTACTTGGACGACATTCTGATTGCGGCTCTTCATTAGGCCGAGAAGGATACGCTGGTGGTGACCTCCACTCTCGAGTCCTGGTTAATCAACTATCCCAAGTCTTCACTGTCTCAGTCTTTGGTGAGGTCTTTTCTGGGCATGGCTCTGGATACCTCTCAGGTCAAGGTATTCCTGCCTCAGCAGATGGTGGAGTGCCTCCAGAAGCAGACACGGGCTCTGCTCTTGTGTCCCCATCCTTCCATCTGGCAAGGGATGCAGTTAGTGGGCCTGATGTTGCAAGGTGGTCCCCTTTGTTTAGTTTCACATGAGACCTCTTCAGTTGCACCTCTTGTCAGTTTGGGACCCTGTGTCCCTGGATCAGGAGTTTGCTCTGTCCCCCCTGGCCAGACAGTCCCTCTCATGGTGGCTGGACTCAGGGAACCTTCTAGTGGGCAGGACCTTTCTGCCCCCGTGCTGGGAGACTGTCACCACGGATGCCAGTCTAACCGGTTGGGGGGGCTTTTGGAAGTCTCTGAAATTCCAGGGTCAGTGGGGCCCCCAGGAGGCCCATGCTCCCATCAATGTCCTGGAACTGAGGGCGATCAGGTTGGTTCTGTCTCGGCTGACCACTCACCTTCGGGGTCGGGCTGTTCAGATCCGCTCGGACAACCAGACGGCGGTTGCCTACATCAAACATCAGGAAGGAAGTGTCCCTGATTCTGTCTTGGGCGGAAGAGAATGTCCCCTGCATCTTGGCGGTTTACATTCGGGAGTGGAGAACCAGGAGGCAGACTCCCTGAGCAGGGGGGACGTCTCGGCTGGGGGAATGGTCCCTCAGCAACAAGGTATTTCACTCCCTGTGTCGCCACTGGGGTCAGCCGGATGTGGACCTGTTTGCGTCCCGCCACAATCACAAGCTTCCCAGGTTTGTCTCCCTGTCACAGGACCCTCTGGCCTTCGCCACAGATGCGCTAGCAATTCCTTGGATGGAGTTTCGGCTCCTCTGTGTGTTCCCTCCATTCCCTCTGCTGGGCAGGGTGCTGCGCAAGATAGCCCAGGAGGGGGTACCGGCCATTCTGGTGGCCCCCTGTTGGCCAAGGAGGGTGGGGTTCGCAGATGTTGTGCAGTTGGCAGTAAATCAGTATGCCCTGCCCAAGGATCCAGATCTGCTCACTCAGGGACAACTGTGCCATCCCAATTTACAAACGCTGGCTTTAACGGCTTGGCTGCTGAAACCTCCATCTTGATGGATAAGGGGTTGCCGGCTTCTGTTGTTGACACCATGATTAGGGCTAGGAAGAAGTCTTTGTCCTTTATCTACTACAGGATCTGGCATGCTTACATTGCCTGGTGTGAGTCCAAGGCTCTTCCTTGTCGGGTGTTTTCTATCCCCAGGATTCTGGAATTTTTGCAACATGGTTTGGATTCGGGCGTTCAGCTTAATACCCTCAAGGGACAGGTGTCAGCTCTGGCAATTTTTTTCCAAAGATCCTTTGCCAGTCACCGGTTGGTGACTGGTTAAGACTTTTTTCCAGGGGGTTACTCATGTGCGTCCGCCACGTAAGCCTATGCTACCAGTTTGGGACCTGAATTTGGTGTTGTCTGCTCTGCAGGGTCCTCCCCTGCCCATTCTGGCCTTTTTGGTGGTCATTACTTCTGTCAGGGGAGTTTCTGAGCTGGCGGCGCTTTCCATCAAACCTCCTTATTTTGAAAGGCATCAGGATAAGGTGATGTTTCGGCTTAAGTGGGATTTCTTGCCTAAGGTTGTGTCTGCCTTTCATCTCAATCAGGACATTGTTTTGCCTTCTTTGTGTCCTAATCCTTCTAATTCCAAGGAGCGGACCCTTCAATCTTTGGATGTTGTCAGGGCTCTGAAGTTTTATTTGGTTGCTACTAAGTCTTTCAGGAAGTCTGACGCTCTCTTTGTTCTTCCTGCTGGACCTAGGAAAGGTTTGCCTCCTGCTAAATCCACTGTCAGCAAGTGGATCCGTCAGGCGGTGGTACAAGCCTATTCTGCTAAAGGGAAGGAACCTCCTTTTTAGGGTTACTAAAACTCGTGCTATTGGTGCGTCTTGGGCCTTTCAGCACCAAGCTTCTGTTGAACAAGTTTGTAAGGCTCAACTTGGTCTTCTGTTCATACTTTTTTCAAGTTTTACAAGGTTGATGATAAGGCTTCAGCTGATGCTGCTTTTGGCCGCAAGGTACTTCAGGCGGTAGTGGTTTAAATTGCCTGTTGTTACTCTTTGGTGATCCCACCCTACTTTATGGACACTGCTTTTGGATGTCCCAGATGTAATGTAATGTCTGAGCAGGCCTTGCCATGCAATGGGAAAAAGACAATTCTGTGAGTACTCACCTGTAGAATTGCTTTTGCCATGCATGGCACAGCCTGCTTCACCCCACCCTTGTTATCGTTGTTCTTGGTCGCCTCTGTATGGTGATTGTTACTTCAGGCTTTTTTGTTACCTTTTTTACTTTTATTGTCTCCCCGTTTCTTGAATAACTGCTTGTCAACACTGGATAAGTCTATAGTGATTCCGTTTTTATATGGTACCGGGAGGAGCCACAACTCTTCTGCAGTGCACTGCGCCACCTTGTGGCGGAATAACCCAGATGTAATGACTTCGTGAAGCAGGCCGTGCCATGCATGGCAAAAGCAATTTTACAGGTGAGTACTCACAATTGTCTTTTTTCACACATTTATTTTCCTTTCAAACAGAAAAACAGCAAGAAACTTCAACCAGCCAATGTGTAAAGCAGCCAAAATCACAGTAGTGGAGGTGAGTGGTTTGTATTACTCCCCCCCCCCCCCCAGCCCCCCCCCCCCCCAGAAATGTGTTGTGTAATCTTTTGCACTGTTTCTCAACCTGCGATACACTTACCACAGGGGGTACTTGGCACCAATAAGTGGGGGTCTAACTTCTCTGGTTATATTATTTTAACAGGAAAACATTATTCTTTCTTGTGTCAAAAAGTGCTACAAGGCCTGTGACCTACTTATTTTGGTAACGTGAGGAAGTGATCTCCATCTTGGGAGTACTTGGGTGTAATAGCTTGTCACTCAAACCAGGATGCCCGAGGGAGAGGTGCCAAAGCCTGGTTATGGTCCACTTTAAAGAGGAACAACACACAGGAATTTCACATTCCTGTGTTTTGTTCCTCTCTGCGGCTGCATCCCAAATTGGGACGCCCTGCTGTGTAGGTCACCCCATTTCACTCACCTTTCTTCCGCTCCCATGGCGCAGAGCAAATGCACTGATTGGCTAAGCGGTGCGCTTGCAGTCACTCGGCTAATTTCGGCGCCGCCGATGGCTAAGCCGTCTGAGCGGCTAAGCAGCCGAGCAGCGCTGCCAGCTGCATCCCCCACCCATCTTACAGCGATGACGTGCCCGCGCCACCCATTCTGGGAGGCCGGGCGTGCGAACTGCTAGCTGAGATGCAGCCGGAACGCAGGGGCACGGCAAGGCCTCCAGGAGAGGGTGAGTGTTCCGGGGGTTCCACACAGTGGGGCATCCCAATTAAGGATGCCCCCAAGGACTGGAACTCGGGAACTCCAGGGCCTCCAATGTTCCTCTAAATCTGGATTTGCACCTTACTAGGTGGCTGATTTAACAGACTGGCAGTTATTCTGGCATCTGGCAACATCTAGTGGCTAAGTTATGTATTGTAGGAAGACTGAAGGAACATTTAGCTGAACCTGAATCTTGCTTTGTGGTATTGCCGGTGTCATTTCATCTTTTATGTAAGCTGTTCCTGTCAGCCGGCCTATAGTGTGAATATCATAATATCTGTGCTCCAGCCTCGGAAAATGGCAGTTTATCTCGCATTGCAATCCTAGTGTCACTGATTTATATTTTAAAAGCCTGGAATAAAAGCACGCTGGCCCTTCTTATTGATGTTAACTCGTTAGAAGCACTCACTGCAATAATACTTTTAACTACTAAACTGTACGGCTTTATCGCCACAGTTGCTTAGGAACAGTCCTGGAGTCTCGGATTAGTTGCTTCCATTATCTTTGTGTAATGAACCCCATAATGCATATGATGTATTATCCTGTCTGGAAAAATATATGTTGTCGCTTAGGCTCTTGTTAACGGGTGACTCATTTTTATTTTTTTATTTGTGTGGTCTTTTGTTCACTGGAAATAATTAGAATAGGGCTGGAGGTTTATTTTGAAGGGTATCCCAATTCCAAAGGTGATGAAAGTCCTGAAGTCGTTTTTGGCTTTAGGTAAGCTTGAACTGGACCATCAGCCTTGCACAGTTGTAAAAAAAGAAACAAAAAACTCCCCAAAACTCACTTGCCTCATGTGCATGCATGATACTGCTCCTGCACGCTCCTCCTTGGCTTGGCCCCTGATCTCATGAGTGTTTGTTGGGCCTGTCCCCACCAGTGCTCAGGCTAGTAATAGGTAGGCCTTTTGGCTAGCCAGGGAAAACCAATTTCTTTTTTTTTTTTTTAGGGGCAGTTGTGGCCTAGAGGTAAAGGGAGCGTATTTGTTACCGGAGTGTGGCAGGTTCAAATCCCGGTCCTGGGACATAACTGAAGTGCTCTTGAGCAAGGCACATAACCCCGCAAATGCTCCCCGGGCGCCATAATTAGGGCAGCCCACCGCTCTGGGCATGTGTATACTCACTGCACGGATGGGTTAAATGCGGAGGACGAATTCCTATGTGTGCGTACGCATACAATGGCCATCTATGCATTAAAAAAAAAAAATTAAAAAATTACTTGTCACTGCTGTTCTGTTCTGCCAGTAGCGAGACCAAGGCTGACTGCTTTTCCTGGTTAGAGGTGAAGTATAATAATAAAAATGACTAGCTTCCCCTCAATTGCACTTTTCCCCAGGCGTCCTGTAGGTGGCGACCCACTTCCTCTTCCTAAACAGAAAATAGAAAATGAGTATTAAATCCCCGCCGCTTTTCCTCAGCCCTCTGTGTTTTTGTGTTTCCTCCCAGGAAACATGTGATGGAGTATGTTTGTGGTTGATGGCAGGTCCGGATCCCTCTAGTGCCCATGTGTTCCCCTATTTTTTTATTACAGAGCCTCGGCTAAGTCATGTATGCACTGCAGGTTTTTTTTCTGTACCCCTATGGTGTGTGGTGGAATATTGTGGGGACAATCTCTTCTTTCCTGCATCCCCCCATATCCAGTGTAGGTCCTGGCTGGGTGACAGGCTCCCTACACAAGAGCTCCAAGGCATGGTGTTCCCTGGCAAGTGGCAGGGCGGGGAACGTCGGACAAAGGGCGCTGCTGCGGAACACGAGTGGGGTACCTGATTCACAGCAGTGTCGGGTAAGTATGGCGTTCTGGATCAGGCTCTGGGGACGCTTCCCGCTAGTAGGAGGGCAGTGGGATGGAGGCTCTCCTTCTCTGCCAGTCTGATGCAGTGCTGGAGGTGAGAGGCGCTTGACTTCACTTCCTGGTTGGGGTGTGTGTATTTGCGCCGGGTGCGCATGATGTCATCTTTAGGCGTCTAAAATGGCTCCAGAATGAAAGGGGAAGGAAAAGCACAACAGAGAGACTCAGCAATGCTTTCAAGGGAGATTACCAAGAGCCACGGCCTGAAAGTCCTCCAACTTCAGGGAACTCCTAGCTGTAAAAGAAGCCCTGAGTGAACTAGAGTACTGGGCAGAGACATCCAGATTGTCTCAGACAATGTCACTGTATTTGCCCTTCTAAACCACCAGGGAGGAACAAGATCTCAGGAATTTTCCAGATTGACCAAAGCCCTATTGGAGAGCCTAGAGGGGAATGTCCGGTCCATCCCTTCGATCTACATAAAAGCAGACTTAAATGTAGAGGCAGACTTCTTGAGCAGAGTGAGAATAGATCAGGGAGAATGGGTGCTACATCAGCAGGTGTTTGCTCAGATAGTGACTCGGTGAGGGCAGCCAGATATAGATTTGCTTCCCAATAATGGGACACCAAGTGTTGGAAGTATTTCTCCCTCAAGAGGTATCCTGTGGCTTGGGGTCTGGATGCATTCAGCAATCAGTAGGGAGTCCTAAGGAAGATCAAACAAGAGCAAGCCAGGGTTCTCTTGATTGTGCCACATTGGCCCAGGAGACTGTGGTTTTCCCTCCTGTCTTGTATGTCTTGTATGTCGGTAAAGCCTCCATGGCTTCTGCCAGAAATTCCAGATGTCATTTACCAGGGCCAAATTCTCCATCCATAGGTCCAGTCTCTAAAATTAGCGGTATGGACCCTGAATGGGGCTTACTAAAAATAAGGGAAAGTTAGTGACCCGAAAGATCTACTGGATTTCTACAGGAAGTTTGAGTGGCCCAGTTTAAAGAAAAAAGCTTTTATCCCCCCACTCGAGGCCATGCCCAAACTTCATTTCTTTTTAGATCCCAGAGTGGCTGTTCTCAAGAATGCCAGCATGCCGCATCCCTGGATTCCCTGTAGACTGGGAGTGCCTCAGCTACAGGGAAGGTGGGGCTTTGACTGTCAGCAGCTACAGCATCATGAGAGCCACCTTAAGAGGTAAGATCACTGCCAACCCTGGAGAGAGAAGATGAGTCTAGTGACCAACCGGGGGGGGGGGGGGTGTTTCACACAGCGGGGCATCCTGTTTTCAGATGCCCTGGGGCACTCTAGCGGATGGCCCTGGTCCCTTTTAGACTCCTGGGCTACTCGCTGTAGCTTTTGTGCTGCTTTAAAGCGGTTCAAAACCCAGGAATTGTATTTTCCCTGGCTTTGTTCAGGCCCCCCCGGTGTAAAACCACCTGTTCGCCAATAAAAACTTGCCTGTCTAAGCTCCAATGGCACATGCGCGGACTCGATGAGAACGCTTGCTGTGACTACGTAATTTGGCAGGCAGCTGTCATTTACTCGAATGGGGAGCACGCACTGCCACATCCCCTTCATTCCCGGCCTTGCCTATGCCTGCCCCAGCCTGAATGGCTGGGACAGGAGCGCGCACACAGAGCTGTTCAAGACAACAAAGAGGCTAGCTTCGTTACATGCTGCTTGTTGTAGTTCATCAGAGCCCTCTTAAACAGAAGATAAGTTTACATAAAGGTGAGCGTCTCTTTAATGTTCTCTCTACTTTGCTCTTGGCTCTTGTCACACAAGAGCATTCATAAATAAAATGAAAAAGGTCTTAAGAAAATCAGATTTTCTAATACTAATCGTTTATCCTGGTGGTATAGAAAACCTGACGGATTACAAAAACTTTGTCTCATGAAGCTTAATGGTGCCCTGGAGAGCAGGCGAGGGATTCAAACTGAAGAGGGCTGTAAATTCTCAGCCTTATTTGGCCTCTACAGCATTAAAAAGATAAATACGGCCGAGCAAGATTTCATTTTCTCTTTGCTATTTTAATGGTTTAAAAACTGGTTTAGAGAAAAACACAATTGACCGTGTGAAGGAATGTGTTCTCTTTGTAAGAGGCTTTGTAAGATAAAATGTTTAACAAAAAACAGAAAATAGGATTGTGTTAAGACTGGGAGTAAATTAAGATGGCCAAATAATTCCCAAGCAATTCATGTGAAGGGTGTTCTGTAAAGGCGGCTGTATAACTTTCCCTATGCTTCCTTCTAAGCTAAACGTTTGTAGTTTAATAGTATTTGCCTGTGAGCAGGGAAAATCATTTCAGCCTGCAGTGATATACTACAGTGGGGAAAGGAGTGTTTGATGCGCTGCTGATTTTCCCACCTACAAAGAAGAGGTCTGTAATTTTTTTATTGTAGGTACAATTCAACTGTGACAGACACAATCTCTAAAAAAAAACGTTCCAGAAAATCACATTTGTACGATTTGTAAATAATCTGTTGCGTTGAAATAAGTATTTGATCATCTTACAAACCAGCAAGATTTCTGGCTTTCACAGACCTGTGAGTTTTTCTTTAAGGTCTCCTACTCTGCATTCATTACCCATTTTGACCTTGTTACTTGAAAAAAAAAACACACTCCATCAATGAAAAAAAAACACACTCCATCAATCACACTCCAACCTCTCCACCATGGCCAAGACCAAATAGTTGTCTAAGGACATCATGGACAAAATTGTAGACCTGCACAAGACTGGGATGGGCTACGGTGGAAGGCAACAACTGTTGGCGCAATTATTAGAAAATGGAGGCAACACCAGCTGACTGTCAATCTGCCATTGGGCTCCATGCAAGATGTCGCCATGTGGATAATTCTTAAAAAGGTCAGGAATTGGCCCAGAAGCACAGGACAGTATCTGTTCAATGACTTTGAGACCACAGTCTCAAAGATTACCGCTAGTAACGCACTACGGCATTATGGATTAAAATCCTGCAGGGCACACAAGTTTCTGCTCACCCCAGCACATGCGTAAGCCCATCTGAAGTTTGCCAGTGACCATCTGGATGACCCAGAGGAGACATGGGAGTCATGTAGTCGGATGAGACAAAAATAGAACATTTTGTTATCAAATCCACTCGCTGTGCTTGGGAGATGGTTGAGTAGAACCCCAAGAACACAGTCCCAACTGTGATGCATGGCGGTGGAAATATCATGGGGGTACTTTTCAGTGCAGGGGACAT
Source organism: Gastrophryne carolinensis (assembly GCA_027917425.1). Lineage (NCBI taxonomy): Eukaryota > Metazoa > Chordata > Amphibia > Anura > Microhylidae > Gastrophryne > Gastrophryne carolinensis. The sequence continues at coordinate 601,918,874 of CM051234.1, forward strand.
GACAACTGTATCATATTTTTAATGGAAGATGGATAGGGCCATGTATCACAAGATTTTGTCCAACAACGTCCTTGCCTTGGTATAAGCATTGAAGATGGTTTGTGGTGGGTCTTCCAGCATGACAATGACCCAGGCCAACTAAGGAGTGGCTCCGCAAGAAGTCTTTCAAGGTCCCGGGGCGGCCCACCCGGTCTCCAGGCCTGAACCAAATAGAAAATCTTTGGAGGGAAATTCTATGTTGCCCCAAACTCTGACAGATCTGGAGATCTGTATGGAGGAGTGGGCCAAAATCCCTGCAGCAGTGTGTGTAACCTTGCTCAAGAACTATAGGAAACACCCGGTCTCTGTAATTGCAGACAAAGGTTTCTGTACCAAATATTAAGTTCTGTTTTTCTTATTTGGTGCAATAAGGTGCACAAGAATAAGAACTGCCATTCACAAATGCCTTGCGCAAGAATGCACCCTGCTAATAAGATAGCAGAGATGCGGCGCGAATCGCACATGCAAGTTGGACCGGGAGAGAAGATAAGTCTAGTGGCCAACTGGGGGTTCATGCAGCAGGGCATCCCGATTCTGGATGCCCCAGGGGTAGGGAATCCATCTTATAGATTCCAGGGCCGATCGTCTTGGGTTTTGGTACACTTTAAGGGTCTGCAAATTTATGCAACCAGATCTTTATTTTTTTCATTCTAAAATATTTGTTTTTTAATAGAATTGTTCAGATTGTAGGTGTCAAAGGTGGAAAAAGTTCTAAAATTAGTATATATTTTTCTAAGCTTTTGGTTCTTTACTGTAATTGCACGGTTTGTACTACTCAGTTTTTTTTTTTTTTTTTTTTACAGGTTGAGGAAATCGTTGAAACTGGATCCTTTACACCAGAAGACATACACATTCCCAGCATCTATGTTGATCGTATTATAAAAGGCCAGAGCTACCAAAAGAGAATAGAGGTATGATTATGATAACTTTTTAACCTATGAGATACACTGGGTCCTGGTTATGGCCCCTGGCACATCAACAAGAGATGAACAACTAATAGCTTTAGCTTAATAAGCCTATAAGTGCAAACTAAGATCCTCACTTGCTCCATCTGTTAATATCCTGTTTCATGCATCAATACAGACCCATAGCTGTGACAGAATGTTATAGGTCTAAATTTGAAATTTGGTTTGCAAATTGGAAATGTATTAAATACATCTCTGTTTAATTTCATATAATGGTTCTGGATACCTTGGGGTTGGAACATTCCTAAGTTAAACTCAAATGAGTCATTCTAAATGAATAAAACCTGAGCTAAATCTGTGTTGGTGAGCACATTTTCCGAGATAATCCATCCACCTCACAGGTGTGGCATATCAAGACGCTGATTAGACTGCATGATTACTGTACAGGTGTGCCTTAGGCTAGCCACAATAAAGTGCCACTTTAAAATGTTTATCCCATAGCACAATGCCACAAATGTCGCAATTTTTAGCGGATTGCAGTAATGTTTCAGTGATTTGGCAGTACATCCAAGTGGCCTCACAACCGCAGGCATTGGGGGTGTTCTCTTCATGAAGGAATCTTTGTTTTCACTGTACTGGGCAGATGCTGTGTTATAGCACTGCGCGGGTGAGCGGTGTGTTGAGGTCAGCTTTGTTAAAGGAGTGGCCCATGTTGGCAGGAGTTATGGGCAGGAGTATATTATGGACAACAAGCACAGGTGGTTTTGATTGATGCCATTTTGAATGCACAGCGATATATTGACGAGATCCTGGGGCCCATTGTTGTGCCATTCATCCATGAACTTTGCCTCATGTTGCAGCATGATGGTGCACGGCCCCATATTGCAAGGATCTGTACACAATGCCTCAAAGCCGACAACATCCCAGGTCTTGCATGACCAGCATACAGTACTTATTGCACATGTTACTGTCAGCGTACATGTCATGTCGGCGTACTCCAGTTCCTGGCAATATTCAGCAACATAGCACAGACATTGAAGAGGAGTGGACCAACCTTCCACAGGTGGCAATCGACAACCTGATCAACTCTATGCTAAGCAGATGTGTTGCACTGTGTGAGGCTAATAGTGGTCGCACCACTGACTGATTTTTCTCCCCCCCCCTCCCCAAGTAAAACTGCACATTTTAGAGTGGTCTTTTATTGTGGCTAGCCTAAGGCACACCTGTGCAATTATCATGCTATCTAATCTTGTTATGCCAAACCTGCAAGGTGGATGGCAGCAGAGCTTCTAGCCAAAATGGCGCTCAGTGCGGGAAGGAAAAAGTCTACCCCCATCCTATAGTGCTGCTGTCCCAGTACCACTATGTGCCTTGTTGTGCCTCTGACATAGCAGCAAACGGTGCCCTCTCCCAATAAGGGAGGGATGAGGTGGCTGTCTTATGGCCTGCACCATTATTAGTGGTCCTGACTAGTGATAGGCAAACCTGCTGAAGTACAGGTTCGACAGGTCTGGCCAAACTTACTGCTAATGTCTGGTTCGGGTCCCCGGACTCCCATTGAAGTCAATAGGGGCTAGCGAGGGCTAGAGGGCTTCAGATTGAGGGGAATATTAGGGCGATTGCCCTGCACAAAATGGGCAGGGGCAATTACCCCAAACAATAACCAAAACATCAAAATTAAAGAAAAACCTACATAAATGGAAAAGAACAAAATATATTTTTGGCCTACACAAAATGGGGTAGGGAAAGTACTCAAAGTAATAACAAAATAAAAAGAAAAGAGAAATACATACATAAATGTCGACTGCTGCGGCTTTCTGCAATGTGGAGGCTGAGACTGAGGGTAATGGGGAGGAGTTTGTGGAAGACTGTCCGAGGGGGTGATGTCCTAGACCCAATGCGAACTTAAAGCGGTCCTTCACTCTGAATAAGAGTCTATCTTATATGTTTATCCCACCCTGTACATACAAGTTGCTCACATTAAAAATCATCCTAACTGCATCTACTGCAAGTTATGAGCCTTTAAACATCCAAGATGGTGGCTCATGGAACATCAGGCAGCCTGCAAAAAGGAAGTGCCTTCTGACTGTGCTGCTCTGCATTCTGGGATTGCTGACCTTTTCCTGACCCCAGCTCTGCTATAACCCGCCCCTGTATTTTATCCCACTCTCCTCAGTAAGTGTGATGCTTCTGAGTAAAGATGGCAGTACCCGTATCCTAAAGTCCTGAACAGAGTTGCAGCCCAGTGGGGGAAAGAATAAGTTACCAAAACTAATTTTAGATGCTGGGGAATCGTTTTTTTAAGGGTTTGGGCTTTTCAATAAATCATGGTGAAGATCCGGTTTAAGGCAATCAGTATTTCAGTGGAACAGGTAGTGGCTATGCAGCTTCCGGCAGCCAGCAGAAGAGGGAGAAACCATCAGCGATCAGCTGAAGTGATATTAAACAGTACTGATGAACAAGTGCCCTGAACCAGTGGACACTACACTACTATCAAGGGAGCCTTAGGTGCCATTAACCAGTGTATATTCCGCTAACAATTGTATTAAAATAGAGTACTGACACCCAAGTGGTTTGAACGAGTGGTATTAAAGAGTAGTGACACCCAAGTGTTATTCAACAGTACTGACGCCTAAGTGGTTTGAGCAAGTGGTATTTAACAGTACTGACATCCAAGTGGTATAGGCAAGTGGTATCCAACAGTACTGACACCCAGTGGTGTCACCCAGCCTACCTATCCCTCACTCCAACTGCTTTCCCTAAATAAATGTCCTTACAAGGACAGTTTTTGTAGAAGAAACATAAGGCCCTATCTGTCCCTCAGCAGCCAGCACCTTTCCCTATCTACTGCAAGGCGCCAGCGTGGTCAGTGTGATGCGGACCTTGCCTTTTATTTGGCGGGATCACGTGTACTGCCTGGGTAGGGCAGAAGGAAGACTGACTGATGCAGAACGGGCACACAGATTTTAATTTGAAATCAGTGTTTGGGTTCGGGGACCGGAACTCGCAAAGTTCAGTGCGAACCCCAACTCTGCGGTTCTGGTTCGCCCGTCCTGACTCGCCCTGACTCATCTGCAGGAAACAGGTTGGCTGTAATGAAGGTGCACCCAATGGCCCCGGGAGAAGTGTTCACTAACACAGAGATTTATACAAGTTTGTGTACAAGATTTGAGAGAAAGACCTTTTTAGAAAAGATCTTTGAGTTCAGCTCATGAAAAATGGGTGAAAAAACAAATGTGTTGCGTTATATCTTTGTCAAGTATTCTGCTAAATTAAAGCATTCGTTAAAGTGGTAGCCAGCAGATATGGTTCACAGCAAGCCTTCATCTGGCATCAGAGAAAATGGCCCTCATTATGTGCTGTAAAAAGAAGACCCCCTTCATCCTTTTACTTTGTGATCAACTCTGAACAATAATGAGAGGTAAAGTATTCCATGCAGTGATCAGAGTCGCCTCTTTCTCTTTTCGAGATCTCTCCATTCCTTGAGTTTCATCTTGTCACCTTTGACTTGCTATCAAATACTCTATACATGATCTTTTATCTTGATGAAACCTCATTTTGGCGGTTGCCTCTGATTTTTTTTTTAGACTTAAAATGCATATCCTGCGGTTCCCGGTCTGTTTAAGATTAACCAGAAGGTTAATCATGTTCTGCATGCTTTAACCAATCTCATTATTTCCTCTCTCTGATTTGCTGTTGCAGTTGTTGAGTACCACTTCCTATCTGAAGGTTGCTCCCTAGGCAATCAAACTAAACTACTCTTAACCGTCACTAGCTGATCCAGCATGTCGGCACACAGCTTATTCCTTCTTCTGGGGGCACACTCCGCTGTGGTCCTCCTGGTCCACTTTATCAGTTAAATTTAAGAACAGTCCAGGAGGGCAGGTGCGCACTTACCTTGAGTATGTCGGGTGCCAAGGCCGCGGTGGCGCCGCTTTACAACAAGTTAGATAAAGGGCCAGCACACCAATAGTTAAATCAAATAGACTTGTATTAAATGATATCTAGCAAGATGAGGTACATACAGACCATTCAGCTGCATCAAAGTCCATAAGATAGGGTAGGTGATAGCAGAACAGTGTCCATAAGCCGACGTTTCGGGGGTGTAAAAAACCCCCTTCCTCAGGGCAGACAAACAACAATGTCTTTGTCCCTTTCTCTCTTTTTTCTTTTCTCTTTCTCTTTGTCTTATTGGTTTTGTCTTTTCCCTTTTTCTAGTTTTCCCTTTTTTCCTTTCCCATTTGCATTTTCTCCTCTCTCCTTTTTCCCTTCTCTAGTCCTCCTCCTTTTCCACCCTTGTCCTCTCTACATGGTGGCTCTTCCCATTCCTTTCCTGTTCTTCCCCTTCTCTCTGGTTCCCTCCTGTTTCTGTCCTTTTGGCTTTTTAGTCGGTTGTTTTTTTGTTTTTTGTTCTTTGTTTACTGTTTTAGGTTTTTGTTTTGTGTTTTTTGTTTTTTGTTTCTTGTTTTGTTTCTTCTGTGGTTTTTGTGTTCTGTTTTGCTTCACTTCCCCTTCTGTGGTTTTCCCTTGGTATGTTTACACCTTGTGTCTTTCTATTGTTTTACCTTTGACCGTTCCCTTTCATTCCTATTTATCTCTTCAGCTCCTTTTCTTATGTCTCCGTTCCCCTCTAGTCACAAGCTCTTCCTTTTCTCTTTTCTTCTGCGTCCCTTCCTTTGGTTCTCTACCTGTTTCCCCCCCCCCCTTTTGGCTCACAGCTCATTTCTGCTGCGTGCATCCCCTTTGTTTCTTTTCTCTCTTTCTCTCTCTTTCTTTCTCTCACGCACTCCCCCTTTTCCTTTTTCTCTCACGTTCCTTCTCCCCCTTTCCTTTACTCTTTCTCTTCTTCTTCCTAAAATATGATTGCCACAACGTAAATGCTTTATTTGTAACGACCAGGCCGGGAGCTTATAGCTCTCACCGCTGGTAAGGTGAGCTGACGGCGCAGGGTCACTGGAGAGGGCGCCGCTGACATGGTTTCCATGCCAGCGGACGCCTTGCAAGGGTGACGTCTGCCCCTGCGAGCTTGATGACGGACAGCAGGCGCGGCCTATCCGGTCGCCCCTGCTGCCCTGTCACCGGTTACTGGGCAGATTTGGAGCCCAGCGTCATCTCCCCTTCCTGGGCAGACAGGAACGTTGCCGGTCACTATGTGATCGGTCTCTGGCGGTGACGGAGTTGTGCCCCAGTGGCACGCTCCAACGGCTTGGTGAGTATTTTTCATTCTTTTGATTAACAAATTTAGTCCATTTAGTGTGCTACAGTTTGACCCTCTGACGTCATATCACGTCAGGTGGTAATCACAGCACCTCTGACCTTTAAAAGGCAAGCTGCGGTCTTGCCACTGTTGTTTGTCTGCCCTGAGGAAGGGGGTTTTTTACACCCCCGAAACGTCGGCTTATGGACACTGTTCTGCTATCACCTACCTTATCTTATGGACTTTGATGCAGCTGAATGGTCTGTATGTACCTCATCTTGCTGGATATCATTTAATACAAGTCTATTTGATTTAACTATTGGTGTGCTGGCCCTTTATCTAACTATCAGTTAAATTTAGGTTGCTTTAGCATCATAAGAAGGAACTTTAGGGTAAAAAGGTACATAATTGAAGGGTAGATTCAAGCACCAAAAAGTTCTGCTGTTTTGGGAGTAAAAAGATCTGGTCGATTCAGCACCAGGATGTAAATTTTGTTTTAAAGTGCACTTTTTACAAATGAATCAATCCCCTTAAAGTGCCATGAAAAGTTATTCATATCAAGTGTTTGGCAAACCCGAACCGCAGACTTCGGGTTCGTACCGAACTTTGTGAGTTCGGGTCCTCAAACCGAACACGGACTTTAGTCAGAAGTCCGTGTTCATCATTTGGTCCGAACCCGGAAAAGCTTGTTTATTAACCTAATGGAGAGTGTGCAGCAGAAAGCGTCTGTAACTTAACTGGGCCCTGTGATCCGTTGGTGTTTTTTCCCTGTCAGGCTACAAAACCGGACCCATGAGTGAGGACACTGGCAGCTGTCCCTAGAAGTCCTGCTAGCTACTGCCAGTGTCCTCACTCATGAGCGCGGAGTCCATCCTTCTGTAGCCCCAGTTGTAGCCTACCTGACTGGGAAAGACTGCAGACCGGATTGCCGGCTCAGGTAAGTGTAATTCCTGCTGCTCCTCCTGCTTCTGTTCAAATTTCGGCCAAACTTCCTCAACTTCTAGGAGTTTGCCCAACACTATTCATATCTCTTGAACATTTTTACCTTTATCAATGTGGGCCAAAACCCAGGATTTTGACCATCCTCTGTTTTGGTCTTTGCCCCCTGGGCACCCTATAGAGGGGTGCCCCGCTGTGTGAACCCCCCCCCCCAGGTCACCTGATCTCACTTACCCTTTCCTAGTCCTACGGCACATACACAGCCCTCTTCAGCCCAATCGACATGCTCAAATCCATTCGATCCTCTTCGTCCAGGAGCTCGTCTGATGCAAGCGGATCTGAGTGCGCTGGCAGCTGCATCCCCCTGCTACCCTTTAACCGGGAGCATACTCGTGCCAGCCATTCACAAATGCCTGGTGCCGGCACGCGCCCTGCTAAAGGGATAGCGGGGATGTAGTCGCTGCTCCCGCATAAGCCGTTGGACCGGTAACGAAGGTGAGTTTTCGAACGACCTGGGGGGTTTGACACAGTGGGGCATCTCAAATCTGGATGCCCCGGGGGGAGCGAGTATACCTGCCCTGGAGACTCATTAACTGGGTTTTGGTCCACTTAAAACATTAGAGCCACAAAATTAGAAGTGTTTTATGTTTAGAGCAAAACTATAAATCTATTTGTACACGTCTTCCAGCTTTGCAAATTTAGAGGCTGCCCATTCTTCTTTGCAAAATCTGTAGCTCAGCCAGAATGGATAGAAAGATTTTGTAAGCAGCAATTTTCAAGTCATGTCACAGATTCTCGAAGGAATTTAGGTCTCGACTTTGGGCTATTCCAACACATGAGTATGATTTGATTTGATCCATTCTATTGTCTCTTTGGCTGTAGGGTTGTTGTATTGCTGGAAGGTGAACCAGCACCATAGTCTTAAGTCTTTTGCAGCCTTTAAAAGCTTTTACTCCAGGATTTAGCTCCTTCCAATAAAATCCATTTTAAGTTTGTGGCTGTATCATTTAAAATTTCGAGGGGTATGAGTATTTTTTCAAGGCGCTGCACATTTGTATGCTAATGCAAGGTCAAAGACTTTGACTTTTAAAGCAAGGTCAAAGGACAGCAAGCCTTTCAATTGGTAGACTGTCTAAAGGAGACGGATATTGGAAATAAATGAAAGTCCCTGTCCAAAAAGCTCACTTACCTGGCAATCCACATGGTTTATCTAATGAAGTCCTTCAAAAGGAAATTTGTGGTACCACCTCTTTCTCCACTTTTCTAGACTGAGACTGGCAATCAAAATGTACCCAATGTGTTAAAGCAGAAGTCCAGTCTTTAGATGTCCCCCACCCGGCACTGAGGCAGTACGGAGGTTTACAATATATAACACCTTAGCTGGTCCCTGCAATTCAGCACTGTCTATTAGCATTTCCAGCCATGGGCTTTTTGGTAAGGCTGCCCTCTGCTTTCAAGTGGGACCTGGAGCGTACACATAATGGGGGATGCCCGTCTCCCTGTGACAGCCATCGAGGACCGCACTGTATTCAGGACCAGGTAAGGTTTTTGCTAATCGCCCATCTTGCCTCAGCGCCGGGGGGAAACCTTATCTAAAGACTGGACTTCCACTTTAAGCCAAAAAAGGTCACAACCTTCTCTTAGCTTGTTGTCACACTGACAGCAATATCCTAACCAAAGCTCACATTGATTGTCCTAATAATGTGAATGTCTTTTAGTAGCCCATTGTCCCACTTCCTTTTCTTGGGATTGGAGGACTTCATTTATATGTTTCCTTTTAGAGACGTACCTTGAGGCAATCTGAAAATTCTAAGCCAAAACCCAAAAAAGAGGCGGACATTGTGAGAGAGCGAATCATCCGGCGTGCTGCTCTGGAGTTCCAGGATGGAATGTATGGTATCCTTTTTCCAGAAATGCATTTACTTGGTTGGTCAATGATGCTACTCTCTGACATTTATACATGTTTGTTCTATTTAATTTGTAAGCAAGTCTAATGAATGAGAATTAGTATGCTGTAACTTTATATGGATGGGAATCTAAACTGAAGATCCACATGGTATTCGTTAGGAATGAATGCTAAGGGCCCTTCCACACCTTTCTGATGAGTAGAGTAGAAAGTAGTGAAGTAAACCGATAACCCATTTTTGCCCCCAACACTTAAGCTTCCATCTGCTTATGTGCACTGTGCTCCGCTTGCAAAATCCGTGTCTGTGATCCGCAGTTATGACCGCCAGAGGAAATCCGCATCACAAGACTGATGTTGGTAAATTGTGGAGCTAGATTTCTCTTCAGGAAGCACAGATCAAGGCTTTCAGGGTGGTGTAAGCATGGGGGGCAGCATTAATCGGATGCCTCCCTGGAAAGTGGACCAAAACCTGGGATTTTGACCATCCTGGTTCCCTGAGGCATCCGGACTTGGGATATCTGTCCCGCTATGTGACACCTCCCTTATCATTCTTATGGTCCATGTGCGGGCTCTCGTCCAATTAGCAATGTATGGGTTTGTGGCGATTAACAATGCATGCCGCACCAGTAGTAAGAAGTATTGAGCCAGCCCGTAAATGTTGTAAAATCTTCTGCTTTTATTTTCTTCCATTAAAATCAATAATCCAACAGGTCACAAAGTAGTAAATATGTACAAGATGGGCCCTAACGCCAACGCGTTTCGGACAATAGGTCCTTAATCATGACATCTAATGGAATGAATGAGTAAAAACCTTTTTATCTGTTCCTTTAGGGGACACTCCCATTAGTCAAGTGCTATCCAAACCTCCTGTAGTCAATTAGGATAATTCTCCTGACCTGGGCGTCATACCCAACAGGTATCTGAAAGGCTGGGCGCCGACTTGTGCTTCAGCTGCGAGATGCTGAGGATGTGTCCGTGGGATCAAGTATATCAGTGATTCAAGGGGGTTTCCCATATTGGGGGTAGCAATCCCTACTCCCCCCTGGCCCGTGCTGTCCCACTGACAGACGTTTAAGTCTACCGAGTATGGGTGGTATGTAGACTGTGGATGCTGCTAGAGGCCCACACATGCACTGTGGGGTTAAGGATCAAGAGGATTATACAGTGGAACTCGGGGTTTTTCACACTGTGAAACATCTTAAATCAGGATGCTCCTAGGAGCACCCTGCTCTAAACTCTAGAGCCAGCCTAGTAGGGTTTTGGTCCACTTTGACAAAAAATGTTTTTTAATATGCGCTTTTATATTACGCACAATTGTGTCTGGCCCTGCGTTGGCTGTGTGCAGCCCCCTACTTGACTAATCTTTGTCTACCACCCTACCCGTGCCCTGCGCTCTGCAAATGATCAACCTTAGTCCTAATTTCCTACTCCTCCTATAAGACTTTTCCTGAGCTGCACCAATTCTCTGGAATGCCCTACCTCCAACAATCGTATTGAAAACCTCAATAGCTTTGATGTTCCCTAAAAACGCATCTTTTTAGGGTACCCTACCACATCCCCTTATCTAACCCGATCCATTATCGGACATTATGCACCACAACCTTTGCCCCCCAAAGCACTAAATGAACTTGTATCTGGGGCATACATAGTGTATATACTCTTTTTACTTAGATGGCTGGACCATGGCACAAAGCACTGATTATTTTTTTTTGTCACCCCCCCAGTCTACTCTTGGATTGTAAGCTTTTTTTTTTTTTTTTTTGTACATGAACCCTCTGATTGTTAAGCACTGCGGAATATGTTGGTGCTATATAAATAAATATTATTATTATTATTATTGTACACCTCTTGCACCTACAAAGTCGGCTAGTTTGAGATAACTCGCCCCATCAACATATTGCATACCACCAGTCAAATACTTTTGTAGGAAACATCAAGCTTCCGATTGGAGATGAGGCAAACCAATCTATCTAGTTATTCTGCACAATACAGTATATTTTGCAAAATGTTTTACTTGTGTTTTATAAGCTCCATGTTTGGCCTTAACTGACTGAAATTGCAGCAAACTTGGGAATTGGTATTCCGATGTTGGCCAGCAACTTCATCAAGAAAGACATCACTGTTCACCTACAGAGCGAAAACGGTGTCCTTGGCCTGGTAAGAACTATTACAATACGTTTTTATGACCATCTATGTAAATAGTTTTGGCTGTGGTTGGTGATCATAATACATTTGTATTAAAGTGTACCAAAAGACTTAAAGCAGACCAACCACGTCCTATGGAAGATTAAATAAAAAGAAAACCTGTATCAACTCCCTTTAGTGTCCTGGTTTTAAATAGGATTGGAAATACTCAAAGAAGACATTGGGGGAGAATGAAGGGAAAATGAAATCTTTTGGCTCTTAGCTTCCTTTTTGCCTCTTATCTTCCTTCCTTCAATAGGCTGTAATTGCTCCCATCATGAAATTGGGAGGAGGGGCTTAAACAGCTAGTTTTGAACAATTGTAACCGGTCAGAAACCAACAGCATACAATGGCATAGCTGGGGAAAACAAAAATTTAAATCACTACATCAGGAATACCAAGCATCATAGAGGGCAGCAAATATCCAAATGGTAATGTACCTGGGGTGGGGAAGAAAATAGATTGAGTTTTAGGGGTTTTGGGTCAGCTTTCTATTCTTTTAGAAGTCTTCTTTGGGGGCATCCTGAATTGGCATGCCCTCCTGTGGTGAGCTAAAGAAAAAGTTATCATATGGTATCATACTCACCCCTTCCTTGTTCCAGCATGGCCATAAAATGCTGCATTTTGCACATCATGCCCGCCAAATGTGGTTGGTTGGTGGTGCGCTCACATAAAAGGAAGCAGAGATGCTGCTGCTTTGCTAAATGCTGCAATTTACAGCCGCAATAAAGCAAGTAGCGAGTGTGTATGTTAACTCAATCCTGGGTTTTCTCTTTAGCTTAACACAGCAGGGCATTTGGGATTCCCCTGGGAAGATGTTTTCCAAACTGAACATCCTTTAGACTCTTTAAGCAATCCAACACTCCTTTTTTTACTAAATAGGTGTTTGTTGCTGCTGTATTAAGGGTTTGGGACCTCTCAATTTATGGGGTCCCACCACCATGCATACACCCACTGTAAAACCATATTTGATATATGCAGCTGGAATGTCCGTCGGTGAAATCCAGCCCTGTGATTGCCCGATTACCACTCACATGGTTCAGATTTCTTTGGCAGCCAGATTAAGGAATCCAACACAAAATGTAATAACTTAAGGATCAGGAAAGCACCACCTTGTTCCCAGGAATTCAATTTCAATGCGTCACGGGGGGAGGGGGGGGGGGGTCCAAACCCATGATGGCAAGAGAAAAAGTCAGTAGAGCAGGTCAAACGGTGAGAAGAACTACCAGGCAAGGCAGCCATTCTATCTAGGCCAAAGAGCTTTCTTCGCAAGCAGCCATTTTTATTTGGGAGGGAGGGCTAAATTCAAATAGGCTCAGAAATGAAGGAGGTGCTGGAGGCCCAGAGTTGGGACTTTAACAAGTCAAAATGAGTGTTGTTCCATTTTAATTTTGTACCTTCTTAAAAAAAGCCTCTCCATTGACCTAACGAAGTCTGTAGTCTTCACTTCATGTAGTCTTCACCTACAGTATATGTAGAAATCATGGTATGGTTATCCATAAAACAAAAAAAAAACTGATCACCCTCATGTACTTATAATTCTGCTTTATTGTGTACTTTTAAGTAGAATGCTGCTAAACAATGTCTGTTACCTTTTTCTAGGGCCCCTATCCAACAGAGGAAGAAGTGGATCCAGATCTTATCAATGCTGGTAATATACATTTCTGATATAAATGTTATCAAAGTCCAGTGAATAACCAGTTTTTAGACTCTAGGTCGGGGCCATATTAGATTTAGACCACTTTAAAGATCTCCCCCTATAGTTCACTGGCGCTTGTAGATTTATCGGACATACTCTAGTGTAGCACTGTGGAGGGGAAATCTGGTTTGCTGCCTTCATTTGATAAGTTACTTGTCTAGCTGTTATGCTGCTTCCCCGCCAGCCTCTGACCTGATCAAAGTTATGGACTATGGAAAGTCTATTATAGCCATTGTGAGCCTAACTGTGTCAGGCTACTTTCCTTAAAATGGAAGAGAGTGGAGGTGGCTGCTCTCTAATATCTTGTGGCTGTGCTCTTTTGTTAGGCAAAGAAACAGTCACCATTCTTCCCGGAGCTGCATTCTTCTCCAGTGATGAGTCGTTTGCCATGATCAGAGGGTAAGTACTTGCTGCTGATATGGCCTCAGCTGCACTACAGCACTACATTTAAAGGGAAACTCCCCTTTTAGGCAGGCTTTTGGTGTTCTGCCTTATTGTTTTTCCTCTTCTGGAATGTAAAATAATCATCTGTGTTAGGATTCTGCCTCCAGACCTGTGGTTCACTTATTTGCATGTGTTTTCCATGATTCTTATATTCCTGGGACTCTAGTGGGAGTGGTTTTCATGGCCTTGAGTAAAACGCATGGTCTACAAGTCCAACAATTGTTCCAATTTACAGGTGAACTCTTTAGCAGCGTTGGCTAAGTCTAAGCAGCCCAATGTCCTCTTCAGCGAGAACCCTGCAATTCACCATTGCTACTGGAACACAAGGCTGTGATCCTTTCAAACTGAAGAAGTTGAATTTCAGTAGAATGGATTAAACCAGTCACTCATGCCTTAGCCAATCAGATGATTAGCAAGCTAGAGTGAGGAAGTCTATATGTACTTAAAGCGGACAAAAGCCCACTGAACTTGTGAAATACATTTGGCCATAGCCCCTGCCGATGCTCCCTTCTTAGAGTGTGGTACTAGAAATAGATATTTTCGTTTTTCGAAACGTCCTGAAACACTTTGCTGTCCCTGTCTTAGAGATGACCGGTGATCAGCCATTGCATAGGTGTGGCAATCACATCATTGTCACACACAACAATGGCAGTGAATGGAGGAGACAGAGCTTTGCAGCTAAAACAGGCGCCATAATCTGATTAGAGTGAATCAGGCGCACTAAAATTTGGCAAAATGTACCCTTCATTGGGGGAGGAATTCAGGGGATTCTAGTTAAATATGTGGGCTTTGGTCCGCTTTAAAATCACCACTTCGGCGTACATAGCTAAGGTAAACACATTGTTGCTATGGTAAACGGTTTTCTTTTATAACAGAGTTGCAAATCTATAGAAAATGTAAAAAAAAATAACAGATAAGCTTAGCACATCGAAGACATCATTTTGCCATACAATAGTAGAAACGTTTAAAAATGCCAGAATTCCAGAAGTGGAATTGCCCTATAAATTTCTCTTTTCTTTTTGTTTAGAGGCCATGTGGATTTGACCATGCTGGGAGCAATGCAGGTTTCAAAATATGGAGATCTTGCCAACTGGATGATTCCCGTGAGTAATCTGTTGTATATTACTTTATGTTCACACCAAGGTGATCTTGATTTTTGTCCATTGTAGCACTCTTGTCTGTGCGAAAAGGGCCCATAGATTTATATGGCAAACTATCAATGGCTTCTGCGCGTCCAACTGCAATTGTGTCAGTGTGAACCTGGCCTAATTGTAACATTTTGTGCATGTAACTGAGGTCTTTATTACCATCTAGGACAGTGATACTCAACTGGCGGGCCTCAGTGCCAGATTTCCGGACCCCTGTCCTGACAGCCCTGCACTCAGTTGCTTCTGTGTTGCCATGCTTAGAGCTGTCCCCTTGCTCAGTGCTTAGTCTCCCTTGCCAGTGTAATGGCTCCCTGGCACCTAGCATTGCAATCTAAAGTACTGCACGAGTGGGAAGTGGCATTGCAGGGTACACACAAACTTTGTTTCTCTGTCTCTTTGCCCCATCCAATCCCCCCCCCCCTCCCAGTTTAGCCCCATCCATCCAATCCCCATCCATTCCGATTGCCCCAGCTCTGCCCCATCCATATAGCCCTTCCACCAGTGTGCTGATTTCTAACTACCCCCCCCGCAACAACCCTCCGTCTGGAATTTCACCTCTCACCGGGTGCCTTTAAATGGACCTTCACAAGAAGTGGTTGAGTACCCCTGATCTAGGAAAATCCAAAATGGTGATTTATAGCTCCCTAAACAAGAGGCACCTGATCTTATGGTCTATATTAAGAATTCTTGCCTAAGAATTTAACATTTAATTTAATTCTTTCAACTTTAATACTGCCTTTGAAGTAAGCTCTAATATTTGGGGAGTCCACATGGTGCACCAGCCAGGCTTGTAGACTCCAGGGCCTCCCGAGTTCCAGTTCTTGGGGCATCCTGAATTGGGATCCTCCACTGTGTGAGCCCCTCCGAACCCCCCAGGACACTCGCCCTCTCCTGGAGTCCTCGCTTTGTCTGTGTGTTCCCTCCGTTTCCTTGCTCACCCCTAGCCGTGTGCGCTTCCTGAATGGGCGTCACAATCGCGGCACAACTGCCAGGTCGTCGGGGAATGCGGCTGCCAGGGCCGCCCAGCTGCTTAGCCACCCAGGCGGCTTGAACGTCCTGAACGCCAAAGAGAGCCGAGTGACAGCAAGCGTGCTGATTGGCTGAGCAAGCCGCTTAGCCGATTGTCGCTCTCTCCCGAGTCTGCACCGTGGGAGCGGAAGGAAGGAAGAAAGTGAAACGGGCGACCTGGGGGGGTACACACAGCGGGGCATCCCAATTCAGGATGCCGCCGCAGAGAGGAACAACACACAGGAAAGTCAAATTCATGTGTGTTCCTCTTTAAAGGGACTGTAAACCCAACGGCAATAATCCCTTTCCTATGTGCCTCTCTTCTAATTCTTGCAGTGCTGGGTAGAAGCCATAGCAAGCCTCCAAAATGTGCCTTCCCTCCCATTTCAGCTACTCTATCCCTTGGTGTGAGTGAGCCTGGCAAGATAAAGTGGTCTCTGATGCCCTTTTCTGCCCCGTGGCATAAGATGTACTTCTCTGCTCAGCCACGACCCAGAAATCTAAGTGAAGAACAGCTAGTTCACTTAGAATACACAAGATCTTGACATCCAGACAAGATTTTGAAAAGGTTTTACAATTTTCTTTTGTTTCCATGGAGGATGTGAGTAGTTAGTGCAGCCGGACGCTGGGCGCTGCACCTGGCATAACCTGGTACGTTGGCTAATGGGGGTGTTAGCAGAAAGATTGGACTTTTTTTTATACTGGTTACATTTTTTTGTTTTGTTGCATATATATTGTATATCTGTCTCATTTGTAATAGGTTTGTTCTAAAATAAACACAAGACAAACAGCTATACTTGGAAAACCTGTATTGTTTGCTATTCTGTATCAATGTTTTCCTCCTTCGTCTAATGAGAAGATGCTCGTGTTTCCTTAATTTACTCGCATTGCACAGACCTGATGAAGCCCTGGAAAGGGTCACGGTGTCTTCAGGAGGTTGGAGCCAGGGTAGATATCTGAGTAAATGCCATTACGCACTTGTGTTGGCTGCTTCGCCACTTGTTCTTTTTTCAGGTGCCAGCTGTGAGTCATATGGGAGGTATCGGTGACACATCACAGAAGGTCATGTAGTTAACTGCAGAAATCAAGACTGAGTGCAGGAGGGTCAGTGCTGGCTCTGCTGCAGGCAGAACATTGTCCCTGTGAAGCTTTAGGAGCACCACATGCGGCCATAATTAAAGTCTTGAGTCTATGTCCATCTGTAATCATGTGCGACCAGCAGAGTGTTCTCTAGGACAGTAAAGCAAATTACAATACACACCTCAGGTGCCCAAAAAAGCTAAAAGGAAACATACTATTATCTGATTTGTTGTAAATGTTTTGTAATAAAAAAAAAAACTTAAAAGCAGCACCATCATGAAGAAATGGGCCAATAATAAAAATCTACATACATAATGTTCTATAGCAAGAAGAAGGGTTACCTAGACACCCTTCATCCAATAAGATCTGACAAAGGGGATAAATATTATTTAAATTAATATTAGCTGCACATGAATCTCCAATATTTCTATTAGAGATCAATATAATTAAAATCGCAAATACGAACAATCATATCAGCCCAGCGGCCATTATTCCGATTCCAAACAATGGTTGCTGAGGCTGTCCTCCATACATCCAGTAAAATGTCCCAAGGAGAAATATATTATTTACCTTAAATACCTTGAAACTACAATCTATTGTCTGAGAAATTATCCACCACGCACACAGTAAGATGTATATATAAAAACGGGTTTAATTTCCAGCAGAGTAAATAACCTTCATTAGCCCAATATGTTCACGAAGCTTCCCCAGATAACCTTATATTACAGCCAGTTGTTACATAAATGAGTACGTTATACATTAGTTACAGTACAATATGTTATAGTGGATATAGAGAGCGATAATGCAGAGACAGATAGATAGAGATACTTATGATTTCATGGTTGAAGGGCTCCATTCATTGACTCCCTCCCCCCTGTACACAGCTTCCTAATGTATCGAACAATAGGGGGAGTGGCCAGCATTCCCACCTCCTGGGAGTGTCTGCCAAGGTCGGCCCACATCCAGCCTCTATGAGATCAGATGTATATTTCATAAAGGGTATAACTCCCACAATATGCATGTTATCATATTGTAACCAAGAAATTCATGATCCCCATTAATTTCTTAGTTAAATGAACCCAAACACCAAATGTATATCATCCAGGGTCCGATACTATGTGGATTATCAGGCTCTGGACAATATATGTAGACCATGTTTGATATCAAATGAAAGGTCTCATAGTCCTGAATAAGACCCCTCTAATACAGTCATAACGGTCATACAGTTACAATGCTTCCCAGAAATATCATCCAATGCCCATATGCCAGAGGTGTATTGAAATGTCTGGGTCTGGAGACCTAATCAGGAATTCAAGGATTCCTTTTAAAGTACAGCTTGTTGCCAGCTAGGTGTGAATATGTGAATATAGGTATCTATTGTCATGGTCTGTTTACTGTAGACATGGCAGGGTTCTTCACCCACACCCTATTTTGAGTGTTAGGAATTCAGGTGAATTATTATACCCCTTAACAAGATCCATCCATGCTTCTTCCTGTTACTGGGGGAAAGAAGAATTACTGTAGCTAACTTTAAATGCACCATTCTGCTTTTACTCTTTAACATTAATGGCCTGTCCCCTCACCCAGCCTCAGTGGTTAATGCTACTGTTCCCCACAGGAGACGAGCACGTTAGATGTGCAAAATTAAAATACTATGCTTATTGTAACAAATACTGGAGGGTCCTCCTGCACTCGCCCACCACGCAACCCAATCACCCCTGCAGTTGGCACATACAAACAGGACAACAAAAATTCAAGAAATGCCGAGCCAACAGCAACGTCCGGCTGATCAGGCAGGGAGATGAGCTTAGGAAACCCAAATGGGTTTCCATCCGCTTTAAAGCCTGCAGAGCAGCCTCCGGATACGGGGCCAATGAGGAGAACTTTAGGGGAATAGTTACGCTCTCTCTTACATGTTCTGTTTGTGGCTTAGCGGTATTCTCTATGAAGTGAACTTATTCCAAGTATGTCACACATCCCGCTTCCAATATTCATGACATCTGGGTTATAGCAGTAGAGGGCGAACTTCTGCAGAGATGACAGGAAAAAAAGAAGCCCCTCCCGGTCCATAAATACCTGGGACCTCCCACACATTACCCAGTATCTTCTCTGCAGGACGGCGAGCAAGTCAGAGATGTCTGCTTATCTTCCTTGCAGGTACACCCGGCCATTTTTTGCTCTATTTCTGCCCGGACCCTTATTCTTTAAGCCCAATACTAGCCTCCCGGCCTTGGCTGCAGGTCCGGTTGAGGGTAGACAACACCTTATTAGGTGTTCAGGGAGCTAAGCTCCCCCGTGAGACCCCATATCAAGGGGTAGGCGGAATCCCGGTTGGTGATCCCGGTTGGGATGCCCTGTGTGTATATATATATATATATATATATATATATATATATATATATATATATATAATCCTACACCAGCGGTACTCAACTGGCGGACCGGGGTCCGAATGCGGACCTCGGTGCCAAATTTCTGGACCCCTGACTTGACAGCCCTGCACTTAGTTGCTTCTGTGTTGCCATGCTCAGCGCTGCCCCTTTACAGATTGGCGTTGTAGTTGTTTGTCTCCCTGCCAGTGTCATGACTCCCTGGCACCTAGCATTGCAATATGAAGTACTGCACGGACAGGAAGTGGCATTGCAAGGTATAATCCACCCCCAGCCCACCCCCAATGTGCTGATTTCTAACTATCCATCCCCCCTGACAGCGCCCCATTCGGACCTCCGCCTCTCACCAGATGCCTGTAAATGGACCTTTACAAGAAGTGGTTTAGTACCCCTGCCCTACACCCATGGTGCGGGATTTCCCCCCTTCCGGGCCCCCTCGGTTAACCCTCCAGTCGGGGGGGGGGGGGCGGGATGTACTTTCTCCTTCTTAATTCTTTTCGCTCATCTGT
Organism: Gastrophryne carolinensis; assembly: GCA_027917425.1. Lineage (NCBI taxonomy): Eukaryota > Metazoa > Chordata > Amphibia > Anura > Microhylidae > Gastrophryne > Gastrophryne carolinensis. The sequence continues at coordinate 601,938,322 of CM051234.1, forward strand.
GGGTGAATGTGTGTGTGTGTGATGTGCACTTGGGTGCTTTGTTACAGGGCTGGACGCCATTTTTCACTCTTTTTGCTATTTTCTGTAGGGAGCTTCTCCCCCTCAGGCGGTGTTGGTGAGGGGGCGGGGCCGGGTGCTCACGCGCTGCCGCAGCCCGCCCCCTCCTGCTTTGGCGCCATTGCGGAGCCCAGCCTCCGTCTGGGAACCGCGTTGCTGGTCATGAGGGAAGGGGGACGGGGCCAGGCGCGGCGCGCGGCGCGCGATCCGCGCTGGCCCACCCCTTCTTCTTCTCTCTCTCCTTCTCTGAGCTGCTGAGCTGGCTGACTGCCATTGTTGCAGACACGTGAGTGCCCTCCAGGGGCCCCCATTTTATTGTTTACTGACTTAGCCATGTGCCCCATTCAGACAGGGGATAGCGCTGGTCCCTTTTCCCACATTGTATTATGATTTATGATATTATTATATTTTATATGTGTGTGTGCATGTGCTTATGGCCCACTCCTTTGTGTCTTTCAGGAGGACCCTGCTTCTTGATTAAAAGGGGGTTCTCCCGGTCCTAGGGTCCCTAGCAGTAAATTGGGCACCTATAAATCCTCCCATTTGGGACTTAAAGGGGTATCCCGGGTAGCTTATCAGCGTAATTCCCTCTGGTTGCGACTACCTTAAAATCACCATATGGAGGCTCCACAGGATACCGGGCTCGGGCTCCCTTCGGGACAATCCCGGCTATGTGTGGGATGTGGGGTTCCCCTTACAGGGGGAGAATGTACTGATTTGCATACCATGTGCGCAACAGACCATAACGCGGCAGTCGGGGTCCCAGGCGTCTGGGTCAGTGCCGCCTGTCTCATCTCCTACCCCACCCCACATTATCCGTACCCCAAGTGACACTGTCATTAGCAGGGAGTCGCACTCTAATGTATGTGCTAGGCTGGCCAACACCGAGAAAATGATTTCTAGCTCAGTGGGCAGAAAGGCCCCTGCTAAGAAAAGGCATCTGTCACCGGCTGCGCCGGTACTTGAATTTGATGATTATGACTCTCTTGACTGGTCTGATTATTCCCCGCTTGAGGAGGGGGAATTGTTTGAGGAATCTGAGACTGAGGATCTGCAGTTCTTTGATTCTGATGCCGGGCAGGCACTGGGGGATGCTGTGGATACCCCTCTGTCCTTGCCCATCTCTTAGAGGTCCTGGATATTTCCCCACCAGCGGAGGCCCCTCCGAAGAAGGGGGAATTCTTTGGGTCCTCTAAGCCCCGCTTGGAGTTTCCAAATCAGGATCATTTTGATAGCTTGATTCTTAGAGAATGGGAGAAGGCGAGCCGGCTTTCAGGTGTTCCTCAGGGATGGGATAGGAAGTATCCCTTTCCGGTTGATACGGTGAAGCGCTGGTCTTCCCCTCCCGAGGTCGATGCGCCCGTCCTAGGATTGTCCAGCACCTCTGTTGTACCTCCAGCACCTCCGGGCATGGAAGTCGTATGCTCGGTGCCTTTCTCAGAGGTTCTGGCGGGCATAATGGCCCTGCTCAGAGCACAGGGCATTTGCATAGTGCCGTATCTGGACGACCTACTCACTATAGCTTCTTCCCTATGTCAGGCGGAGCTGGACACCAGGATGGTGGTGACGACGCTGGAATGGTTCGGATGGGTGATCAACCACCCCAAGTCTTCTCTCTCCCCATCAAGGGAGATCTCATTCCTGGGCATGAATCTGGATACCAGTCAGGCCAGAGTGTTCCTACCTCACCCAAAGGTGAAGAGGGTTCAAGATCTGATACGTATTCTCCTGGCCAATCCTCGCCCCTCTATACGGCTAGGGATGAAACTGGTAGGATTGATGGTGGCTTCCTTCGAGGCAGTCCCCTTTGCTCAGTTCCACATGAGGTCGCTCCAACTCCATCTATTGTTGAACTGGGACAGATGTCCCTGGTCCTTGGATCAGTCCTTTCTGCTGTCTCCCAGGGTTCGGCAGTCCCTTCAGTGGTGTCTGGAACCAAGCAATCTGATGAGGGGCAGATCCTTTCTGGCCCCTTGTTGGGAGACGGTTACCACGGATGCCAGCCTGTCGGGCTGGGGAGGTTTCTGGACGGATCTTCAGTTCCAGGGGCTGTGGGGTCCTCAGGAGGCTCACACCCCCATCAATGTCTTGGAGCTCAGAGCTATTCGGTTGGTTCTGTCATGCTTGACGCATCACCTACGGGGCTTACCGGTTCAGGTTCGATCAGACAATCTAACTGCGGTGGCTTACATTAATCACAAAGAAGGGACTCGCAGCTGGAATGCCCTCAGGGAAGTTTCTCTGATTCTTGCATGGGCGGAGAGCAATGTTCCATGCTTCTCAGCAGTGTACATTCCGGGAGTGGAAAACACGGAGGCGGACTCCCTGAGAAGGGGATCCTTTCGCCGAGGGGAATGGTCTCTAAACCACAAGGTGTTCCGGTCCCTCTGTCACAGGTGGGGGTCTCCGGAGGTGGATCTCTTTGCCTCACGTCACAATCACAAGCTCCCAAAGTTTGTGTCTCTGTCTCAGGATCCTCTGGCCCTGGCAGTGGACGCCATGTCCCTTGCATGGAGGGATCTGGGGTTCCTGTATCTGTTCCCCCCCTTCTCCATGGTAGGCATGGTGGTGCGCAAGCTGGCTCTAGAGGGTGCGCCAGCAGTTCTGGTGGCCACAAGGTGGCTAAGACAGGTTTGGTTCGCCGACGTTGTAAGGCTGGCGGTAGGTCAGTACAGGCTGCCACTGTTTCTGGATCTGATCTCTCAAGGTCCACTACGTTACCCAAATTTACAAACGTGGCTGCTGAAACCTCCATCTTAAGGGAGGAAGGTTTGTCTGAGGCTGTGATTCAGACTCTTGTTAGAGCTAGGAAAAGATCTTTCTCTAACATATACTACAGGACTTGGAGGTCCTACATTGACTGGTGTGAGGCTAGGGCTTTGCCTTGCAGGGTGTTTTCGATTCCTAGGATCTTGGAGTTTCTTCAACAAAGTCTGGACCTGGGGTTCCAGCTTAGTACCTTGAAAGGGCAGGTCTCTGCCCTGGCGATCTTTTTTCAAAGGTCTTTTGCTCTGCATCCTCTGGTTAAGACCTTTTTCCAGGGGGTCACTCATGTGCGGCCCCCTAGAAAGCCTATGGTGCCCGTTTGGGATTTGAATTTGGTTCTGTCGGCCCTTCAGGGGCCTCCTTTTGAGCTGGTGCAGGATGTTGCTCTTTCTGTGCTCACTCAAAAGGTTGCCTTTTTGGTAGCTATTACCTCTGTTCGGCGTGTCTCTGAGTTGGCGGCTCTGTCCATTCAGGCCCCTTACTTTGAGAGACACCAGGACAAGGTGGTTTTTCGCTTTAAAGTGGACCAACACCCAGGATTTTGACTATCCTGGGTATTGGTCCACTTCCCCGGGGCACCCCGATCGGGGGTGCCCCGCTGTGTGAAACCCCCCAAAACTCACCTTTCCCCGCTCCCACGTGGCCGCGCCGTCGGACAAGCTGATTGACAGCGACGTACAAGCAGCTTGCCCGTCGGCGCCTCCCGCGCGTCACTCTTGACGTGTGCACGCCCGCGCCGACCATTCAGAGATGGCCGGCGCGGGCGTGCGCACGTCTAGAGGAGCGCGAGTGAGGCGGCGACGGCGGAAGCAGCGGCTGGAGAGGTAAGGTTTTTGGGGGGGTTTACACCCCACGGGACATCCCGATCTCGGATGTCCCGCGGTGTGTGAGGTGATCGGCCCGGGAATCTTATAGATTCCCGGGCCGATCACCTCAGGGTGTTGGTCCACTTTAAGCCAGATTTTCTTCCTAAGGTGGTTGCTGCCTGCCACCTCAATCAGGATGTAGTTCTCCCTTCCTTGTGTCCTAAGCCTAGCAATGACAAGGAGAGGGTTTTGCATTCTTTGGATGTGGTTCGTTGTGTGAAGTACTATTTGGTGGCTACTTCTCCCTTTCGTAAGACGGATGCCTTGTTCGTGGTGCCCTCCGGGCCTAGGAAGGGTTTGGCGCCCGCCAAGTCTACCATTAGCAAATGGATACGTCAGGCCATTGTTGGGGCCTATTCTTCCAAGGTTCCCCCTTTTCATATCACTGCTCATTCTACTCGTGCTGTTGGCGCTTCTTGGGCTTTTCAGCACCAGGCTTCTGTTGAACAAGTTTGTAAGGCTGCTACCTGGTCTTCTGTTCATACTTTTTCCAAGTTTTATAAGGTTGATGTGCGGGCCTCAGCGGATGCTGTTTTTGGCCGCGAGGTTCTGTAAGCTGCAGTGGTTTAAGTTTGTGCATTGTTGCCTTGTTTGGATCCCCACCCTGGTTGGACACTGCTATTGAATGTCCCAGATGTCATGAATATTGGAAGCGGGGGGTGTGACATACTTGGAATAATACCATTTTGTGATTATTCACCTGTAAAATGGGTATTATAAGTATGTCACACACTCCGCTTCATCCCGCCCTTTTTTGTATTCTGGATCCTTTATATAGTGAACCTTTTATTGTTAAGATTTTCGGATTTGGCTCTTCCTGGTCCCCTTACTGCTTTCCTATACTGGGTAATGTGTGGGAGGTCCCAGGTATTTATGGACCGGGAGGGGCTTCTTTTTTTCCTGTCATCTCTGCAGAAGTTTGCCCTCTACTGGCTATAACCCAGATGTCATGAATATTGGAAGCGGGGTGTGTGACATACTTATAATACCCATTTTACAGGTGAGTAATCACAAAATGGTATTTTTTCTTTGGGGGACAAAACCTTAAGCACAAACTGAATGCAGCCTGAAGCAGCAGACATTTAATGCACCTTTCTTCCATACTTTTATGTGAGCAGAGCCTAGGGCAAATCTCGTTCAATAAAAAGAAAGTACAAAGTAACTCGGTATCATTCTGGAGGATGAAATCTGCACAGTTTTTCGGCATGTCGTTGTCTGCAGATATGCGAGTTTTATTCCCATTATACAAATGGTTCCATGAGATAAGCCGCTCTCCCCATTATCAATCTGTAGCAGACAGTTCTAGTCTAAACCTTTGCTTCACTTCTTCTTCCTTGTTATCTTTTTCGTTTGCATCTCTTCTCTGTTGAAAAGCGTTTAACATGACCAAATCCTGGATGTTCTAGGACAGATGTACCATGCGCTCACATCAAAGCACTTCCACATATTAAAACGTGTTTAGACTTATTGCTCTGAACGCTGAGGTTGGGGCATGTGGAGGATTTAAGCAGTTTTTTTCTGTTTCTGAATTTTACTTGTTTGCCCAGGAAGATCCAACGCTCAGGTGGGAGAATCTGTCTACAGGACAACTACAGGGGATGATAAGATACAAGGGGCTAAAGAGCCACTCCAGCCCCTTCCTGAAAAAAAACATTACCCACCCCACCCCCTCCATATAGCAATCCTGCTAATGTAATAAAAGGGAAAAAAAACCATTCTCCTTTACCCAGAATCCAGCCCCTGAAGTCTGTGGCCCATCGCCATCTTCTTGAAATCCCAGCTGGCTGCTGGGAGCAGACACTCCCTGCATCTTCTGAAGTTCGGAAGTCCTGGCCGGAAGATGGCAGGGGGCGGTCAGTGCCACCACCTGCGACACCGCTGACGTTGAAAATGATTTAGCTTTACTGGATAGATGGTCAAAACTGTGGAAACTAGAGTTTAATGTCTCTAAATGTAAAATCAGGCACTTGGGTAGACAGGAATCCCTGCTCTGAGTACCGTATGGGCAGCACTGTGTTATCCAGGACCTCGGAGGAGAGAGATTTAGGGGTACTGATTACTGATAGCTGCAAGATGAGTGGACAGTGTAGCCAGGCAGGGGAAAAGCAGGCAGGATGCTCGGCTGCATAGCTCGAGGCATCACCAGTAGGAAGAGGGAGGTTGTGATGCCGCTGTATAGAGCCCTGGTGAGGCCACAGCTAGAATACTGTGTGCAGTTCTGGAGACCTTACCTGCAAAAAGACATTATTCATATAGAACGAGTCCACAGGCCGGCAACGAAAATGGTGGAAGGACTTAAACTTAAAACTTATCAGGAGAGACTTAAAGAACTTAAATTTGTACAGTCTGGAGGAAAGAAGGGAGAGGAGGGACATGACTGAGACCTTTAAATATGTGAAAGGATTCAATAAGGTTCAGGAGGGAAGTGTTTTTAAGAAGCACCTTAATGATAGAACAAGGGGGCACAACCTGAAGCTAGTCGGGGGGAAGATCAGGAGCAATGTTAGAAAATATTATTTTACAGAAAGAGTAGTAGATGCTTGGAACAAACTTCCAGCAGAGGTAGTTGAAAAATCAACAGTCACTGAATTTAAACATGCCTGGGATAAGCACACATCTATCCTAAGATAAAGAGCACATACAGTATATACATAAGGGCAGACTAGATGGACCGTATGGTCTCCTTCTGCCGTCAACCTTCTATGTTTCTATGTTGGGGGCTGGATTCAGGGTGAAGGGGAGTTTTTTTTTTTTTTTTCCTTCATTACATTAGCAGGATTGCTATTTGTAGGAGGCAGGGTGGGGGTTAGGTTTTTAGGAAGGGGCTGGAGTGGTCCTTTAAATGCTGACAGTGTAGTGGGGGGGTGGGGGGGCACAAGGAATCATCTACTACCTACAGGCTTCCTGATTCCAACACAGAAGTCACATGACCAAAGCAGTGTAGGCAGAGAAATAAGGTCCTGTTGAGAGCCAGGACAAGCTCCAGCTGTAAGCTGCATTTAGCCCTTTGTTGGGGGACACTAAAGAGCAACTATAGTCAAGTAACCAGTTCCTCATTTACTTGTATGGCCAACCCTTCAGCCTGATGTGCAGATCCAATCAGCAATCCCAATTGGTCACCAGCAGTCACATGATTGCAGACACAATGAATGAGAAAGTGCTAAGCATATGGCTATAGAACCACTGGTAATATTTTTGTATTATAGCAGGAACAGCACACTCTCTACAGTGGCAGGTCTAGGGTTATTTAATGGGGAATACTCCCCTGTATACTGTACATACCCACTCTGCGGTGTTCCTCAGCATGCCTGGATCCATTAAAGTGCTTGTTGGGGCAAGAGCCAGGGGGAAGGTTTTGCTTAGTGGTTGGACATTGGAGCTGAAAGGGTGAGGTGTGATATGGGTTAGTTTATAATTTAAATACTCTGTATTAGCTATTTTAAGGGAACAAAACTCACTAGCGGAGCCGTCCTGTAAAGCCTGCGGTCCGGCCACAGGCTTACACTCGGGGCATCCCAGATCAGGATCACTCACCTCTTCACCGTTCCTATGGTGCATGTGCGGGGTCTCATCTATTGGGAGCCGTCTGCTGTGACAATCTTGTGCGTGTGCTCCCGCCCCAGACATTGAGATCAAAGTCAATGAGAGCTGTTTGCCGAATGACATAGTCACGGCAGATGGCTGTCATTGGACGAGAGCCCACATCTGCGCTGAAGGAAGAGGCGTGCGATTAAGCTGTGTTCTGGGGTTTCACACATCAGGGCATCCTAGTTCGGGATGCTCCAAGGGAACAAACAAAAATGGGGAAAGTCCATATCCCAGGTTTTTTTCTGCTTTAAAACTTAAGATAAAAACCCAGCACATCGTATTAACCCAAGTCATGCTGGCAGCAAAGTTAGCAATTGCAAGCTCCGTAAAAAAATAAAATGTTCCGTTCCAATCTGTAAAAGAGAGGGTGAACGGTATATTCATTAACGAAAAATGAACGAACATCATAAAAGATTCCCATGAGGAATGTATAGGCCTTCTTGGACCTAGGCAATGCCCTCTGCAGTGAGGGGCGACTCTAACTTCTACCTATCGATTCCCCCCCTCCCTTTCCCCGGGTTTTTTTTTTCTTTTCTCTCTCTCTCTCTCTCCTCCTCTCTCCTTCTCTCTCTCTCCTTCTCTCTCTCTCTCCTTCTCTCTCTCTCCTTCTCTCTCTCTCCTTCTCTCTCTCTCCTTCTCTCTCTCTCTCTCTCCTTCTCTCTCTCTCCTT
>CM051234.1:601946468-602078968 GCA_027917425.1 Gastrophryne carolinensis
TAATGATGCGTTTTGAAGTTGCTGGACCAATTGCTGGCACCTAAATGGAGCATTTGAAAAACATAAAAGATTAAACTGATAAATATGATAAATGATGCCTCCTTGGGATTTATAAATATGTATGGCCGATACCAAGCAAGAGCAAATAAATCACTGGATCAGTGGCCGACAAGTTCTCAGACTAATGAACAATAAATATTCCATTTTGTATGTATAAAATAACAGCACATTACATTTCTGGGAATCCAGTTTTTAATGGTGTGACAAGTGCTGGCTTGTTAGTAATAGTTACCCTTCAAGTGCCAAGGAGTATATTGCATCTTGTATGTGATAAGGATGTAGAGAGAAGCTACCTTCCCTTATGAAGAAAGAAGAATAAATGTGGCATTAGTGGTGGCTCCATGTTGGCCGTCTTACCAGCTTTATTAAACTAACTTGTAAGGGGGCACTACTCTAAGTCTCCTACAAACATGAATAATTCCAGCCTGGGTGCTCCCTGAATTCCATAACACCAATTATGAAACAACCAGAAAAAAACATAAAATTCATATCAATTAATGGGCACACCAGCGGGTACAATAAAGATAAAGTAATTTTATTAGTTCCATTATGAATTAAAAACCACAAAAACACACAGGACTACTTAAAAACAAGAATCAATGGCCTCCAGAATGTATTACAATCAATCTACAACAATAATCCATATAAATACTATATATAACAATTAAAAATAAAACCAGGTAACGGGCGGTACAATATGTAAAAAAGTATATACACTGTGCAAATCAAACCAGAAACCAACTATCGAACTGCCTGTGATAAAAGTGTACTATATAACCCTAAAGTAAAGTGGCGAGTGCTACGGTGAAAAAACTTTTTTTGAATGCAAAATCCTACTCAAACTATAGAGCGCTTGTGAAAAACCACCCGAGTACACAATCAAGGTTTACAAGATGCAGTGTAACCACATGTGAACAAACAACAACAAGTGACACAAGGATAAATACCGCCCAGTACGTGGAGAAGTGAAGTCAGGAGACCGGCTGCTACCCCGCGCGCTCTGCCGTGCGCCCACGGCTTCTCATTGGGGTGGGTCTCCTGACTTCACTTCTCCATGTACTGGGCGGTATTTATCCTTGTGTCACTTGTTGTTGTTTGTTCACATGTGGTTACACTGCATCTTGTAAACCTTGATTGTGTACCCGGGTGGTTTTTCACAAGCGCTCTATAGTTTGAGTAGGATTTTGCATTCAAAAAAAGTTTTTTCACCTTAGCACTCGCCACTTTATTTTAGGGTTATTAGAGGAGGTAGTATTTATTTAATTATAAAACACATTATAATTGTCGGCATATTATATCAGAGGCTCTATATTGGGGCCTTTGGTAGAAGTGAATTTATTATTTATTATCTTTTTTCCTATATGCTGTTATGCATTGATTGTACTGTTATATGCATTACTGGGTCATCTGGCAGCCTGTCCTCCTTTAAGCTGGGCACCGTAGTTTCACCATGTACTAAGCGGTCCATGTCATCTCTATTATTGTGTTTATTCTACACTATCTGTAAATAGATTGTATAAACACCTTATCATGCTATGCAGCATCCTTGTTATCCTTGTTTGCACCAGCATTAAAAACTTTCTCAAAATTTAGCAGCGCTTGTTGGGTGTTCGATCTTCCTCCTTTTTTTCCGTGATTGCAACCTCTGCAACTCCTGTAGTTACCCCCCCCCCCCCCCCCTGCAGATGGCAAACCGCATGGGATGTTGTATGTGAGCCGGGGTAACCGCTTTTATGTACAGTAGACGAGAGAAAGTTTGAGGGAAAGGAATGGGGATTCTCTATATACATATAAATGTAATTTTAACCCCACCCTTCCAAGATCACCGGAAGAACACCTTGGTAGATCAGTATGAACATGTCACTGATTGCACCTTACAGATATGGCAGAAGCCATTGAACAGCATTGAAATATTTCAAGATATAAATGAAGCAGTCCTGAGCTTGAAAAACATAACTTAAAGTGACCCAGCAGGCAATGGTAATTGTTACACCCATTGCGTTGGGCTACTGTCCTAAACTGTTTTCCGTTTATATTTTGAAGAAGAAATGGCCGAGATATCGGGGGTTTACCGGTTCAGCCAATGACATTCTCTTCTTCATCCTGTCCCCCCAATCAAGTCAGCAGAGCGGGACAGGATTACTGCTCCTTCTGCTTCCCCCTCGAGATTCACATTGCACAGCCAGGGTGTCTTATGCAAGTTCTGGGAATCTTACATACCCCACCGTTTATGCGGATTATTATGCAGCATCACAGAATCAAGGACCACACCCACTTTTTTTAAAAGCAAAATCATGAGATGACACTGTAAACCCCAATATCTTGGGACATTTCTTCTTCAATTTAAAAATGGAAAACAGTTTAGGACAGCACCAAATGTAGCCCGACACAATGGCGTAACAGTTAACTTTGCCTTTGCACTATCAATTTAAAGACCCTGTCCAGGCATTAAAATAAAAGTCTATACTCTTTTGTCCCCTGCAGCACCTCCAGCTTTCCTTGCAGAAAAATATTCTAAGCACATTTTGCCCTATTTAAAGTGGACCAAAACCCAGGATTTTGACTATCCTGGGTTTTGGTCTTTGCCTCCAGGGCACTTCGATTGGGGATGCCCTGCTGCATGAAACACTGCGGGTCGGTGAAACAGACTAACCTCTTCCCGGTCCTATGGCGCATGCATGCCAACTTGTCCAATTTGCACACTCGTATCCGCTTGCGTCGCCTTCGTCTAAGGCGAGTGGCTCCGAGCGTGCTGCCGGCCACCCCCCCGCTACCCTCTAACAGGGAGCGTGCCCACGACGGCCATTCACAAATAGCTGTCGTGGGCACACGCCCTGATAGCGGGGATGCAGTCGCGGCTTGCAAATGCACCGTTGGACTGGAGCAGGAGGTGTATGGGTGACCTCTTATAGATTCCCGGGCCGATCGCCATGGGTTTTGGTCCACTTTAACATCATTTATCAATATGACTGAGAAACCTGACTGGACACTAGTCTAACTTTTTAGCTTAGACTATAGAAATCAGTTCTGGCTTTTCCCCAAGATTCCTATTTTTTTTTTTTTTTTACTTTTATTTTATTGTATTTAAAATGAATTCTTTTAAGATCAAAAATGTATCTTCTTACATATGTCTGCTGATCATGTTACAGACATTAAGGTTGATTCAGAGCCCCTCCTCAATGTTTTTTTGGAGGTCTTGCTACCAAATGAAAAATCCCGCAAAAATAAAAAGCTTTTTACTCGCAGAAAAATGCTCTGCTGAATCAGAAGAGGGGAACAATTGGACGAGAATGGAAATTTTTACGCCAAAAAAAAGTGCTGAGAAAGGGGATCTGAATCAACCCTTTTATCTGTTCATACAACTGAGACGTTTTTTTTTAACAGCCTTCTGCACTAGCCTGCCCCATGCTGTGCTACTATACTCATTTTTACTAAATGTTCTAGTTTGTCAATGGTGAAATATGGCGTAAATCGGCAGGATGTGTTATTACATTACCTGCCCCTGCTTGCATTATGTATATTGACTGCACAGGTATCTGCTCCATGCATGTGTTGGTTTCACAGAGGCATTAGCCGCCTGCCTTTGACATTTTACATGCAATTCCCTTTGCCTTTTGAACCACCTACTGACTGGTATTGAGGATTTGTGGCAGATGCTGTTTTTCCATGAATCTGTTTGTTAAATGCAGAACATAATTACATTGACCTTTTTAGCAATTTGTAATATTTTTCCCTGCGTTATTTGTACACAGTAATTGCCAGTAGTGTGCATAGTGCTCCTGCGCTCCACTTGGGCAAACGTAGCCCCACACACATCATGTGTGCCGCTGTCATTAGTGACATATAAGATTGACATATTCCGCATCAGAGCTTGACACAGAATAACAAATACTAGGAAGGGATCCAGGCAACGGAGTGAAAATAAAAAAAAACGAGCATGTGTTTTGTGCTAGAGGGCCGAGAGCTGATTTATTTCTTATGAACCGAAAAAAAAAGTGTCAATCAATTGTATATGATTAGCTGCCGTGGACACTGAATTGTAAGTGCTTAATATGGAATAGAGCAAACCTACTTTAGTTTGTGCAGCTACCCACGCTCGGGGGCAGACTGGTCACAGGAAGAAGAGTGAGAACCGGTGGGCCGCACTGCTGGGGGTGGCTGGGCAGGGTTTAGTGATCGGGATGCTCCCCAGATTACGCAGTGCCTGGTGAGGAATTCTCACTTCTCTAGGTGCACTACTTCTTCCAGGGGAGCACTCAATGGGGTGGTCCGGGGATCTGCACCCCTACCTGATGTGGTGGAGCATAGCGCTGTACTCCTGAGTATAGCATGGCCGCTGTTTGCATTAGGGGATGCTTAGCAGCAATTAGCAGCCAGCTCCTACGGGACTACGGATCCTGGGCGCTGCCATCTTGATGGAATGACAGAGCTGTATTGTTGGCTCTGTGTGTGCTCCCGTCTGTCCATTTATTGAATGAGTGGTAGAAGCGCAACGGCTTGACCCGGGGGATACGGCTTTTTGTCATATTCTTGGTGTGCCACACACCCCGCTTCACTTCTTAAATATTCATTACTTCATGGGGTTAATCACCTGCAGGTGACGTAGTGCAGAGAGGAAGTCTTGTAACGAGCCCCACCTTCCGGCCTATATATACCTGGTACCTCCCTTCAATCACCAGTATTTTTCTCTCTGCGTGACAAGCAGAGGTTGGAAGTTTCCTGCTTACAGGTAGGTCGGGGCTTACCCCGCCACCCCCCTTTTGGTCTATTTCTGCCCGGTTTGAGTTGTATACCTCTATGGTGGATAGGAAGCCTCCCAGCCTAGGCTGCTCACCGGGTAATTGGTAGACGGCACTATGGGTGCCTAGGAGCTTATCTCCTCCGCTCGTCCCCCTCCTTTGGGGGCAATGCGGCAATCCGGCATGGTGATCCGGAAATGGGATGCCCCTGTCCCGAGGGTCCCCGTAGCCCTTACTCCCCCGTTCCGGTCCTTTCTCCCTTCACTTGGGGGGGGGGGGGGGGGTATAGAGGGTTGTGTATCTTGTATGATGTTTTCACTGTATTGTTATTTCTGTGTGTTCACTTTTACATAGTAACAGACTGCGCAGCAGGTGCGCTTTGTCTGTTTTTTTGACCGGGGCTCCGGGCAGATACTTTAGGCATGGCCAGTGTATTTGGTCTGCTTTATGGGGGTGGGGCAGCGGACCGCGCTCAGCTGGCTTCAGTTGGTCCCCTCCCGCCTCCCTTCCTTCCCCGCTGCTCCGTGCGGCAGCCTGTGTGGCTGCGCTTGTGTCTCCTTTCCCCCTCCTCCTCCTCCGCCGCCTGGCTTGATGTCAGCCAGCGCAGCTGGTGGCAATCCCCCGTTGATTTGAGCAGGGCGGCTCCCTGTGACGCGGGGGGGCGTGGCGCCGGCGGAAGCGGCGCTCGGCGGCCTCAGCCTCACTTCCTTCATGTTTGCGGTGAAAAGAGGTCACGTGGGGGGGGCGCGCGCTGCAGCAACACATGGGTTTGTGTGCTGCGGCTGCTACATGTCCCTCCGGTCTGGCTCCTGGCGTCGGTAGCAGGTAAGCGGCCCCGCTTTTGTGGGGCCAGAATGAGTTTTACTCATGGGGCTAACTTTTAAGGAGGCACTCTCTTTGTTGTACTATTGTGAACATGCTGCTTTGTTACACTCACAAGGGATCTGATGGTTTGTTTTTTTTTTCTTTCCTTTCAGATCCTGGGATCCCTCTTTTATTGCGGCCTCCGGCTCTATATTGCCTGGCTAGTCATTCTTGATATGAAATTGCACATTTTGGATATATATATACATATATATATATATTTATTTTGAGACTGTTAAGGGGGACCTTTTTCTCTTAAAAAAAAAAAAAAAAAAAAACCCTCCCTTCCGGGACATTCTTTATAAAGGGGCATCCCGGGTTGGCTTATGCCTTAAAAGTCCCAGTATTTGCGATACCATAAATCACCAATATGGAGGCTTCTGTTACTACCGGAAACGACTCGTCAGAGCCGTCCAGGGGGTGTGTAAAATGTGGGGCTGCGCTCCCTGCTGATGATATCTTTATTTGCATTTCTTGTGCAAGGCAGATTGTTGCGCGTCAGTCTGTTGATCCGGCTGCTGACCCGTCGCAACCTCTATCATCTCCTGCCTCTCCCTCCCTGTTCCGGACCCCGCATGACACTGTCAAGGGTGGGGATTCGCAATCCGAGGTGGTGGTAAAATCAGCCAATCTTCGGGAAGTATTGCCCGTTAAAGCGGGGCTAAGGGCCTCTGCAAAACGGAAGCGCCTGACTCCGGTATCTTCGGCTCCTCAGGACGAATTATGTGAGCCTGTGGAATGGTCCGATGGCTCCCCGGATGAGGGTGAATTCCTCTTGGAGTCAGATGAGCCGGCAGATCAGCTTAAGGCTGATGCGATTGGCGATTGGTCGGCGGGGGTTGCCCTTGACACCCCCTCCATTCTGGCACAAATGTTTGAAATTTTGAATTTAGATCCGCCTGAGGCTGTCACCCTGCCAAAGGGTCAGTTGTTTGAAGAGCCTCAGCCGCGTTTGGTTTTTCCCAGACAGCACCACTTTGAGAGGGTGGTCCTGAAAGAATGGGAACATCCCACACGGTTATCTGGAATCCCTTCCAGTTGGGAAAATCCTTTTCCGCCAGAATTGCTGAAGCTTTGGTCCGTCCCTCCTGAAGTCGATACCCCTGTGCTAGGGCTATCTAGCTCCGCTATGGTACAGTCTGCTGAGACCTCTGTCCCTAAAGATGGGGAGGATCGTAGGATTGACCAGTATGCTCGCTATGGCTTTGTTTATGCTGGGTCAACGATGCGCCCCCTGTGCGCTTCGGCCCTTCTTCTTTTAGCGGTAAGATCTGTTATCCAGGGGCTATGCGAGGATCTCAATCCCGCTTGTGATGAGTTCGCTGCGCTTAAGCAGTGCGATTCTTTTGTGTCTTACGTTCTATCCGCTCAGGACGATGCGCTGGCTATGAGTAGCAAGACAGCGGCAATGCTGGTCGCTATTCGTCGGTCAGTATGGCTGCGACAGTGGTCGGCGGACTCAGCTTCTAAAAAGGTGCTCACAGCTCTCCCCTTTTTGGGGTTGCGGCTGTTCGGGGAGAAAATTGATTCAGTCGCAAAGGGTGGCAAGATGCCACAACGCAAGAGGCCTCGACGCCCCTTTAGAGGGGCTGTTTCTGGTAGGCCGTCCTTTCGAGGATACAGAGCGGGTAGGGGGACTTCCCTTCCCTCTACCAGTCGTACAGGTTGGACGCGGGGGAGGGGCCGTGGCCGTCCCGCCCAGTCCTGGGGCTCCAAGCCCAAACCTGCGGGTAAGCCCACTCAGCAATGAGGGGCCGCCCTCACCCGTGCGGGTGGGGGGACGATTGCGACACTTCTCCCAGGTTTGGAACCGGGAGGTTCCGGACAGGTGGATTCAGGAGATAGTGTCGTCCGGTTACAAACTGGAGTTCGAGTCTCGCCCTCCTTCACGGTTCTTTCGGTCTCGGGTGCCCATCGATCCTTTGGCCGCACAGGGGCTCCTGGCGTCGGTAGAGAATCTGTTAGAGATGGCGGTCATCCGGCCGGTACCGCGTTTAGAGATGGGCCTCGGTTTCTACTCCAATCTGTTCGCAGTCCCCAAGAGGGATGGGTCGGTTCGTCCCGTCCTGGACCTGAAGTTGCTCAACAGGTTCATCCGTTTTCGGAAGTTTCACATGGAAACCTTGCGCACTGCCGTCGGCTCTCTTCGGCAAGGGGACTTCATGACGTCTATAGACATCAAGGATGCTTATCTGCATGTTCCCATCTGCCTCCCTCATCAACGCTTTCTTCGATTCATGATGAAGGATCGGCATTATCAGTTCGTGGCACTTCCGTTTGGCCTTACCTCAGCTCCAAGAGTGTTCACCAAGGTGCTGGCAGGGGTCATGGCCATTTTCAGAGCTCGGGGCATTCGTGTCGTACCTTATTTGGACGACCTTCTTATCATGGCTCCGTCACCCGATCAATCGGAGAAAGACACCAGGGTGGTGCTCTCCACGCTGGAAAGTTTCGGTTGGGTGATCAACCTCTCCAAGTCCTCCCTCGCTCCGGCCAGGGTGGTGTCCTTTCTGGGGATGCGGTTAGACTCTCATCAACACAGAGTGTTTCTCCCTCAGTCCAAAATTCTTCTGATTCAGGAGTTGGCTCGGGTCCTACTCTCCAATCCTCGGCCGTCCATCCGTCTGGGGATGAGGCTGGTAGGGTTGATGGTTGCCTCCTTCGAGGCAGTTCCTTTTGCTCAATTCCACACGAGGACGCTTCAGCTTTATCTGTTGGCGTCTTGGGACCGGCAGCCTCGGTCGCTGGATCAGCCCTTCCAGTTGTCCTCCCGGGTCCGGCAGTCCCTCCAGTGGTGGTTGGTCTCGACCAATCTCGTGAAGGGCAGGTCTTTCCTGGCCCCCCTTTGGGAAATTGTCACCACGGACGCCAGTCTGTCGGGATGGGGCGGATTCTGGAAGGAGCTGCAGTTCCAGGGGCAGTGGGGACCTCGGGAGGCCCTCTTACCCATCAATATTCTGGAACTGAGGGCCATCCGTCGGGTGCTTACTCTCCTGACTCAGCACGTTCTGGGCCTTCCGGTCCAGGTGCGTTCAGACAATCGAACAGCGGTTGCTTACATCAATCATCAGGGAGGGACTCGCAGCCTGAGTGCTCTCAGAGAGGTGTCCCTGATCCTGACCTGGGCAGAAGCCCATGTTCCTCGTCTCTCGGCGGTATACATCCCAGGAGTGGAGAACCTGAGAGCGGACCGCTTGAGCAGGGGCTCTCCCCGTCGGGGAGAATGGGCCCTCCATCCTCGGGTATTTCGCTCACTGTGTCGCCAATGGGGGACTCCAGAGGTGGACCTGTTTGCCTCTCGTCACAATCACAGGCTCCCGAACTTCGTATCGCTCTCCCAGGATCCTCTGGCTCTGGCAGTGGACGCCATGTCCCTGAGCTGGGGGGATCTGGGGTTTCTGTACCTGTTTCCTCCGACACCCATGCTAGGCAGAGTGCTTCGGAAGTTGGCTCTGGAAGGGGTGTCCGCCGTCCTCGTGGCCCCAAGGTGGCCGAGGCGAGTGTGGTTCGCAGACATCGTTCGGCTGGCAGTGGACCAGGTCGTTCTGCCCCTTCTGCCCGATTTGCTCACTCAGGGTCAATTGTGTTACCCCAATTTACCAGCGCTAGCTTTGACGGCCTGGCTGCTGAGACCTCCATCCTAAAGGAAGAGGGTCTTTCTGATTCTGTCGTTAAGACTTTGATCAGTGCCCGAAAGAGGTCTTCTTCTATCATCTACTATAGGACCTGGAAAGCCTATATCGCTTGGTGCGAGATGAGATCTTTTCCTTGTAGGGTATTTTCGGTCCCCAGGGTTCTGGAGTTTTTACAATCTGGGCTGGACTCTGGTCTTCAGCTAAGTACGTTGAAAGGGCAAGTTTCTGCCTTATCTATCTTTTTTCAGAAGCGTGTTGCGCTTAAGTCTTTAGTTAAAACCTTTTTCCAGGGGGTTACGCATGTGCGGCCTCCCAGGAAACCATTACTCCCGGTTTGGGATTTGAATTTGGTTCTTTCTGCTCTTCAGGCTCCTCCTTTTGAGCCTTTGCAAGGGATTGCTTTATCTACCCTGACTCAGAAGATTGTCTTCTTGGTAGCGATCACTTCGATCCGGCGTGTCTCGGAGTTGGCGGCCTTGTCTATTCAGGCGCCCTACTTCGAGAAGCATCGGGATAAGGTGGTCTTTCGATTCAAGCCAGACTTTCTTCCTAAGGTTGTTTCTGCTTTTCATTTGAACCAAGATATTGTTCTTCCCTCCTTGTGTCCTAATCCTAGGAATGACAAAGAGAGGGTTTTGCATTGTTTGGATGTAGTACGCTGTGTTAAGTGCTACTTGGTTATCACGTCTCCTTTCCGTAGGACGGATTCCTTTTTTGTTATGCCCCATGGGCCTAGGAAGGGTTTGGCACCAGCCAAATCTGCCATTAGCAAGTGGATACGTCAGGCCGTTACTGCGGCCTATTCTGCCAAGGGAAGAGTTCCCCCTTTTCGTATCACTGCTCATTCCACTCGCGCTGTTGGGGCGTCTTGGGCTTTTCAGCACCAAGCTTCTGTTGAACAGGTTTGTAAGGCCGCCACTTGGTCTTCTGTTCACACTTTTTCTAAATTTTACAAAGTTGATGTGCGGGCCTCAGCGGATGCTGTTTTCGGCCGCAAAGTTCTGCAGACTGCAGTCGTTTAAGTTATGCTTCACCTGGCCTTGAGTTGCCCAGCCCTTGTGGACACTGCTTTTGGATGTCCCATGAAGTAATGAATATTTAAGAAGTGAAGCGGGGTGTGTGGCACACCAAGAATAATACCATTTTGTGAGTACTCACCTGAAAAATGGATATTGTTGGTGTGCCACACACCCCGCTTCACACCCGCCCTTTTCGGTATTACCGAAGCCTTTATATGGTGAAGCCTTTTTTATATCAAGTTTGATTTTGAGGTTACTGGTGGAATACTGGTACCTTGTATTACTGCTTTGTTGATTATACTGGTGATTGAAGGGAGGTACCAGGTATATATAGGCCGGAAGGTGGGGCTCGTTACAAGACTTCCTCTCTGCACTACGTCACCTGCAGGTGATTAACCCCATGAAGTAATGAATATTTAAGAAGTGAAGCGGGGTGTGTGGCACACCAACAATATCCATTTTTCAGGTGAGTACTCACAAAATGGTATTTTTCAGCTGCACAGGAGTAGAACAGTGGTAATGTAAGTTTTTTTTTTTTTTTTTTTTCGTGTAACCTCCTGTCCTGCCTCAGCACCAGGGTAGGGTGACAGGGCGGGGGGCAATTTTCGACTGAACTTCCCCTTTAACCATTCAGCAGGGGTGGAATGTAGAAGCCATGCTCCGTTGGTGTCAGAATCAACCCCCCCCCCCCCGATAACATTCTTGAGTGCTCCAATGGCTATCTTTAAACTGGAACAAAACTCAAACGGGCCAGCCTCTGGCCTTCTCCTGGGGTATCCTAAATCGGCTGCCTCGCCATGTGAAACTCCTCCGCTTCTCTACGTTTCTGGTGGCTCCCTCAGCGATTGTATATCGGGAGTGAGAGCGGCCTCAACCCCAGTGTCTCTGGGCTGAGGCGTGCTCCCGCGCCCAGCCATTCAGATAGGCTGAAGGTGGGAGCGTGCCCACGTCTGGGGATGTGGACACTCCTTCTCAATTCCCATAAACAGAGCTATTTGCCAGCATTAATTTGCAAATGGCTGTGATTGGTCAAGAGGGCGAGTTTCTTTTATTGTGATCTGGGGGGTTTCACACAGTGGGGCATCCCAAATCAGAATGTGGGCAAGAGATAGTCAAAACTGTTGTTTTTTTTCCTGCTATACTAAAAGTATGGTCCCCAGATAGACCTACTGTGTCTATAGTTATGAGCCGCACACTTGTGGTAAAATGTATATCCAATTTATTTTGTAAAGATTAATTAGCGCTTACATACATAAACATACAACACAGACATTTAAAAACAACAAGTTAAAAAGGGAGAGGATAAGTTGCGGCTCTTAAACAATTCAATAAATAAGATGAATGAATATGAAGGTTCCCTATGCCTAATACTAAAAATACATACAATATCTTAATATATATATAAAGTGCTAATACTCACATCAACTTAAAGTGTACAGTGCTTTAAAGTGACCGGTGCAAATATAAAGACCAATGTGTGCTGTATAAAACAGCCTGTGCTAATTACCAACAAACAAAAACTATATTCAGTGAATCAAGAATAGTGCAATGTTTTTAAGGCATGAATAGTATGAGAACTCCATAACACAAATTCATATGACCATAGATACGAGCCTGTTATCCTCTAAACGCCCATTGTTGTTTTTTTCTGCTTTAACTGGACTTTTGACTGGTGGTCTGCTCTGTCCCTGGGGCATCCCAGTTTGGGGTGCCCTGCTGTGTAAAACCCCCCAGATCGTCCACTCAACTCCCCTCTCTGCCGTCCCGACAGCACATGCTGTGCTAAAGCCATTGTTTTGAGTGCTGGCGGCCACATTCCCCAGTGTCCCTATGTGTCTTTTAGACTCAACGGATGGCACTGTCACTAATTGGTCAACATTAAGATGCAATTAAAGCGGAACAAAACCTGTAAATTTGGCTATTCTGGGTTCCATTCCCTGGTGGCATCCTGAACTGGGATGCCCCACTTTGTGAAGCATCCCAAAATGCCCAGTACAACTCACCTCTTCCTACGGGGCATGTGCGTGAGCCTAACCAATCAGAGCAGTTTTCTGTGTTCAAATCCTTCGGCAACCAGCTCTCATTGACTTCAATGCAAAGTGCGTTGCTGCATCACAGGCGGCGTGTGCCCTCCCATCCCAGCTTATCCAAAAAAACGAGAGACGTTTGCAAAAACATCATAGTCACGGCAGACGGCTCTCATTGGACGAGAGCCTGCACGTGCGCCATTGGACCGGAGAAGGGTAAGCAAGTACCCTGGGGGTTTCACACAGCTTTTGTTTCGCTTTAAAAAGACATTCCAGGCAAATTAATAAACTGGTCTGCGTTCTGCTCTCTTGAAAGCTCTGCTTATAATGTTTTACAAGTTTTCAGCAATTCAAAACTGGGAAGCTGTAATGTTGCATGAATTTCACAGCAGGGGCCTTGCTCTGATATTCTACTTCAATTCCACGGGAAGGGGAGTTTGAGGTTGGTGCTTAACATTGGTGCTCTTCTTTGGAAGGCTGTCTGTAATCTTAGAATTTTGTAAAGAACCAGCACTCCAATGTAAAGGTAAAAGTAAATGAGCTTATATTTGTAATCCAAACACCATAAATCGTGCAAAACAGGGATTGGTTTCTGGTCGACGTTTCGGGGTGCACTGTGGCCCCCTTCCTCAGGACCAACCACATACAACCAGAACAGGCAGTGAACAGCCATTATATACAAAAAGGGGGCCTACTGGCCCATAACCATTCAAAAATTTGCGCCTGACGTCATCAATGACGTCACCGGCGCTCGGAAATTAGCATATCAATAAGAATGTAAATTAATGCTGTAAATGACAATAGAGGGGCCCCTTGAGGTCCCAGCTTACCTCTGCTAGGCGCCCCTGCCAATAGAATCTGCCAAGCAACCCCATGCTGTCCCCCAATCAGGGAAGGTCAGGCGTGATGTCACAGGTCCCGGGAAATCTGCCCGGTAACCGATGACGCTGCCCAGGAGCCAAATGATTGGCTCTCGGGTGTAGCAGAGCTAGCAATCTATCTCCAGCAAAAGCTTTGCTGGTGGCAGAGCATCAGCTTCTGCACCCGACCCCAGTGCAGCGGTGTCTTAAAGAAGAACGCAACTGCAGGATATTTAAGAAGATTGTTATAAATGCTTCAATTGCAATGTGTGCAATTCACTCATTATAGGCACACAATTTTCACATCCGCATACGGGATGCCCAATAAAACTTAGAGGCTACCACAACTGCAACACGGATTTCTGTGTATATATCTTAAAATGCCCATGTGGTGTTTGGATTACAAATATAAGCTCATTTACTTTTACCTTTACATTGGAGTGCTGGTTCTTTACAAAATTCTTGGACTTTGGCGGTGTCTCCGCGGACCGCGCACCCACCCGACATGGGATACATATGAGAGTAAGAGTGCGACAGCCACTAGAAAATTTGCTGTGTCTGTAATGTTACACTGCCACACACTGAGTAGGAACAAATGCTTCTAAACCAGTGGTCCTCAAGTGGGAATTATAACCTTGACCTCTCCCCACCCCCAAAGATGTGTGTGATGTCAAAGATTTGGTTATGCAGTAGCTGTCTGCTTATGTTAACCTCTATGTAATGCCTTCTATGTACATTTGGATTCTAATAGGTCCCAAGGGCTAAACCTTTTTTTTCTATTTACATGAAAAAGAAACCTGCTCGATAATTTGCAGTGTCTAAAAATGAGCCATATTTTTTATTTCTTTCCTTTTAATTAAATCAAGTGCCACTAGAAGTACTTTCCAGCCTATTTTTTCCCTAAATGTTTCCAGTTATGTCAATGGCCGCAGGGTGTTTAGCTTTTGGCGGCTGTCCTTGGCTCTTTCCTGGAAACTGAAGTATTTTTTATAAAGAAAATCTGCTTCTGCCTGTACAGAGGCACTCTACAACCTGCTGTGTATGGGAACAATGCCGCTCAGAAAGGAAGGCATCAGCTGCCCATGGCTGGCTCTTCATTGACTTACAATAGAAGGCAGTATGTGACCATGGTAATAAAAAGAGTTTAATGATATAGCCATACTACTTTTAACTGTCTGGCTTAGCAAGATTGTCTTCGAATTTTCATTTTTAAGCTAGAAGTTTTTCCTATATAAAGGTCTGGTTGATCTGTGCCCTTGGTGATCTGATATCTAGTGATGGCCTGTGGATCTGGCTTGAAGCTAGATTCAACCTTGGTCTTTCTGATTCGGTTTGGTTCCATCTGGGTCAAATCACATGTCCTGTAGCTTTTTTTTTTTTTTCTTTTATGTGTCCCTCCTATTTATGGGTTAAAGCTGACCAACCACCTACTATTAGAGGTTACATTTCCAAAATTAAAAAACCCATGTATCATCTCCCCTTAGTGGCCAGGTAATGAATTGGACAAAAAACTCACAAACGATTTGGGCTTTAAAGGTAAAATGGTAAAATCTGATTTTCCTTCTGGCAATATATGCTAATTGCTCCCAGCATAGCATTTCGAGGGGGGCTTAAACTGCCAGTTTAGAACATTGATATTCTGCCAGAAACCAATGGCATATCTGGGGAAAATGAAAATGAAAAATCACTATAACACGGAATACCAATAACCGGAATACGGAAGCTTTTATACTACAGAATCTCTGTGGAATCCTCCCATGTGATTATCTAAATTACTGGATGGGAGGGGCATTGAGGGTGAGTTCCCAGTGAATCCCCCTCCGTGCCCCTCTCCTCCAGGGGCATAAATATTTACATAGTGGGAGGCGGGAAATTCCACAGAGGACCCGCTTCTATAGTATAAAAGCTTCCCGCCCCGGCATTACTCCTTGATTTTAATCATGGTTTAAGAACAATGGTAACTTTGAAGCTGCCTACCTTGCAAAATCCAATCCTTTAGCAGGAGTGTGTTACAGTCAGCCTTTCCCACCCAGTAGAGGCAGTATCTCACTTTTCCTCTCACTGGTATGCTGCCCTAAGAATGTTTTGAGAAAACGTAAGTTGCCTTCTTTTCTAAACATCCGAAAGGGCAGCATACTGGCTTCCCTCTCCCAGGCTAAGTTATTGTATATGTTATCGTACTGAATTACCAGTTGGTGCTGTTGTCTGTCTTTGTTTTTCAGATCTATTTAAACTACTGGGGTCTGGAGGAGGAGCTAAAGCTTTAGTGCTTTCTGGTGGTCATGTGTTCCTACCTTGGGAACAAAAAAAAAACATCAAATGCTGGGCTGGCTTTTTTAGTTGAAAAAACATACAGAAATGTGCAATGTATTTTTATACCTGCTCAAGGCAGGTGTAAAAAATTATGTTTAAAAGTAGTGTCAAAGCAGCACTGACTCGCACTAATTTTGTACGCTTGTAAATTTTGATATTGTATTTTATCACGTCTGACTATTTTAAAAAACGATGAGTGAAGAAAAAAAAAGTATGTTTTATTTTCTTTACTAAATCACATACATTTGAAAATGGAAAAATGTGGTATTTTTCATTTGTGGGGCTTGTACTCTGTATCTGGTTGATTTCAGACAGTTAGTAACTGGGCTGAGATAAGTTTTTGGACCCAGATAAGTTTTTGGTGACAGTTGAGTCTTCTTGGCTGTAACACTGGCTGTGACAGTTGCTGTCCAGTCTGTTGACTGATGGCACAGATATAGATATGGAGCAGAAGCCAGTTAACGGATGAAATGCCATGTTGTCTCGCAGACAGAGAACATAACGATGAGTTTTTGGAGGAAAAAACTCATGAATCATGTAGGTTTTTATAGCCTCCCTCCTCCTGGTCAGAGAGGAAACGTAGTACCCGTGGTGATCCACTGGATATTCTGAGTTCAGTTGGAAGTTGGAGGAGGTGATGGTTATTATTTTTTATCTGCATTGTAAAGAACAAGTCTAGAAAAACAACCCTGGTCATTGTTTCTTCTATAGCAAGTGGTCCAAAACTGACATAACTGACAATGCACAGTAACAGGAAGCCCAGCAGCACTTCCTGTTTGGAGGTGGCCTGCAAATGCATGAGCCGCCATTTTGTTTCAAAAATTTACTAAAGCAGGAGTTAGAAAAAGGTAAATGCAATGTTATGTGCAGCAATCTAAATTGCCCTGGGGAGGGGTGCATATGAGCTCTATTTGTTGTGTTGGTCTGGTTTAAGTCATTTTTGACTGTTGGTCCACTTTTAAGTGAGTGTAGCTGAATATACATAGTGCCTTGCTGAATCATTATTTCGCTCCACCTTCCTGGCAAATTATGCTTTTTTTTTTCTTTAGAAAGAAAGTAATGGCTACAATTCACGTTCTACATATCTGTTTAGTCTTTTGCTTCCCATGTGGCCTAGGATTTTCTATTTGCCTAAAGTAAGAGAAATGAACTTTTGACCAAGGAAATAGTTTCGCCAGCCTGTTGTCATGCAATATCCCTACAGCTCCATTGTCGATGATGTTCCGATGATCTCTTTTCAGCTGTCCTCTATAGATTTGCTGCTCTGATGGCTGATGCCACTAGCGAGAAAGGCGCAGCATTCACATTGGCCCTCTGATACTTCTACAATTATGTGTGCGCCGCCAGTTCTGACCAGCTGACCTGCATTACTGTTACTGCCTTGCAAGCCTGAGCTTGAGAAGGCATTGCTGTGCAATAAGCTGTGTATAATACAGGTCTTCTATCTATGGCTGACCTTTAAGTATTTTGTACCCACCAAGTAATGTGGGTCAGTAATGTTCAGGTCAGCTGCTGCGGTTTGGTGTTAAATCAGTAACCCTATAGTGCTAGGAGTTTGTGCTGGGAATCTACACTCTTGTGGACATGAACGCAACAAAGCCTATTACAATTACTGCAGACGTAAGCTTACACTGTGGACCTTCACCCTGAATAAGAGTCTATCTTGTATGTTTTCCTCACCCTGTACATACAGATTGCCCACATTAAAAATCATCCAATCTGCACCTAGCGCATTTTCTGAGCGTTTAAACATCCAAGATGGCGGCACATGGAGTCTCAGGCTGTCTTCTGAGTGTCTTCTGACTGCTGTGCTGCTCTTCATTATGGAACTGCTCTCTTTTTCCTGGCCCTAGCTCTGCTCTGTCCACCCCCTGTGATTTTGCCCCCTCCCCTCTCCTCAGTATGTGAGGCAAGATGGCGGCACCCGTAACCTGAATCCTTGTTGCATCCCAGTGAATGTTGCAGCCCAGTGGGGGAAAGAATAAAAAGTAAGCCATTCCATTGCAAGGAATATATGGAGGTGGTCCTGGTCCAAAATAATTGTGGTATAGAAACTATAACTGGAGGGGGGGGGGGTATTGCCTGAGCTACCCTCTTTCCCCAGAAAATAAGACGGGTATTATATTAATTTTTTTTTTCTCTGAAGGCAGTAGGGGTTATTTTCAGGGGATGTCATGATATGAATACGCATAGTTGGTTAGCTATGCTATAATATAATCAGTCACTGTCCCATGACTTAAAATGTGTGCCTCAATAAGGGAAAAGATCCTTCCTCATACTAATACTATGCGTCGGGATATGTCAACGTCAGCCATGTGAAGCGAGTTTGAGGGGGCGGGGTAGCAGCCAGTACAGATGGTGGGGGGAGCACAGTTGCGACTTATTTCCGAGGGAGGGCTTTTAATTCAAAGTATTTGTGAAAATGCTGAAAAATCACACTAGGCTTGTTCAGGGTATCCAGGCATCACTAGGATGGGGTCATAGTTTGAGTAGTGGATGTAAAGAAAAAATGTGAAAGAAGTAGGCTAACACTGGGGTTGGAATTAAAATCAGGGTTGGAAAAGGGATTCCAAGGATAACATTATTAAAAGTCCATCTTTAAAATTGTCAGGCTATACCTATGCGATATCTCAAAGGTGTGAAAGGGCCCTTAGGTCTTTATACAACATCAAGGCTACCTACAGTATATCAAAGTAACATCCTCTGTGGTACAGCCATGGGCTGGTTGCTGTCCCCATGTGCCCACAAACCCAGGTGATCCATCATAGTCACTGAAGACTCCCCTCCACCTCAAATGTCTTGAACTGTCTCATCAATGATAGGTTTGTGTGGGGTAAATTGTATGACATTTTCTGTAGGTAGATGAAAAATAACTGAATGAAACTGAATGTTTCTAAATAAAAACTTGAGTTTAATTTGGCTGCATTATACTTTCTAATTTCAGGGTAAAATGGTGAAAGGAATGGGTGGTGCCATGGATTTGGTGTCAAGCGCTGACACTAAAGTGGTTGTCACAATGGAACACTCCGCCAAAGTAAGTAGACAAAATACTACTAAGACAAAAATCATTTTATTACTGCTTGATGTTTGTGTACATTTTGTGCTCTTTTTGCATTTCTTTGTACAGGGCTGGCTTTATCAGGTACACATGCACTTAGAGGCTATAGCTGAAAGTGCACAAGATCCAGGTTCTTTAGTGAACTAATAAGTTGTATAGAAAAGGAAATGTCTTGGATGGATTTGCCAGTTCAGTATTCAGTGGGGATCTTCAATATGTAATGTAGGTCTTGCTCCAATAAACCCAGGAATGGCCCAGTCTGGTATTAGTGCCCGTATAGAATATAGCAACCCTTGCATTTGTGAAGTGCTTTACCCATAATATGAGGGGGTTCATTTATAAAGCAAGTTCAAGCTTTTTGTAACCTCCAGCCGCCCTTCCCCTCCCCTCTGCTAAGGGTTGGGGTTATAAATAATAAAGCGATTCGTATGATCACTGAAAGCCTCCCCTGATGCTGGCGTGTGGACAGGATGCTGCATGATAGCTGTGGACATGAGTAATAGATTGTGTAACTGACCTGGCATTTAAGGTCCTAGCTTTCGCTTCCATGCAGATTGTCTGCATCCAGTAAGTTTTGTTCTTGGCCAAATTGGGTTAAGCAAAAGTGGGACGTACATGTGTGGGGGAAAAAAAAAGCTTGCTCTTGCCAGTATGGTTACAAAGTCTGAAAATCCACACTGATTGTTTAAAAGGACAGCTGTGGAGAGCCAAATGGGTGAGTATGTGTATGCCTGGACTATTCATCCAAAGGCTAATATGTAAATAAGTGCCATAAAGTGTGTGGGTACGATTTAAAGTGGACCAACACCCAGGATTTTGACTATCCTGAGTCTTGGTCCACTTCGGTGGGGCACCCCCCGATCGGGGTGTGAACCCCCCCCCCCCCTCCCCAAACACCCAGAAAACTCACCTCTCCCCGCTCCCACGTGGCCGCGCCGTCCAATCAGCGTGGCCGGACAAGCGGTCTGACAGGACCGTACAAGCGGCTCCTCCGCCGCCGCCTCCCGCGCGTCACTCTTGATGTGCCCGCGCCGGCCATTCACGGACGGCCGGCGCAGGCGCGCGCGCGTCTAGAGGGGCGCGAGGGAGGAAGACAAGTTAGGTGGGTTTGGGGGGGTTTCACCCCGCGGGACATCCCGATCTCGGATGTCCCGCGGGGAGGGAGGTGATCGGCCCGGGAATCCGATCACGCGAGGGTGACGGTCCACTTTAAAGTGGACCAAAACCCAGGATTTTGACTATCCTGGGTTTTGGTCCTTTCCCTCGGGGCACCCCGATCGGGGGTGCCCCGCTGTGTGAACCCCCCCCCCCCCCCCCGATCACCACATCTAACTCACCTTATCCCGGTCCCACATCGTGTGCGGCTCTGAAGGCCGCATCCTCCGCTTCCCTCTAGCAGTGTGCGTGCCTGCACCAGGCATTTGTGAATGACCGTCGAGGGCACGCTCTTAGACGCGCCATGGGAACGGGAAGGGGTCAGTTGCTGCTGTGATCTGGGCAGTTTTACACAGCGGGGCACCCCCGATCGGGGTGCCCCCGGGGAAAGGAACAAAATCTAAGATAGTCAAAACTAAGTTGTCTTTGCCTGAAGTGGCCTTATGATGTCTGACCATGTACAAAAGCTTTGGTAGTACTTTAGATATAAAAGTTTTTTTCCATCTGATCGTTGGCCAAACTCGCTCAAAAGATTAATTTCAAGCAGAATAACATTTCTCAATGTGATGCATCACAGGGTATGTGTGCTGTCTGTGTGGCAGTTTGGTTACCGGTCATGGGGGGGCTCTTTGAGCTTTTCTGAATTTCGCTCCCTCACTCCTTCGTGGGTGCAAACTTTTAGGCTTTCTTATGTTCAACAAGGGCATGGACAGTAAATACTAAACCTGCAACTTAAGAAATAGAAGTCCCTTCGTAATCTGTATGTTTGTTATTTAATCCTATTGGGTAGCAAATCTTAACATGACAACAGAAGCTTAAAATGCTTTATGCTACAGCTGGTTCCCAATGATCCTTTTAACTTATTTTTAAATGCGAATGCTATAAATATTGTGTGAAATTGATTCCCATCGGTTTAGTAGAACAGACTGTTCTCACTGCTGGTAGAGTACAGGGAAAGGTGCAGGCTGACGCTGCAAAAATGAATGCACCTATGTGCAGGTCCTATATGTGCTTTGTATTATAGGCAGACCGCTCCATATGCAGCTCTGTATTATTTACAGGGTAAAATGGTGAGTATGTTTTATAGCCAATGCCTAGTATCTTGGGGGTCAACTTTTTGGGGGATTTGGGTCCATTGTTAGATTCCTAGGAGGCATGTAGATTTGGCATGTGCAATGAATGGAATCGCTGCAGTTGGCGAGCCATTATCCATCACTGTTTTTCTACCATACCATTACCAAATTGGGATGTGCAATAGAAATCTATAATACAGGACCAACATTCGAATATGACTTTTGGTCCTTCTTGAACTTCCTCCAGGGGTGGCGATATTGAAAGCATTTGGAATGAATAATAAGCTCCATTTACTCAATAAACCTCCAGTCATTTTTAGTAGTCAAATTGTTAGCAGGGGGCCCTGCGGGTCACCTTTAATGTGGACTTAAAAAACAGGAAGCCCCCTTATCTTGAGCCCACGCCACAGTCGTGTTTTCAGAGAAGCCGCAAAATTATGCAAGTGATGCCGCCGCCATCCATCCATGCTGTGGCCTTGTTTAGCAGGTAAGCATATTGAGCGACTGGGGAGGGGTTTCATACTGCAGGGCATCCCAATTTTCGGGGATAATGAAAATCCTTGAGCCCACACCACATGCGCGTTTCTCCTCCAATCCACTTCTCTGGATACTGGAGTACCCAAATGAATCCTAGGCACGTTCACGAATGGCACACAGCATCACTTGCATCTCTCCGATCCTCGTGACCGCAAATCGGCTGCAGCAGGCGTGGCCGTGCACAGCCGGGGAATTATACAAGTGATGCCGCCACAAGCCGTGCATGGCAGGTAAGCATATCAAGCAACTGGGGTGGGGTGTCATACAATGCCCCAGGGGACATGCCAAAACCCAGGATAGTGAAAATCCAGAGTTTTGGTCTGCGTTAAACACAAAAACACTTACTACCAATACTGTTAAAAAAAACCGAGATCGAAAGCCTAATTTAATACTCCAATAAGGTTGATTCAGCAGCTTATTTTTTTTTAACCGCGCTTTAAGGTGAAGCAGCACCCCTGATTTTCACTTTTCAGGGTGTTCCAAATTGAGATTGCCTCGCTGTGTATATGCCCCGAGGTCAGTCACTTTCCTGTCGCTCCCATGACAGACTCTGGCAAGAACAAGCATGCTGATTGGCTGAGCCGGCTAAGCAAGCCCGGGCACAGCTGCTCGTAAGGCCAGAGGTGAGCTTGGATGCGGTGAAGGCTCCTGGACAAGGTGAGTGAAACAAGGGTTTCTGGGGGGTTTTACACAGCATGGCATCCTAATTCAGAATTCCCTAAGGGTGGATCCCCCAAGGAGAGGCCCTGGAGTCTTTTATCTCTTTAAGAGAAAATGCTTTTTGTCCTGATTTTTTTTCCTTGGTAACATTCAGCACCATGTTCAGCTGTGCATTTTTTAAAAAAAATAGCGCATCCAAATTGGTGCTTAATTGACCTGAAAAAGTGTTTTCTCTTAAAAAATATAAGTAAAGAAATACGGTGCTGAATCACCCCTATTATCTTATCAATAATTCCTCCAATTACCTGTGACTGGACCCTTGGTCTGGTTTTGGTCCACTTTAAGCTGTACAGGTAAATTCCAGGTGACAATGCTTCCCCCCCGTATAGGTATTTACCGCTTATCATTTCATGATCAGCATGTGCATAGCTAAAGCGAGATTGATGTGTTCTTTAGGTGCAGCCACTGCTGTTGCCAGGGCAACGCTTCCATTTCCAAATGCTTGTCTTGTTTCGCGGCTGCTCCTAATCTAGTTTTAGGCAATATTTGACAAAAAGCATTGTAGAGTGGAATAATTGTCCTGCTTTATTTTATAGCATGTTCCAGATATAACTTCTAGTGCTGGAGGGCCTAACCCCTCAATCTGTTCAGATTTTGCTTGCTAAGCGCCCCTTTCACATAGGATCTGCTCATTCTAATCCTTTCCCGTTATAGCCCTCTGCTATTGCCTTCCAGAAATAAAAATACAGCTTTTTCCTTTCCCGTAGCTGACTGGGAACCAATATTTTTTTTTTTAATTGGTAAAAATATTTCTCGCACGGTCATCGAGATTGATAAATCAGCCATGACCTTTACTTGTTGCAGGTTAGAGGGTTCCTGTAGGCAAACAAAAAGGATATTCACCTTAAATTGGACCAACACTGAGATAAAATGTTTAAAGTGGACCAAAACCCAGCACGATCGGACTCGGAATCTATAAGATTCCCAGGCTCATCAATTCCCTCCCCACGGGGCATTCAAAATCGAGATGCCCTGCTGTGTAAAACCCCCCAGGTCATTCACTTACCTTGCTTCCAGTCCAACGGCACATGTGCGAGCCGCATCCCTGCTATTCCTCTATCAGGGCGCGTACTCGTGCCAGGCATTTGAGAATGCCTTGTGCAGGCACGCTCCCTGTTAAAGGAAACCGGGGAATTCGGGCGCCAGCGCAATCGGAGCCACTCTTCGGCGATCTGGAGGGTTTCACACAGCAGAACATCCCCTGGCATCCGCACCCCTTGCTTCCCTCTTTATGCCTGGCACCGGCGAGCACCCTGCTAGAGCGATAGTGATAGATACGGACACACATGTGAGACCTACTTCCTTCAGTCAAATTACCTCATGTCTCTGCGCAATCTTCTTATTTCTAGCAAAAATGATTAAGAATTCATCTGTAATGACTCATCTTTGCTTTGCTAACAGCTGAAATTTTTTAAATACATTGTATCTCCTGACTGAATGTTTTTGCACCTGCTGCCACTATAGAGTTACATTGTAACGGCTTCCTTCACACAGATTTGCTACATTATCTGTTTATTCAGTGTTTGCATTTGTGAAAAAATGACAGGCAAGCTTCTCGTTTCTGAAACATATATCTCTCTCACAATTTGGTGTGAATTGCTTACTTCTCTCTTCTTGGTGTACAGACTTGGTGTACATTGCCAATGGCAATGGCATGTAGTGAAAACTGTGTTCATAAAACACACATTTGCTGACACAATCACAAAAAATTACTAGATCAGCTCCTATGATGACATCCTTTTGGCACAAAAAAGTATACAGTTTCAAAAATTCCACCGGACGTGGACCTTCCCTTCAACTTCTGATGCTTTTGATTCAACAGCATCAGTAAACAGTCTGTTTTTTCAGTTGTCTGTGTGTGTGTGAAAAATGACAGGCAAGCTTCTCCTTGTTTCTGAGGCATATCCTTGTTTCTGAATTGCTGCTGGCACAGCACCCCCCCTAATTCTCATATGTAAACAGGACTATCAGGTGTGTGGCAAGATGGCCGCCCCCATGTAATTCAAGAATGATTAATCTTTATGCCGTTCCACAACATCTGCATTAAGTCTTTTCAAACTGCATATGCCACTGATCATAAGCGGGGGAAGCAATTTACTAAACTTCCTTTTTTTTGACTGGAGGTCCACTTTAACAGTCTACCCAGGTGGTCTCTATAATTCCACATATGTGCTGTAATAATAATCCTCTGACTGTATGCATGGCAGCCATAGACCTGGGTGACGGCGGGACTTCATTGACAGACCAGTACACTCACAAGTCTGCATGGTATTGGGTGACAGACCTGCCACTCAAGGTCCCAGCTTCAGCTCCCCCACCCAGTGAGTTGTTTTTATGTTTGTGGCCAATGTGCATGGCAAATGCTTGGCCTTTCTCTTTACAGAGCAAGTCCACTTTCAAATGGATTTTTGAAAGTGTATTTTTTTGTGTGGCAAAATGATGTCTTAAAGGTGTTGAGCTGATCTAGTATTTTTAAATGATTTCTAATGTTAGCAAATGTGGGTTTTATGGAACCAATTTTCACTATCTGCAATATTTTGCCATTGGCGACTGTGCATCAAGTGTGTACACCAATATCTACAAGAAGAGAAAAGTGAGTCCTGTTCACACAGAACACTGTTGCTGGCCATGTGTAAGGTTCAGTGAGCTCCCTCATCCCAGCAGCGGCCATAGCAGCAGTGTTATGTTTGTACAGGGCTCACTTATCTCTTCTTGGTGTACAGACGTGAAGGCTGATTCACTGCTAACGCCAGGTATTGCCAGATGAGCATCTGAATAGCAGCGCTTAGAGAGACCACTAGTAGGCGCTGTAACAGAGCGTCTGTCGCTCTATTGATGAATGTAATGTATGTTGGGCGCTCTAACAGTACAGCGCTGCAGTGAGCGAAAGGTAGCGCCAGCTCAGTGCGTCCGGCACTCAGCGCTCAACACCATATTTCTTTCACAATGTTTTTATTGAAAGATTCAGATTTAGACAACAATTCAATAGTATAATAACATATTACAACGTATCTTAGTATCAGCTACATAATAAACATAAATCCGAATCAGTATTTTTACCATTTTTTGTAACAATTACAACGAATAATAAAAAAACATTGCCTAAAGTATGAAGCACGGACCAACAAGACAAACACCAGATCACATGGGAATTGGCGAGGGGAAGACGCTGGACAAAAGGGGATAAGGAGGAGGGGGGGAAAAGCAAGGAAAGAGGAAGGGGAGGGAAGGAGGGGGGGGAGGAACTGCTCAACCCGTTTAAACCCAAAGATATTCATACCGCTCTGTCCCCAGTGAGTCAGTCTCCTGATCATTTACTTCTAGCACCTTTGAGCACAGTGCTTCTGCCATGGATCCCAGACCAAGTCGTACTTCTCCTTCTGCAGATTGGCTACAGCCGTCAACTGTTCATTAACCATTATGTTAGACATTCTGGCCTCTACCTCCTTCCACAGTAGCTTTGGAGCCTTCCAATTTGCAGCTATTGTGAGTCTAACCGCCACCAAGAGGTGCTTGGTCAAGAGCCACTCGTCCCTGGAAAGAGCATTCTGCTTCAAAGATAATAACACTTCCATCGGGCTAGGGGTGCACACTTTCCCCACCATCTGGGATAGGACTGTATATGCTCTCTGCCAGAGCGATCTGACCCTCGGGCAAGGCCACCATACATGGAGATAATCCCCCACAGCCCCTAAAGCACATGGGGGAGTGTGAGGCAGAGCACCTATGGAGCCTAGCAGGGGTATAGTACCATCTCAGTACCAGCTTAAAGGCATTCTCTGTTGCCAACACATTGAGTGAGGTGGAGCGAACTGATTTCCAGATTCTCCTCCAAGCCACATCGTCGATTGTCACCCCAAGCTCTGCCTCCGACCTCGCCATATACCCATGCCTAGGCGGGTCCACCTGATTGACCAAGGTCCCATAAATATACGTAATCACTCCTGTAGCATACTCAACACCATATTTAACCAAAAACTAGACACACCCCGCGCCGGCGCTCTAAAGTTGGGCGTTGTAGCATAGAGCGGCAGACGCTGTGTGATTATCTGTTTTTGAACACCTATCCACCAGTAACAACGCAAAAACACATGGAATTACATTGTTTTAACACTGTGACATTAACACATTAGTGGCAGACCTGTAATGACAATTCTGCATAAAATATTAAAAGTCCAAAAAATGTCTAAAAGTGTTTGTTTGCAGCCAGGAGAGGTCACACAATGATGGAGCAAAAAATATATAAATAAAAATTGTCAAACACGCTGTTTATACACAACTAATAAAGCCCCACTGAATATGAAATGTATGGGAGAGCGCTACAGAGCGACAGGTACTACATGGAGCTCTTGAGCCTAGAGCGCCGGCACTATATGCTGAGCCATCTGGATTAATACATATGATGCTACATGATGCTGTTAGAGTCGCTCACCAGATTCGCTTTCTTAAGCGCCCGGCGTTATGAAGCACTACCTAGTGCCATCCATTATTAAATAACCCCTTATGTACATTGCCAATGGCAACCGATTGCAGATAGTGAAAACTGCGTTCATAAAACACACATTTGCTGACAAAAGCACAAAAAAATATTAGATTAGCTCCTATGAGGACACACACACAGTATTGGACAACCACTTTACCAATTCTCCGACAGGTAGTGGATGAATTGTCAAGGCACATGGGAGGAGGCTTGGTAACAAAGTCCTACCATGTGCTTTCCCAAGATGGCGGCACTGGTGGGGGGAGGGGTGTAGGAAAGAATCGGCTAAGAAGATCAGGATACAGCAATTACAGATATGTGTTTCTAAATTAAATACATGCTCTCAGCTACTTCTGTGCGATGTAGAACAGGCGGACTCTGTTTTGTGGTTAATGTGGCTCATGATCCTCTTTAACCTCTGCTTCTCCCTGTCAAAGAGAGAGTAGATGGGAATGGAGGCCTAGCTGCACATTTCCTGAAGAAGCTGTGGTGGAATGCTAATAGCTTAATCTAACACTGCAATAACTAATGACCCGTATCTCTGCGTGTGACTCTTCTCTTTTCATTCTTTATATATATATACATTATGCCACACAATAACACTGCTGACCTCTGTTTTATTACAGGGAGGAGCACACAAAATTTTGGATTCATGCAACCTGCCACTAACTGGAAAACAGTGTGTGGACCGGATCATTACTGAGAAGGTGAGTGACTTCATTCACAAGCTATGTAGTCGAGCATCCTGATGGCTTTTCCCACAATGCCTTGCTTGTCCGCTCATTTTGCAGCTTTCAGTAGTCGGTATCGTTAAATCTATCTCTTCCGAAGTCCTGGCTAACACAGTACTGCCCATACGATACTCTGTGAGCAGATTCCTTTTCCTTAAAGTGATACAGCGGGCAAAAGTAACTGTTACACCATTGTGTCGGGCTACATTTGGCGCTGTCCTAAATCGTTTTCCGTTTTTAAATAGAAGCCCAAATGGCCGAGATATCGGGGTTTACAGGTTCAGCCAGTGACATTCTCTTTTTTTATCCTGTCCCCCAATCCGTTTAGCAGAGTGGGACAGGTTTGCTGGTCCCTCATTCCTCCCGCCCCACCCTCTGCCTCCTCCCGCCCCACCCTCTGCCTCCTTCTCTTTTCTTCTTAAATTTAAAAACGGAAAAAGTTAAGGACGCCACCAAATGTAGCCCAACACAATGGTGTAACAATTTCCTTTGCAGTACCACTTTAAACCGGACCAACACCCGTTTTTCCTTTTGACGGGTGTTGGTCGCTCAGACATAGAATTAGAACAAGCTCGAGGGGCATTCAGAATGCTGGAGCACCCCCGAACATAACCCCCAAGGACGCTCAATATCCTTACCTTCACTTCAGGAAAGGAGTCCTGCCATTGGCCGCGGGAGCATCCGTAGCGGGGCGTTCTGGTGGGCGGCGCTGAGGACGTGACCATGGCCTACGTGACAGCCCAGCGGGCAATCGCGGGGCACCTTTTTTCTGGCGCTGATTCGAGGAGAAGGTATGGAAATTGGGCGTTCTAGGGGAGGTTATTTTCTGGGCGGCATCCAGAATGCTGGAGCCTTGTTCTTATTCGCCGTCTGCGGGACTAACAACCATTAAAGAAAAAAACGTGTGTTTTTCTGGCCCGGTTTAAGTGAACAATTTTACATTTAAGGAGAAGCGGGCAATTTCACTCTCCTGGCTATTGTTTCCCTCAGACAGAACATCCTGATTTAGGATGCCCCACTGTGTGTATTCCCCCCCCCCCCCCCCCCCCCCCCCCATCCTCGGATTGTCATAGACATTCACCTTCCTGGCGTTACCACATTGCAGACACGACCAAAACCAAGCACACCGATTGGCTAAGTGGCCCGCTCAGCCAGTCAATGCGTTGACTCCCTTTGGCTCTGCTAGTGGCTAAGCAGTGGACGGAAGCAGAATGGAGCAGAGGGCGCCACCAGACGCATTCCTGCTCATTTTTTTAGCTGTGGGTGTACCTGTGCCGCCCATTCAGAAGGGCCTGGCACGGGCACCTACACAGCTATAGATGAGAAAAGCGGCAAGGGCTATCGGAACAGATAAGTGGAATGGCCAACCTGGGGGGCTTTCGCACATTCACACCTTACACATATCACCCTGGGACCACTCATAGTGCCAAGGGACCTTCTGTAGGATTCTGGGACCACAAATATGACTCCTGCTGGCACCATACCATCCGAGTATGTCAACGCCCCTCTTAGCCACCCATAGTAACTAAGGGTCCCCTATAAACTGCCGTGCATAAGCCTGGGGGGCTTTCGCACATTGGGATGCCCCAAGGAGTGGGACTCTGATGGCCCAGGGCCTCTGAAGCTAATCTTTGATGAATGACCTTACACATATCACCCTGGGACCACTCATAGTGCCAAGGGACCTTCTGTAGGATTCTGGGCCACAAATACTCCCCCTGCTGACACCATACCATCCGAGTATGTCAACGACCCTATAAACTGCCGTGCATAACATTTTAAGAATCCCCAAACACTATCTTAAGAGCCACATATATGGCCTTGCAACTGGAAGATAAATATATTAAAGAAATGTTGGGTGACATTGAGCCATAAAGGTTGCACACAGCAGAAAATCGTCTGCGCCCCATACTTGTTGTAGTGCCTTTACTGCCTTGATGATCCATTTGACTTAGCTATCTAGAGTGTCCTATTAGACAAATGCCAGTTCACTGTGGCCCATTATTTCTGGCAGTGCCAATAAAGTGCGATACAGCTCTGCTTCAACATAGGATGTGGGTCCTCTCTAAGTAGTACAGGGCAGTGGTAAAGGTGATTGTCACTAATTTATCTGTAAACAATTGCTCTGCCAGTGAATTTACTATCCTGGCCCATCTCTGGGGTATAACTTTAATTACACGCTCCAGCAGATTCAATACTCCAGCTCCTAGAAAACTCGCACAAGTCTGTGACTGATTGCTGCTAAAAAGCCCTGATTCCAAATAACACTTAGGGGAGAACACACTAGAAAGCAATAAGAAATAGGTAGATGTGTAGATAGGTGTGTGTGTTATTGTGTATACATTATTGCCATGGAGTATGTAAAGCATTCACAGGACGGTTGTATAGAGCTTGAGTAGCATCATAGTAATTTTAGCAAGCCAAAAGGTGTTTCCCAAGGTTTAGGAATTACCCATCACTATTTGCCAGCAGGCAGAGCCATAAAAAAAAATTGCTTTATGCTCCGTACCATTGTAATCCTCCAGACCCCCTGACATGTGCAGAGCTCAGAGCGTAGAGCTTGTGCGAATATTCATCTACAGTACTTGGAATTGTATCAGAGTTTTGGCTGATATTATGAGGTTTTACACATCATTGGAGCTGTTATTTGTGGTCTAAATGCCATCATTATCTAATGAAGGACTACCAACACTGGTGGTACTTTGTGAGGTTGCAGAATGACCTGGAACCCAACCTTATCTGCTGCCATTTTATGTAACCCAAGTTTGATTTGTCCCATAATTACAAAACCGCTCCAGGATGAGCCCAGTTTTGTGCACTTAATGTTTTTTATGGGTTTTTTTTTTACAGTTTTAGGTGACCCAGGTGGTACTTAAGATAAGCAGAAAATAGCAATTGGTACTTCATGGAAAAAGTTTGGGATCCCCTGGTTATGAATGCAGTATTTGTCTTAAAGTACAGACTAAACTCCTCCCACCTTATGCCCCACAGAAATGTCATCTCTAAATCTCTGATTTCATGTAGCAATCTAAGCAAAGCTACTTTTATATCTGGGTCGTGGCTGAACTCCAGGGGACAGAGTGGCTATTAGATCACTTTTTTAGCGTGGTCCTGGAGCAATAAAATTGAAAATAGGGCAAACGTTTGGAACCCTGCTATGGCTTCTGCAGGTGCTACAGAAAATAGGAGCAGCACATGGATACATTGATTATTGCTGGTGTGTTTTCAGTCCCCTTTAAAGTGACCCAACACCGAATGTAACCACAATTTGCCAGTGGCATTTACGTGGTCCATTGCTTTATTGGCCCTGGAAACCCAGAAGTGGACTGCGGACCACAAAACCGCCATTGGGAGGAAAATGTGAGATTTTAAGACCCATTTTGCTTTATAGTACTTCACCAAATTTGACCCTGTGAAAAAAGCCCATATACTGTATAAATCTCCTAATACACAATTTTTATTTCAGCTTTTTTTTTTTTTTTTAAATAAGGCCCTACTTTACAGTACATTTTGCATAAATGCCAAAAGGGAAATCCAACCCTTGTTTGCTGTATTGCTTTTTGGATCCACCCCTTAACGATGCTGCTTTAAATTGGTACAAACATTTCAAACCGCAGTCTACAAGGAACGCATTAGGATGAGAACGAGAAATGAGTCTAGTGCTACTGTACCACTGTTCAATTTTTTTTTTGATCCCATAAAAGTATTACTGGCTGGCCTACACTGGACTGCCAATTTTTTTTTTTTCATTGAGAAATGGTACCTTTTTTTTTTTACCTTAGAAATTCAATTTGAGAATTGGCTCCTGCAAAGTTTATTGTGCTTTTGCGTCTGTGTATGTGGAATAAGCAGAGCTCTCCCCTGCATGCTAATATCTTTATTTTGACATCATTGCGGCAAGTTGTGATGATTATCTTATTATTGGAGAGCACGGTGGCCGCAGTAGACAACGCCTAAAGTACTGGCTGGTATTATAGCTGGCGGCTATTCGGAGACTAGCCAGTTCTTTTATTTTTCTTTTTTATATGTCTAAATAACAGGCAGTCTTTGACGTGGACAAGGAGAAGGGGCTGACATTGATTGAGATTGCTGAAGGACTCACGGTGGAAGACATCAAGAAAAGTACAGGCTGTGACTTCAGAGTAAGTGGTTTCCATATGGAGAGCTATTATTTTGTTCCACCTTCCTGCACTACAAGTGGACAACTATAAAGAGCTGACAGTTTATTATTCAGGGGAACCTCTGAGTTCTGACAACACCCGGAAATGCTTTACAAAACAATTGGAGGAATATAATGTATAAGTAGTTAAAGAAGGGATGCCTTTAACGTGCCACTCTTATCACCTTGTAGTAGATCAAAGCCTGGAATTTAGACCTTTGCGGGCTTTGGTCCAATGACCCAGAACAACCTGATTTGGGATTCCCTGCTGCAGTAAACCTCGTGGGATCGTCCGTATAGTCCTCTTGCCACCAATCCTACGGAGCATGCTCGGGCTCTCATATTAATGCATTGCATAGCACTCTGTTTGACAACAGAGCCCAACATAGAGAGAGAAGAGCATCACTGGCGCCCCTCCAGTCTGATGCACACTCCCACTATCAGCCAAGGTGATTGTGGGATGTTTTCCGTGCATGTGTCATGGGATTGCTGGAAAGGTAAGTTTTATGGTGATCCTGGAGGTTTTCACACAGTGGAGTATCCAAATTTGGGAATATCCTGTCGAAAGGTTTTTGAACTACTGTAATACCTGTCAAACTGACAGCTCTTTTTAGCAATAGATGTCATAAAGGCACTAATTGTTTTACTTGGCACTTTCAATGCATCATGATCTCCGTGATCTAGTGCTGTTGGCATTTTGGCTGGAGATCGCTACAGGTGCAGTCATTTTAAGAGTGATTTCTCCATCACTGTAGTGCAATAGAGAAATCACACATCCTAGTCAGCTCTAAAGCATTGAAACAGCTGGGCACCTGGCTGCTATGCTATATAACACAGCAGAGCACAGACATTGTTACATTGTAACAGCAACCGTGCATCTGGCTGTTACACAGTAAGACCTCAACTGGCTGGCTTTTTACAATGACTGGACTTCCAGTCCTGCTTGTTACATTTTCCATTGCAGCTTTTTTTTTTACAGTAAGTGCTGCTACCTTAGGGAAATATTAGCAACCTATTGACATGCAGGGGGTTTTACCCAACAGTGTTTTTTCCCCAGGGTGTTCATCAGGTCTACGGTTCTGGGACCCCTTCATAACTTCGGAGGTAGATCTACTATAAAGCCTGGTTATGTGCTCAGCACTGCCCTATGCCAAGTACCTGTCAGAAAATAAAAGAATAAAAATAAAGTAAAGCAAGTATGTCAAGCACAGTACTGAAAGAGCCTTCCCCTGAAACCAGAACGACACCCAGTAGATTCCTTACCTTCCAAACCAATGCCCTGGCAAAATTGACATACTCACATAAGACTTGATTTATCTGAGGGAGCGACTGAAATGTAAGCTATCTCCATTTAGTGGATATTACTGCACAGGGGGGCATTTGCAATCTGCATGCCCCCCTGCACAGGGAACAAAGCCCATTTTGTAAAAAATTAGTTTGCCCCGGTTTAAGGGGAGGGTGGAGCACTAAAGGGAGGAACAGGAGCGGCCTCAATCCCTTTTATACCCCACTCTCCTGGTATCTGGATTTGGGTTAACTGTTATATCTAGGGCATTTGTACTCATTACTGCAGGCCTGGCACCTGCAACTACTCTTACACACAGACAACCAATAGGAATTGGTTGCCAGTGGTTTCTTATTTCTAGGGAACAAATTGCGGATGACCATCCCAGGCAGTGGGGTATACACTAACCCTTTTTGCCAGCGGTTCGCCTTCAAGGCCATTTACTCCAGTGAACAATAGAGAATAGATCAGCCCAGAAAGATATATTTATATATTTATTTATTATATTTTATTATATTTATTTATTATATTTTGTTTATGATGTCCATATCCTATGTTCCACACATTTTATTTTTCAGGTGTGTCCGAACCTTAAACCGCTACAGCAGATCAGCAATTAGAGCTCCAGTTTCTGCAGACGAATGCAACATTTGCCCATAAACTTTGTTAGGAGATTTTTTTCCACATAAGGACTTTACTGAACACCGAAGAAAAATTGTTACAGGGGGCAGGGGCTTGGGTGGGAAAACTGCGGTAGTAATAAATATTTTATTGAAAACCTGTGCCCCTCTTATTTGTTGAACGTGGTGAAATGTATGATTTTTTTTTTTCCTTTTTTAGTTTGTTTAATTAACAAAAATCATCAGTGTTTGGTTCTCCTAAGCCGTTCTTCCTTAAAGCAATAACTGCCAGACAGTCCAGTACTGGGCCACAACCCCAGGGAAATTAGTTGATGTGCAGTCTACATAGTAAGCCCCCACACTGCCCCCCTCCCCTGGTGCTGAGGCACAAAAAAAAAAAAAATTACCTTGCCCGGGATCCTGCTCAGCTACTGGCACTTTTGCAGCAGCCACACAGACAGTCCACAGAGCGGCATCCGCCGCTCTCTGCACTCCCGCCAGCCCAAGTGAATGGACGAGCTTGCCACGCACTGAGCTAGGGATGTTGCTTTTTACAGCTTGTCAAGATGTATGTGCCCAGAACCTAAAGCACAGGATCCTGGGCAGGCAAGGCATGGGGGTACATTGGAGACTGGACTTTTACTTTAACAGAGTTAAACACCCTCAGCAGCGTGGGTGTTGGTTGCTGCCTCTGAATGACAGTCTGGCGGGGGGGGGCATCCAGAATGCTGGAGCCCCCTCCGCACATAACCCCCCAGAATGCCCGTAAATTTCACCCTTCTCTCAGCCCAGCGATGAGACTTACAATTGGCCACCCAGCCAATGAGAATTCAGCTGCAATTGGCTGCCCAGCGCTCACGTACAATCAGCGGCTGGAACATCACTACCCACCTGAGCATCGGGTGGCCAATTGTGGCTGAATTATCATCGCTGGACCGAGGCAATGGTGAGATTTACAGTCATTCTGGGGGGCTTACCTGCGGGGAGGGCTCCCCTCCCCCCCCCCCAGGCTGTCATTTAGTGGCAGCAACCAACACCCGTGCCATAGGGGGTGTTGGTTGCTTTAAGCCTAGTGAACCAAACTATAACCTTAACTCATTTATTATATGGCTGCCAGTCAAGGGAATGCAGATGACCAGTTGGGTTTGCTGAATGGGTTTGTAAGCCAAACCTGAATGGTGGTCACATGACTGGCTGCCATAGACGTGAATAAGGAAGTGATGACTTTACATTGCTCTTGAAATGTCTGTAGTAGCGAATG
The DNA here is from genome assembly GCA_027917425.1 of Gastrophryne carolinensis. NCBI lineage: Eukaryota > Metazoa > Chordata > Amphibia > Anura > Microhylidae > Gastrophryne > Gastrophryne carolinensis. Next base: position 601,981,065 of record CM051234.1, read on the forward strand.
AATAATTTTGGTATGGTACAGTATGCAAACAATACTGTCAAGCAAAAGGGCAGTAACAAAGCCCAACTCCAGCTACTAGTTATTTAAGCTGCCTGAGACCTGGCTTGCCCTCTGCTTTGCAGTAAATGGAGGGGGTGTGCCACCGTCACTGTGACTGATGGCGGAGGCGGCCCTTCGTCATTGAGAAGGTGTGGCTGTTGATCGGGCCTGGGACTCAATCTGCCGATCAGGTAAGGCACAGAGTGCCTAACTAGGAGCAATCATCGGCGCTGAACAAAAGGGTATTACAGCAGTGTTATTCTAAGTATGTCACACACCCCGCTTCAAGACATTCATTACATGTGGGTATACTGACCTGTAGATGGCGATCTTGCAGAGATGTCAATAAAAAAAGGTAAGACCCTCCCGGCCCATAAATACCTGGGACCTCCCACTCATTCCCCAGTCTTTCATCTCTGCAGGGGCGAGCAAGTCAGAAGATGACGTCTCCTCCTTGCAGGTAGCCGGGATGACTCCGGCCTTTTATTCTTCTATTTCTGCCCGGATCCCTTTTCTTTAAGTTACTTGCCTCCCAGCCTAGGCTGCTGGTCCGGGCAAAGGTAGTTGGCAGGTAGATGGCTTAGGAGCCATGAGACCCCATAACAAGGGGTAGGCGGCTATCCGGGTTGGTGATCCCGGTTTGGGATGCCCCATCCCTTGGCCCTACCCTGGCATGGATTCCCCCTCTGCCGGATACCCTTAGATGGGGGGGGGGTATTCATCTCTTTATTATGTGTGTGTTTGGTGCTTTAACTGTGTGTGTGTGATACAGACTGGCACTGGCAGGCCGCGGCGCCAGCCTTCGGCGTGCGGCAAATGGCGGCTGTGGGTGCCCATGAGGTGCTTCTCCTCCTCGGGGGGGGGAAATGCGGGGGAGGCGCGGGGCCGGGCGCGACGCACGAACCGCGCCGGCCCGCCCTCCCTCCTCCTACTGCTCTCTACGTGTCCCCACTGTTCCTCCTGCCTGGCGTGCGGTAATCAGGTGGGGCAAAGGTCGGGTGAGTGGCCTGTGGCCATCAGATGTTCTGTCATTAACTCCTTATTGGACATTGCCAGCATGGTCTGGGTGTGTTATTTGTGTGTTCCAGGTGGACCATTGATACTATTAAAGGGGGATTCTCCCGGTCCTAGGGTCCCTGGTTAAATTTAGTTGGCCTAAAATTTCCTCCCACTCGGGACTTAAAGGGGCATCCCTGGTTGCATTACTGCGTAATTCCCTCGGAGCATTGTACACATATATATATATATATATCTATTTAAAAATCACCATATGGAGGCATCCCCGGATACTGGGCTTGCCCCGAGGGGGGCAATCCAGGCTGTGTTTGGGGTGTGGGGTATCCCTTTTGGGGGATGATGTATTTCTTTGTGTACCCTGTGCGCAGCGGTCTATTACGCGGCAGACCGGATCTCAGGCGTCCGGTTCTGCTCAGCCAGTCTCCTCTCAGTCTCCCCCTCGCTTGACACGTACCCCTTGTGACGTGGTCCTTGGCGGGGAGTCGCAATCTGAGGTGTGTGCCAGATTGGCCAATCTTGAAAAATTGTTTTCCAGTGCCGTTGCTAAAAAGGCCACGGCAAAGAGAAAACATTTGTATACGGCTGCGCAGGCCTTTGATAGGGAGGATTTTGACTCCCTGGATTGGTCTGATTGTTCCCCGCATGAGGAAGGGGAGCTGTATGAGGAGTCTGATGACTCCGATGATCAGCAGTTTGTGGGCGCTGATACCGAGCAGGGCCAGGGGGATTCCTTGGATACCTCTAGGGTCCTGGATCATATGTTTGAGGTCCTGGCTATTTCTCCCCCCGAGGCGGCGCTTGGAATTTCCTTATCAAAATAATTTTGATGGTATCATTCTCAAGGAATGGGAGAGGCTGACTCGGCTTCCGGTTGTCCCACCGGGATGGGACAAGAAATATCCTTTTCCGGCGGACGGGGTGAAGCAGTGGTCGTCTCCCCCCGAGGTGGATGCTCCAGTTTTGGGGTTGTCCAGCTCCTCAGTCCTCCATTCTCCGGAGTGCACTACTCTCAAGGATGGTGAGGATAAACGCATTGACCAGATGGCTTGTCACGGTTTTGCCAGTGTTGGATCGGCCTTGCGGCCGGTTTGTGCTTCTGCGCTTGTATTGGTAGCTGCCAGGTCGGTTGTTAGGGGATTGTTGACCTCTTCGGGGCTTGACCCGGCTAGTGAGGAGTTTGCCGACCTTAAGCGCTGTGAGTTATTTTTGTCCTTTGTGCTGTCCGCCCTGGACGACACATTGGTGATGTGTAGCAGAGCTGCGGCCCTGCTTGTGGCTATCCGCCGGTCGGTTTGGTTACGCCAGTGGGCGGCTGATTTTGTGTCCAAATAGTCGCTCACGGCCCTTCCCTTTGTGGGGTTGCGGCTCTTTGGAGAAAAATTGGATTCGGTGGCAAAGGGAGGTAAGTTACCTCAGTGTAAGAAGCAGCGTCGCCCCTTTCAGGGGGCGGCTTCCTTCTCTCGGTCCTTTCGTGGGGCTAGAGTTGGCAGGGGTTCGGCCTTCCCTTCGCCCAGAGGCGATTCCTGGCCTAGGGGCAGGGGTCGGGCCCGTCCTGGACACAGTTGGGGCTCCAAGCCTAGAGCTGCTGCCAAGCCGGCTCAGCAATGAGGGGGCGCCCTCACCCTTGCGGGTGGGGGGACGGCTGCAACTCTTCTCCCGGGTCTGGGTCCAAGAGGTCTCGGACAGGTGGATTCAGGAAGTGGTGTCTTCCGGTTACAAGCTGGAGTTCGAGTTCCGGCCCCCTCCCACATTCTTCAGGTCTCGGGTGCCGTCAGATCCTCTGGCCGCATGGCTGTCATCTGTCCGGTGCCCCTCTCAGACCAGGGCCTGGGCTTCTATTCCAATTTGTTCACGGTGCCCAAGAAGGACGGATCCGTTCGTCCCATTCTAGATCTGAAGTTGCTCAACAGGTTCGTCCGTCCCCGGAAGTTCCGTATGGAAACTCTGCGCTCAGCCATCCATTCACTTCGTCAGGGGGACTTAATGACGTCCATAGACATCAAGGATGCTTACCTGCATATTCCAATATTTCTGGAAAACCAGAGATTCCTCAGGTTTGTTGTGGACAATCGACATTTTCAGTTTGTGGCTCTTCCGTTTGGCCTTACCTCGGCTCCAAGGGTTTTTACCAAGGTGTTGGCAGGAGTGATGGCCATCCTCAGAGCCAGGGGTATCCGCATCGTGCCCTATCTATCTATCGTGCCTCATCATGGCGTCTTCCCTCAGTCAGGTGCAGCTGGATACCAGGACTGTGGTGTCCACTCTGGAGAGTTTCGGTTGGGTGATCAACTATCCCAAGTCCTGCCTCACTCCCTCCAGGGTGGGGGAGTTCCTGGGAATGTCTCTGGATACTTCTCAGGCCAGGGTGTTTCTCCCCCGAGCCAAGGTTCTTCTGATTCAGGAATTGACTCAGCGTCTCCTATCCATCCCCCGCCCGTCCATCCGGTTAGGGATACGACTGGTGGGATTGATGGTGGCATCGTTCGAGGCCGTTCCCTTTGCCCAGTTTCACACAAGGACGCTCCAGCTCCATCTCTTCGCGGCCTGGGACGGGTCCCCGCTGTCATTGCATCAGTCCTTTCTGATGTCCCCCTGGGTGCGGCGTTCCCTTCGGTGGTGGCTGAAACCGAGCAATCTGACGAGGGGCAGGTCCTTTATGACCCCTCATTGGGAGATGGTCATCACGGATGCCAGCCTGTCAGGTTGGGGGGGATTTTGGAAGGATCTTCAGTTTCAGGGGCTGTGGGGGCCTCATGGCCATCAGGTTGGTTCTGGCTCACTTGACTCATCAGTTACGGGGACTACCAGTTCAGGTTTGGTCGGACAATCGGACGGCGGTCGCCTACATCAATCACCAGGGAGGGACTCGCAGCAGGCGGGCCCTCAGGGAAGTGTCTTTGATACTGGATTGGGCAGAGGGCAATGTGCCATGCATCTCGGCAGTGTACATTCCGGGAGTGGAGAACACGGAGGCGGACTCCCTGAGCAGGGGGTCATCTCGCCGGGGGGAATGGTCGCTCAGCCCCAAGGTGTTTCGGTCGCTTTGCCACCGGTGGGGGACTCCGGAGGTGGACCTCTTTGCCTCTCGTCACAATCACAAGCTTCCGGCATTTGTGTCTCTCTCGCGGGATCCGCTGGCTCTGGCAGCGGATGCCATGTCTCTGAACTGGGGGGATCTGGGGTTTCTGTACCTGTTCCCTCCGTTTCCCATGGTGGGCAAAGTGGTGCGCAAGCTGGCCCTAGAGGGCGAGTCAGCAATCTTGGTGGCTCCAAGGTGGCCAAGACAGGTTTGGTTACCAGACGTGGTAAGGTTGGCAGAGGATCAGTTAGACCTGCCGGATCTGCTCACTCGGGGGCCACTGCTCTACCCCAGTTTACCAACGCTGGCTTTGACGGCGTGGTTGCTAAAACCTCCATCTTGAGGGAGGAAGGTCTTTCTGATGCTGTCATTCAGACTCTGGTTAGGGCTAGAAAGCAGTCTTCCTCTGCCATCTATTATAGGATATGGAGGTCTTATATTGATTGGTGTGAGGTCAGGGCCTTGCCTTGCAGGGCGTTTTCTATCCCTAGGGTCTTGGAATTTCTGCAACATGGTCTGGACCAAGGTTTGCAGCTTAGTACGCTGAAAGGGCAGGTTTCTGCCCTGGCAGTTTTCTTTCAAAAGTCTTTATCCTCTGGTTAAGACTTTTTTCCAGGGGGTAACGCATGTGCGGCCTCCTAGGAAGCCTTTGCTCCCAGTTTGGGATTTGAACTTGGTTCTTTCTGCCTTGCAGGGTCCTCCTTTTGAACCTTTGCAGGATATTGCGCTTTCTGCGCTTACTCAGAAGGTTATTTTTCTGGCGGCCATCACTTCTGTTCGGCGTGTTTCGGAGTTGGCAGCTTTCCGCTTCAAGCCAGATTTCCTTCCTAAGGTGGTCTCTGCTTTTCATCTTAATCAGGATATTGTTCTACCCTCCTTGTGTCCTAAGCCTAGCAATGACAAGGAGAGGGCTTTGCATTCTTTGGATGTGGTTCGCTATGTGAAGTACTATTTGGTGGCTACTTCCCCTTTTCGTAGGACTGACGCCCTTTTTGTGGTGCCCTCTGGGCCTAGGAAAGGTTTGGCTCCCGCCAAGTCTTCCATTAGCGAATGGATTCGCCAGGCCATTGTTGGGGCCTATTCTGCTAAGGGGAAGATTCCCCCTTTTTGGGTTACTGCTCATTCTACTCGTGCTGTTGGGGCATCCTGGCCCTTCCAGCACCAGGCTTCTGTTGAGCAGGTTTGTAAGGCTGCTACTTGGTCTTCGGTTCACACTTTTTTCCAAGTTTTGCAAGGTTGATGTGCGGGCCTCAGCGGATGCTGTTTTTAGCCACAAAGTTCTGCAAGCTGCAGTGGTTTAAGTTTGTGCCTTGTTGCCTTGTTTTTTGGATCCCCGCCCTTTATGGACACTGCTATTGGATGTCCCACATGTAATGAATGTCTTGAAGCGGGGTGTGTGACATCCTTAGAATAATACCAGTTTGTGAATACTCACCTGTAAAATGGGTATTATAAGTATGTCACACACCCTGCTTCACCCTGCCCTTTTGTATTCTGGATCCTTTATATGGTGAACCTTTGTTAGTTTTAATTGGCTTTCCTGGTCCCTTGATCTTACTGCTATCTTTATACTGGGGAATGAGTGGGAGGTCCCAGGTATTTATGGGCCGGGAGGGTCTTACCTTTTTTTATTGACATATCTGCAAGATCGCCATCTACAGGTCAGTATACCCACATGTAATGAATGTCTTGAAGCGGGGTGTGTGACATACTTATAATACCCATTTTACAGGTGAGTATTCACAAAATGGTATTTTTTTAGTCTGGACAATCACTTTGAAGTAACAGTCCACTTTTGATTTACAAGGGTACATTTCTTCCGTAAGACCCGCACAGACAGCGGTTCCACCCCCTGAGAGGAAACACAGACTGAACAGAGGTTAAAACCCCACCCCTTCCCCTCCATCTCAGTTCTTTGTGTTTCCTCCCTAATGAAACCACTGGACAGATAGGCTGCAGCCAATTTTTTGTTTTCAGTTTTTTTTATTTTCAGCTCCAGAAGCCCATTGAGCTCTGGACTGTTTATCTTTAGGTTTAGTTCACCCGAGGTTTTGGCCTGTTGTCAGCCCCACAAATCTTTACAAAAATATTGGCGGAACCTATGGGGCACCTCAGACAGGAAGGAATTACAATTATTCTGTAACTGGACGATTTACTCTTGCTAAACAGGTCAGAGGAATCGCTACTAGCTACTAGCTTAGAGAAGACTTCACCTTTTAAGAACATTAGGCTGATTTTAGAAAAATCTAATCTGGTACCCAGCCACTATTGCAGATTTCTAGGATACGATCTAGACAATGTCTCAAAAGATTCTGCTCCCACAGGAAAAGGTCTGCAGGATCGTAGCAATGACCTAGGAATTCCTCAAGTCCCCACAAGTTTCTTTACGAGAAATCATGACCTTGCTCGCTCTCATGATTGCTGCAATTCTGGCAGTCCCATGGGCTTAACTTCACATGAGAACCCTGCAGAGATTTCTTTTGTCACACTGGGACAAGTCCTCAGACTCCTTGGATCAGAAGGTTTTAATCGAGGAAGATGTACCAGAAAGCCTCCATTGGTGGACAGATCTGGTGATGTTAAAAAGGGGAAGACTGGAGACTATGGAATACTGTAGTGATTATGACAGATGCCAGCTCCTGGGGTTGGGGAGCCCACCTGGACAATATGAATGTCCAAGGAAAGTGGCCGCCATTCATAGCCAGAAGATCCTCCAATTTCAGGGAATTGGGGTCAAGCTAGCATTGGATCGTTTTTTTTACCAGTAATCTCAGGCAGAGATGTCCAGATCCGCTCCGACAATGCTTGCACAGTAGCATACCTAATCATCAGGGGGAAGCAGGTCAGTGCCCCTGATAAATCTCTCAAATTCCATTCTGTTTCCCATACAGGAACAGGTCCTGTCAATATCGGCAGTTTATTTAAAGGGTACCTTGAACACTGTGGCTAATTTTCTAAGTCTAGTCAGAGTACAAAAGACAGTGATGTCTAAACCAGGACGTTTTCCTCCAGATTGTAACCCTTAGGGGCCTTCCCTCTTTGCCCATGCCAACAATATAAAATGTGAGATTTTTACTTGCTGATGAGGGAGGATGGTGGCCTAGCAGTGGATGCCCTGGCTCATCCCTGAAATTTTCATCCAGCTTATGCCTTCCCTTCAGGTCACTGCCACAAGTGATCCGCATGATAGCGCAACCAGAGGTCAACGTTATCTTCAAAGCTCAGTTTTGGGCGAAAAGATTCTGTTTCTCAGATCTGAAAAGGATGGTGAAAAAAGGGTCATGGCATCTACCAAATATTCAAAATCTGCTTCATCAGGGTCCCATTCTGCATCCAGAACCTTCAAATGACAGCATGGATCTTGAACAGGCCATCTTAGAGAGGAAGGGCTGTTCGGGCAGAGTGGTTAAAACTCTTTTGGACAGTCATAAATTGACCACCAGACATATCTATGCAAAGGTTTGAAGGTGTTTTTCTTCAATTTGTGAGACTAAAAAATTTAGAAAAAAGATGCACCTGCAGTCCTTGAATTCGTGCAGGAAGGGTTTGAGAAAGGGTTATAAACGTGCTGGACTCGAACTTCAGCATTATCCATTTTTCTAGACTACCAATTCAGACAGGATCAACTTGTTCATCGGTTCTTTAAGGCAATAACCCGTAAAAGGCCAGAACCTTTTTAAAGGTTTTGCAATGGGGGAATTAACCGTTGTGTTACTGGGTGAGCTGCAAGAAAGTGAAAATGAAGAAATCCTACTGCACAATTCTTCCAGATAAGGCCATACTGAGACCTGATTTTTTTTTTTTTTTTTTGACAAAAATTACTACATCTCTCAATAGGTTCCAAGACATAGTTCTCCCAAAATTACCTGCTACGTGGGGAACAGAAGAAGATCTTTCACTATTGAATGTGAGAATAGCTCCAGTCCTTTATTTAGAAAGATCTAGAGAATGCCGAAGAGCAGAACCGCTTTTTCAGCGGCAATAGAAGAGGCCTAGCTGCCTCTAAATGTCCTATTTCCAGGTGGATAAAACAGACTATTGTGCAAGCTTACACATTCAGAAGGAGTTCCTCCTCCACAGGTCTCGGTACATTCAACAAGGGCTATGTCAGCTTCCTGGGCTGAGATGAGAGGTGCCTATATAGAAGAGATCTCTAAAACAGCAATGTGGTCTTCACCCCACCCCTTCCTCAAGCACTAGACTGGATCTCCTTTCTACAAAATATCAGTCCTTTGGTATAAGGATCTTACTAGCAGATTCTCACTCCTAAGGTACAATTACTTGCTAATCCTGTCTGTGGGTCATCCTGAAGGCCGAAGGGAGAAAATCCCTGTTGGACTTACCGGTAACTGTTTTTCTATGAGTCCTTCAGGACGACCCCTTAATTCCCTTCCATTGTCCTACGGTATACCTTATTACTTGATTAAGACTGAGGTGGAGAGGAAAGATGGGGTTTTAACCTCTGTTCAGTCTGAGTTTGCTCCCAGGGGGTGAAACCACTCTCTCTGTGGGTCATCCTGACGGACTCAGGAAAACTGTTATCGGTGAGTCTTTATGTGCCAAAATTATGTCCTTGAGGCATTGAGCTGACCGGGTATTTTTTAATTTTTAGAAAATGTGTGTTTTATTAAAGCAGTTTTCACTACCTGCAATCTGTTGCTGTTGGCAACCATACACGAAGTCCGTACACCAAGAAGAGAGGAGTGATCTCTGTACACACACAGAACTCTGTGCTGAGGACTATTGATTAACAAACGGGCATCTCTGAGGTTTTAACCTTGTGCAGGGTGACTTAAGCCTTGATTCAGGTGCCTCAAACTATCTCGAGAAAATATGCATGGTTTGCTGCTTCATTTTTTATAAAAAAAGAAATGAGCTAAAATGAGATTCAGTAAAAGAAGAAAGCGGGAGTATGATTTGCACCTAACAATTTCGCTAGAGTATTCTGAAAACTTTTCATTTCCTTTGCTTTCTAAAATACTTAGTTTTATATTTTTTACAGTCAGATCTTTTTACCATCCTATAGGTCTAGATGTTAAACCGGACCTTCAGCGTGATTTAATGAAAAGCCCAAACTCTTAAAAAAACAATTTCCCAGCATCTAAAATTAATATATTTTACGTTTTTAGTCACTAACTTATTATTCTTTCCCCCACTGGGCTGCAACTCTGTTCAGGAATTTAGGATACGGGCGCCGCCATCTTGACTCAGAAGCATCACACTTACTGAGGAGAGGAGAGTGGGATAAGGTACAGGGGGGCGGGTTATAGCTGTGCTTTGCTCAGACAGAGCAGAGCTGGGGTCAGGTAAAGGTCAGCAATCCCAGAATGCAGAGCAGCACAGTCAGGAGGCACTTCCTGTTTGCGGGCTGCCTGATAAGATGGCGGCTTCCATAAGCCATAATCTTGGATGTTTAAAGGCTCATAACATGCAGTAGATGCAGGTAGGATGATTTTTAATGTGGACAATCTGTATGTACAGGGTGTGGGAAACATATAAGATAGACTCTTATTCAGAGTGAAGGTCCGCTTTAACCAATACATGACCACTTTCAAGCATCTACATGTTTTTTCAAGTCTTTCAGAATAAGGCATTACATAAAGAATGGAATGGCCCTTCACTGAATCAAGGCCTTAAAGGAGCCAGTAGGGTATTAAAAGTTCTTTAATAAGGCTGTCCAATGGCTGTGTTCCACTGTCCCCACATCCATCTTTTATCTCTAGCCCAAACTGAGGGTTACAGAAAAGATGACCCACCTGTACAGCATTGGGCACCCAGCTCCCTGGCTGGAACTTAGCTCTATACAATTCTGATTTTGGTTGCGAAGCTGCAGCACCAGACCAGCGTGAGTGACTGCTTAGTCTGTAGCTCCCTATCGCAGTTTTCCTGGCAACAGCTACTGCAAATCGGTGAAGAACTGGGGCCACGTATTCACCACCTTTGCTGTGGGATCAGACGGCCTGCGGTAGTGGGACAATTCTAGGCTTAAAATAACTCTGGTGTTATTATATAATTAAGAGAGTCACGTATAGCATTCTTTTTGACATAATATAGTGGTAATGTGATTTAATATTTTCCAAGCTTATCCTAGCTGGTACATATATATAGGTTATAAGCCATTTGCTGCATAAAAACATAATATATATTGTATGTGCTAGTATTTGAAGTATTAACTCTTCTCCTGAAGGTAAAAAATGAAAAGCAAAATTATATATTTATTACATTTTTGTTTTTTTGTTGTGCTTTTATTAATTATTAATAATGTGTGTTAATTATATATATTGAGGGAAACGTGCGTAGTGCAATCAATACATCTAGAACATTTATGTAACAGTGAAAATAAACAATTAAAAAACTATGTATGGGCATCAACATTCAAGGAAATAAACTCATAGATAACTCGGTGTGTATAGTCTATACTTTTTGAATTGAATGAATGAAAAAAACATTTTATATGATTCTAATTTTTCAAGAGGCACCTGTATGGATGGAGCCACTCCACCAAGATTTTATTAGCTAATACAAAATATGGGTATAGACAGAACCCTTACCAGGCTTGAAGGACAAGTATAATTTGAAACCTCTGAAAATGTTCTGTTCTTATAATATAGACCTTGGAAAAGGAAACCTTTTCTTCAATATTCTTTAATTAAAAAAAAAAAAAAAAACTTTCCTTCTGTACTTTTTTCCCACTTGAAAGTCATGAAAGTTGCTGAGGAAGCAGAAATCGCCATGACTGGTGTGCACAGAACTGGCACTTATGGTGGGTGAGGGATTGTAATGTGTGTGTCTGATACAGCACTGTGCTTGAAATCTTTGTAAACAGTCACTTCCCACAATGCTTCTCTCATGCCTGACACTATTTTAACTTACAAAGATATTCGGGCCTGTCATGCTTCACAGGAGGATTGTACGCAGTACGTCTCTGATTTCAGTCAGGCATGACAGGCCCGACACTTTTCCTATTGCATGGCATGGCCTGCTTCAAGAAGTCCTTACGTATGGGATATTCTGCCACAAGGTGGCACAGTGTACTGAGTTGTGGCTCCTCCCCGCACCATATAAAAATAGGATCACCAATAGACCTCCCCAGTTTTTCCTCTGCAGTGATACTGCGAAGATAGAAGATGGCTCTCTGTGTTGCGCAGGTGAGCGGGGCAACCAAGTCTGCTGCCCTGCAAGTCTATTTCCACCCATTTCCAGACCCTTTGTGCCTCCCAGCCTTGGCTGAGGGATCGGGTGAAGGTAGAGGAGCACTAGGGTCAAATGCTCGAGGAGCACTGCTCCAAGCCTCAGACCCTGTACCACAAAGGGTAGCCGGCCATAGGCTTTATGGTGTGCCTAATGAGGGATGCGGAGTTCCTGTCCTAGCTTCTGAGGGGGTGAGTGTTTTAGGGACTGTGTTCTGGATACCCCTTGTTTGCCCTGTTTGGTTCTGGGGTTCCCCCCCTACCCTGGCCCAGCTCCTGCAGCTGCCTGCTCGCTCTCATCTGCCCCCCTCCCCGGCGTGTGTTCCGGGGGGGGGGGGGCGGTTGGCAGTGGCGAGGTGTTTTTTTAAGTGAAATTGTGTTTTAACGTTGTTTCACCGCCGTTGCCGCTTTGTACTTCACTCCACAGCTATGTTGATGCGTTTTTTGTGTGTGATGATGTGGGTGGGCGGGGCCGGGGGATGACACGTATCGCGCCGCCCCTCGAGGTTCTTCTGCCGGCGCCATTTTGAGCCTGCTGCGCGTCTGGGGCCCTTCGTCCTTCCTGCGCTGCAACGGTCACCGTTTACTGTGTCGCTTCCTCTCGTGGGCTGGTGGCTTGGTGCTCCTTCGGTCTCCTTTGTCCGTGAGTCCCTTTTGGGGGTTTTGTTTCCTTGGGGCATGGGCTGCGGGATGCTTATGTGCTTTTTTACTTATGTCTTTCAGGCGGGACAACTGTGGGTTGTGGTTTCTCCCGGTTCTGCTCCTTACCCCCCCCATCATCTCCCCCTTACTGGCTCTTCTGGGGGCATCCCTTGGGGGGGCATCCCGGGTGGCTTTTTATTAGCCCTTACCCTGTGCTGGCCTATTGCGCCTGTGCTAATCACCATATGGAGGCTTCTGGGGATAGCGTGCTTGGGGGTCCTTAGGGGCAATCCCAGCTGTGTGCCATGTGCGGGGCATCCCCTTTGAGTGATAGTGCCACGGTGTGTGTGCCGTGTGCCCAGGGTATCATTGCGGCCCAGGCTGGGTTGCCCACTTTCCTTCCCAGTTCTGCGCCCCCTTCGGCATTGTCTACCCCCCCGCACCTGCATTTAGCCCCCAGTGAAGGGGGATACTAGCAGGGGATCACAATCTGATCTGGCACTTCGTGTGGCCAGCATTGAAAGGCAGCTTGCCAGGCCTGTCCCAGGTAAGGCCTCTGGCAAGAAGCGGCACCTGGCTCCCACGCCCTCCCTCTTTGCTGAGGAGGATGTGGGAATTGATGCTCTTGGTGGCCGTTACTCCCTAGAGGAGGGGGAGCTTTTCCAGGACTCTGACTCCTCTGGGGACCAGCAGGAGGGGTACGACAGTGACCCTGAGGTGGATGCCCCCGTTCTGGGGCTGTCCAACACCTCAGTCATGCCTTCTCCTGACACTACTATACTTTGGGATAGCGCGGACCGGCGTATGGATCAGCTGGCCTGCCATGCTTTTACATTTGTGGGAGCTGGGCTGCGTCCAGTCTGCGCCGCTGCCATTACAACTATTGCCCTTAAGAAAAAGCTCATAGCGCTATGGCTGGTAGGAGGAGGGAGGATTATAGGGCCCTCTTGCTTTGCTCTGACTTTGTTGCCTTTGTCCTTACTGCCATGGATGATGCGGTCCGACTGGGTGGTAGGGCCTCTGCCCTCTTGGTGGCTATGCGCCGCTCTGTTTGGTTGCGTCAGTGGGCAGCTGACGCTGCAGCCAAGAAGGCTCTCACTGGGCTCCCTATTCTTGGTGTGCCACACACCCCGCTTCACCTTTAATATTCTTCACGATTGGGTTACTCACAGCCAGGTAACGCTGTGCAGAGAGGAAGTCTTGTAACGAGCCCCCTTCCGGCCTATATATACCTGGTACCTCCCATTTATCACCAGTGTTTTTCTCTCTGCATGACGACAATACAGAAGATTGAAGTCTCCTGCTTGCAGGTAGCCGGGGTCTTACCCCGGCACCCCCTTTTGGCCTATTTCTGCCCGGTTTTTGATTGTTTGTACCTTTCTGGTGGAATGGAAGCCTCCCAGCCTAGGCTGCTCACTGGGCAATTGGTAGACGGCACTATAGGTGCCTAGGAGCTTATCTCCTCCGCTCGACCCCCTCTTTTGGGGGCAATGCGGCTATCCGGCATGGTGATCCGGAAGTGGGATGCCCCTGTCCCGAGGGTCCCCTTAGCCCCTTACTCTCCCGTTGCGGTCCCTTCTCCCTTCACTATGGGGGGGGGGGGGTAGAGGGATGTGTATTGTGTGTATGGTTTACTGTATGTTCATGTGTTTTGCTTATTTCAACGTTGTCAGGCTGCACCGCAAGTGAGTGTGCATATGGCCTGACTTTGATTCCTCCTTATATGGCAGTCTCTGTTTTGCGGGCTGCTGCTGCTGGCCTGTAGGGCCAGAGCTTTGGGTCAGCTTTAGGGGTGACCGGGGCAGGCTGTATGGTGTCAGGCTTGCTTATGGCTGCCTGCGCTTTTCTCACTTTATCCAGCTCCCCTCCCCCCTCCGCTTATCTCCTTTGTTTTAATCGGCCACTGCCGCCTTCGCTGACATTTGCTGCCTGTCTTCCACCACCTCTTTGGTCGGGTGCTGGGCTTTTGTAAGCCTTACTGGGGCAGGTAAGCGGCCTCACCTGGCGTGGGGCCGTCTATTTTTTTATGGTGTTTGACTGTTTATTTAAAAAGTAATATATTTAAAGGAAAAATACTTTTATTTAAAAAAAAAAAAAAAGAAAAATATATAAGGAGGAAAATCAGAGGCCAGTTTTCTTGCCTCTTCAAAGCACTTGGTGCTGTGTATGTATGTTATATTGCATGTTGCCATTGGTTTCTGGGAGTCTTACTGTTGGTTTGTTCCTTCCCCACAGTTCCTGGGATTCCCTCAATACAGCGGCCTCCCGGTTCTATTTTGCCTGGCTAGTCCTTTCTTTTCCTCCAAATTGGGACATATTTATATATATATATATATATATATACATGTATATATATTAAAAAAATATATATATATATATATATATATTTATTTAAGGGGATCTTTATTATAAATTAAATCCTCCCTCCCGGGACATTAACATAAAGGGGCATCCCGGGTGGCTTATGCCTTAAACCCAAAATTTTTGCGAATACCATAAATCACCATATGGAGGCTTCCGATATTACCGGAAATGGTTCTTCTGGGCCATCTAGGGTGTGTGGAGGCTGTGGGACTTCGCTCCCAGCTGATGATGTTTTTGTATGCATTCCTTGTGCAAAGCAGAGTATTGCGCGTCAGTCCGTTGCTCCGGCTGCTGGCCCTTCGCAACTTCCATCATCCCCTACCCCTCCCTCCCTGTTCCGGACCCCGCGTGACATTGTCAAGAGTGGGGATTCGCAATCCGAGGTGGCGGCACGGTTGGCCAACCTCGAGAAAAAAGTTTCCGTTAAAGCAGGGTTAAAGGCCACTGCGAAACTGAAGCACCTGACTCCTGTACCTCCGGCTTCACAGGATGAAGTATGTGAGCCTGTGGATTGGTCCGATTGCTCCCTGGACGAGGAGGGAGAATTTTTGGTGGAGTCAGATGAGCCTGCAGATCAGCTTGAGGTTGATGCTATTGGCGATTTGTCTGCGGGGGGTTCTCGTGACACCCCCTCCATTCTGGCTCAAATGTTTGAAATTTTGATTTTAGATCCGCCTGAGGCCGTCACCCTGCCTAAGGGTCAGTTGTTTAATGTCCCTCAGCCGCCTTTGGTTTTCCCAGACAACACCACTTTGAGAAAATTGTGCTCAAGGAATGGGAACATCCCACGCGGTTAACTGGAATTCCTTCCAGTTGGGAGAAACGTTATCCCTTTCCGCCAGAATTGGTGAAGCTTTGGTCGGTTTCTCCTGACATCGATACCCCTGTACTAGGGCTCTCCAGCACGGCTATGGTGCAGTCTGCTGAGACTACTGGCCTTAAGGATGGTGAGGATCGTCGGATTGACCAGTACGCTCGCCATGGTTTTAGTTACGCCGGGTCAGCGATGCGCCCGGTGTGTGCATCAGCGCTTCTTCTATTGGCGGTTAGATCTGTAATTCAGGGTCTGTGTGTGGATCTTGATCCCACTTGCAAGGAGCTTATTGCTTTCAGGCAGTGTGAGTCTTTTGTTTCCTATGTTCTGTCCGCTCAGGACGATGCGCTGGCTATGAGTAGCAAGACAGCTGCAATGCTGGTGGCTATTCATCGGGCAGTATGGCTGCGCCAGTGGTCGGCAGACGCAGCTTCTAAAAAGGTGCTCACAGCTCTCCCCTTTTTGGGATTGCGGCTGTTTGGTGATAAAATTGATTCAGTTGCCAAAGGTGGTAAAATGCCGCAACGTAAGAAGCCTCGTCGTCCCTTTCGGGGGGCAAGTTCTGGTAGACCTTCCTTTCGGGGATTCAGAGTGGGTAGGGGGGCTTCCTTTCCCGCTACCAGAGGTGCAGGTTGGACTTGGGGGAGGGGCCGTGGCCGTCCCACTCAGTCCTGGGGCACCAAGCCCAAACCTGCTGATAAGCCCGCTCAGCAATGAGGGGCTGCCCTCACCCGTGCGGGTGGGGGGACGATTGCGACACTTCTCCCTGGTTTGGAACCAGAAGGTTCCGGACAGATGGATCCGGGAGATAGTGTCGTCCGGTTACAAACTGGAATTCGAGTCTCGCCCTCCTTCGCGGTTCTTTCGGTCTCGGGTGCCCATCGATCCTTTGGCCGCACAGGGGCTCCTGGCGTCGGTAAAGAATCTGTTAGAGATGGCGGTCATCCGGCCGGTACCGCACTTAGAGATGGGTCTCGGTTTCTACTCCAATCTTTTCGCAGTCCCCAAGAAGGACGGGTCTGTTCGTCCCGTCCTGGACCTGAAATTACTCAACAAGTTCATCCGTTTTCGGAAGTTTTGCATGGAAACTTTGCGTACGGCCGTCGGTTCCCTTCGGCAGGGGGACTTCATGACGTCCATAGACATCAAGGATGCTTATCTTCAGGTTCCCATCTGCCACGCTCATCAACGTTTTCTTCGATTCGTGATGGAAGATCAGCATTTTCAATTCGTGGCACTTCCGTTTGGCCTTACCTCGGCTCCAAGAGTGTTCACCAAGGTGCTGGCAGGGGTGATGGCCATTTTCAGATCTCGGGGCATTCGTGTCGTACCTTATTTGGACGACCTTCTCATCATGGCTCCGTCACTCGATCAATCGGAGACAGACACCAGGATGGTGGTCTCCACGCTGGAAAGCTTTGGTTGGGTGATCAACTTCTCCAAGTCCTCCCTCGCTCCGGCCAGGGTGGTGTCCTTTCTGGGGATGCAGTTGGACTCTCATCGACACAGAGTGTTTCTCCCCCAGTCCAAAATTCATCTGATTCAGGAGTTGGCTCGGGTCCTACTTTCCAATCCTCGGCCGTCCATCCGTCTGGGGATGAGGCTGGTAGGGTTGATGGTTGCCTCCTTCGAGGCAGTTCCTTTTGCTCAATTTCACACAAGGACGCTTCAGCTTTATCTGTTGGCGTCTTGGGACCGGCAGCCTCGGTCGCTGGATCAGCCCTTCCAGTTGTCCTCCCGGGTCCGGCAGTCCCTCCAGTGGTGGTTGGTCTCGACCAATCTCGTGAAGGGCAGGTCTTTCCTGACCCCTCTTTGGGAAATTGTCACCATGGACGCCAGTCTGTCAGGATGGGGCGGATTCTGGAAGGAGCTGCAGTTCCAGGGGCAGTAGGGGCCTCAAGAGGCCCACTTACCCATCAATGTTCTGGAACTGAGAGCCATCCGTCGGGTTCTTGCTCTCCTGACTCAACATGTTCTGGGCCTTCCGGTCCAGGTGCGTTCAGACAATCAAACAGCGGTTGCTTACATCAATCATCAGGGAGGGACTCGCAGTCTGAGTGCTCTCAGAGAGGTGTCCCTGATCCTGACCTGGGCAGAGGCCCATGTTCCTTGTCTCTCGGCGGTATACATTCCAGGAGTGGAGAACCAGGAAGCGGACCGGTTGAGCAGGGGCTCTCCCCGTCTGGGAGAATGGGCTCTCCATCCTCAGGTTTTTCGCTCACTGTGTCTTCGATGGGGGACACCGGAGGTGGACCTGTTTGCCTCTCGTCACAATCACAGGCTCCCGAACTTCGTGTCGCTCTCCCAGGATCCTCTGGCTCTGGCAGTGGACGCCATGTCCCTGAGTTGGGGGGATCTGGGATTTCTATACCTGTTTCCTCCGATACCCATGCTGGGCAGGGTGGTTCGGAAGTTGGCTCTGGAAAGGGTGTCCGCCGTTCTCGTGGCCCCAAGGTGGCCAAGGCGAGTGTGGTTCGCAGACATCGTTCGGCTGGCAGTGGACCAGTTCGTTCTGCCTCTTCGGCCCGATCTGCACACTCAGGGTCGGTTGTGTTACCCCAATTTACCAGCGCTGGGTTTGACGGCCTGGCTGCTGAAACCTCCATCTTGAAGGAGGAGGGTCTTTCTGACTCAGTCGTTAAGACTTTGATCAGCCCGGAAGAGGTTTTCTTCTATCATCTATTATAGGACTTGGAAGGCCTATATTGCTTGGTGTGAGATTAGATCCTTGCCTTGTAGGGTCTTCTCGGTCTCCAGGATTCTGGAGTTTTTACAATCTGGGTTGGACTCTGGTCTTCAGCTAAGTACTTTGAAAGGGCAAGTTTCTGCCTTATCTATCTTTTTTCAGAAGCGTTTTGCGCTTCATTCTTTAGTTAAAACTTTTTTCCAGGGGGTTACGCATGTGCGGCCTCCCAGGAAACCATTACTCCCGGTTTGGGATTTGAATTTGGTTCTTTCTGCTCTACAGGCTCCTCCTTTTGAGCCTCTGCAAGATATTGCTTTGTCTACCCTGACTCAGAAGATTGTCTTCTTGGTAGCTATCACTTCGGTCCGGCGTGTCTCAGAGTTGGCGGCCTTGTCTATCCAGGCGCCCTACTTTGAGAGGCATCAGGATAAAGTGGTCTTTCGGTTCAAGCCAGACTTTCTTTCTAAGGTTGTTTCTGCTTTTCATTTGAATCAGGATATTGTTCTTCCCTCCTTGTGTCCTAATCCTAAGAATGACAAAGAGAGGGTTTTGCATTGTTTGGATGTAGTACGCTGTGTTAAGTACTACTTGATTATCACGTCTCCTTTTTGTAAGACGGATGCCTTTTTTGTTATGCCCTGTGGGCCTAAGAAGGGTTTGGCACCAGCCAAATCTGCCATTAGCAAGTGGATACGTCAGGCCGTTACTGCGGCCTATTCTGCTAAGGGGAAAGTTCCCCCTTTTCGTATCACTGCTCATTCTACTCGCGCCGTTGGAGCGGCTTGGGCTTTTCAGCACCAAGCTTCTGTTGAACAAGTTTGTAAGGCCGCCACTTGGTCTTCTGTTCATACTTTTTCTAAGTTTTACAAAGTTGATGTGCGAGCCTCAGCGGATGCTGTTTTTGGCCGCAAAGTTCTGCAGACTGCAGTCATTTAAGTTATGCTTCACCTGGCCTTGAGATGCCCATCCCTTGTGGACACTGCTTTTGGATGTCCCAATCGTGAAGAATATTAAAGGTGAAGCGGGGTGTGTGGCACACCAAGAATAATATCATTTTGTGAGTACTCACCTGAAAAATGGATATTGTTGGTGTGCCACACACCCCGCTTCACTCCCACCCTTTTCGGTATTCCGAGTCCTTTATATGGTGAAGCTTTTATTTATATTGATTTATTTTGAGGTTACAGTTAATTTACTGGTACCTTGTCTTTCTGCTTTTTAATACACTGGTGATAAATGGGAGGTACCAGGTATATATAGGCCGGAAGGGGGCTCGTTACAAGACTTCCTCTCTGCACAGCGTCACCTGGCGGTGAGTAACCCAATCGTGAAGAATATTAAAGGTGAAGCGGGGTGTGTGGCACACCAACAATATCCATTTTTCAGGTGAGTACTCACAAAATGGTATTTTTGTGGGGCTACGGCTCTTTGGGGAGCTTCTGGATGTCCTAGCCAAGGATGGTAGGTTACCTCGGCGTAAGAAGCAGACTCAGCCCTTTCGGGGGCCCTTAGCTTCCTTCCCCTCCTTTCGTGCTTCCAGAGGAGGTCGTGGCTCCCTCTTCTCGGGTAGCTGCAGATATTCTTGGGGCCGTAGCAGATCCTGTGGTTGTCCCGGTTTCTCCTGGAGTTCCAAGCCCAAACCCCCTCCTAAGGCCCCTCAGGCATGAGGAGGCGCCCTCGCCCATCCGGGTGGGGGACGGCTTCGGCTCTTTGCTCACGTCTGGAGGCTCCGCGTCTCAGAACGGCGGATTCAGGAGGTGGTGTCCTCCGGTTACAAGATAGAGTTTGCAGCCTGGCCGCCCCCAAGATTCCTCCGATCCCGGATGTCTCAAAACCCTCTGTCAGCTCAGGGTTTGTGCCTTGCAGTTCAACGCCTGTTGGAGTCAGGAGTCATTTGTCTGGTGCCTTCCCAAGAACAAGGTCAGGGGTACTACTCCAATCTTTTCACGGTCCCCAAAAAGGACGGGTCCTTGAGGCCCATCCTGGACTTGAAGGGTCTCAACAAGTTTGTCAGGTTCAAGCACTGTCGCATGGAGATGCTACGCTCGGCTGTCAGTACCCTTCGCCCGGGCGACTTCATGACCACCGTGGACATCAAGGATGCCTATCTTCATGTGCCACTCTTTCCAGGTCATCAGAGATTCCTGAGGTTCGCTCTAGAGGATCAGCATTACCGTTCGGTATCACCTCGGCACCTCGGGTGTTCACCAAGGTGCTGGCGGGTGTGATGGCTCTGTTGCAGAACCAGGGCATTCGCATCCTCCCTTACCTGGACGTCATTCTGATTGCGGCTCAGTCTCTTCATCAGGCCGAGAAGGATACTCAGGTGGTGACCTCCACTCTCGAGTCCTTTGGCTGGGTGATCAACTTTCCCAAGTCTTCACTGTCTCCGTCTTTGGTGAGGTCCTTTCTGGGCATGACTCTGGATACCTCTCAGGTCAAGGTATTCCTGCCGCAGCAGAAAGTGGAGGGCCTTCAGGAGCAGGCACGGGCTCTGCTCTTGTGTCCCCATCCCTCCATCCGGCAGGGGATGCAGTTAGTGGGCCTGATGGCGGTCCCCTTTGCTCAGTTTCACATGAGACCTCTTCAGCTGCACCTCTTGTCAGTTTGGGATCGGGACCCTGTGTCCCTGGATCAGGATTTTGCTCTGCCCCCCCTGGCCAGACAGTCCATAATTTTGGCACCTTTAAAGGGGGATACCTTCGGTGGCAGCTATCACCCTGGAGGAATCCTGTCTCCTTGAACTCATTTTTTTGTTTTTAAGAGATTATGGTCCATTTTTATTTCTTGGGAAAATGTGGTATGTTCCCTGTGCGTCTACAGTGGGGCTCTTTGTTCAACAGGCAGAGATGTAGCTGGATGCAGACACAAGTAATCCTGTTGCCTTGACCCATCACCCCCATCCCATCATTTAGCACACATTTTCTGAAGTGGCACTTTTTACGGCTGACACGTTTGATGGGATTCCTTTATTGATAGCTATTACCCTGAAGGAATCCTGTCGCCTTGACCCCATTTAAAATAAAATGTTTAAAAATGCTTTAGATGCTGCTATGCAGGCTAAACGGTTTATTTAAGGAATTGGGAAGCCTTTTTTCTTGGGAAGACGTGGTGACTTTGGCTACAATGGGGCCCTCTGTTCTCAAAGCACAAAATACTGCTGGATGCAGCCACAAGGGCTCAGGTCGTCTTGACATGCCACTCCCACCTCATCATTTTGCACATGTTTCCTGACGTGGCACTTTTAAGGCTGGTACAGGTTTTAATGGGTTTCTGTTCAGCTAATGCCTCTGTTAGCCATAGGAAGGCATAGTAGCCATTCGCTATCTCTCTTCACTGCTCTCCAGCATCCTAATTTTATTACTACAACATGATCATTAAAATCTACGTTCTCTCTTAGCACTTAGAGTGTGCTGAACCTTCCAAACTGTTGCTAATGCTTTCCAGTCCCGCATTTGGATAGAAAATCTAGGTGCTAAAGCCTAGGCCACCACATTCAGTTTTGGGCTACATTCCACTTTTTAGCGGTTTATACCCCATGTGAAGATGTGGTGCACTTGCATGTAGTGTTTATTTTTTTCTTTGTTTTTCTGAATATTGTTTCTTTGTATTGTTACTCAGATTTGAACATGGTCTTATATTTACCGCTATACCCAGGTTTTCTTTAAAAAACTGGCAGTGAGATGCCTTGTTGTAATATATCATCGTCTTGTAAAAAACAAGGCTAATAATGATAATGGCGATGCGTGCGGTGATTTGAATTGATTATTCCTTTTATGTGTTTTAGGAAGACATTTAGCAGTTCCAAGAGCAATGTCATGTAAGGTCACCTTAGCTGCCACACACAGAGCCCTGTAATTGCAGCGTGGCGTAGCAATAATCTATAGGACAAGGTGAGCTCTAAATAGAACTCAGCAGGTGACCGCATGATGGCTTTGTGCAGCGGTGGCATTACGATAAGCAGCCGCCTCGTGCGTATATTGGATCCATTTGCAGGATAATGGGGCAGTCAGTCCTGTTTAAGCGGCAGACAACAATGTGTATTTTAGACATGGAGCGGAAACATCGGGCCCACAAGACATTCAGCGAGAAAGCAAAACATAGCTTTGTCTTTTTCATGTTGCGCAATCTAATTCCAATTGCAAACGCTGTGGCATGGATGGCTCCAGGAACTTTGGGTCACATTATTGAAATTACCGGTGGTAAAAATAACTCCACACAAAGCACAGAATCGCAAATGTGCAAAATAAACTTCAATTTACTTTTATCTGCTTTTTGAATCTGAATGTGCTGCTTAAAGAGGACCGAAACCCACTGAACTTGTGAAATACATTTGGCCAAAGGTCCTGCTGATACTCCCCTCTTAGGGCGTAGAATTGGAAATTGATTATTTTCCCCTTGGAACGCTGTTTTTCTTGCCGTCCCTCTCTGTAAGATAGCAGGCGATCAGACATTGCATAGGTGTTGCAATGACATCATTGCCACACACAACAATGGAGGAGGCGGAGCTTTACAGCTAAAACAGGCATTCAGCGGATGCTAGTTAAAAATGTGGGCTTTGATCAGCTTTAAAGTGGACCAAAACCCAGGATTTTGACTATCTTGGGTTTTGCTTCTTTCCCCCGGGGTACCCCAATTGGATAAATTGGGAGTAGCTTACTTGAGGTTGCCCAATACCTTAAAGTGGACCAAAACACAAGATTTTGACTATCCTGGGTTTTGGTCCTTTCTCTCCCCCGAGCAGGGTGCCCCGCTGTGTGAAACCCCCCAGATCGCCGAGCCAAACTCACCTCTTCCCGGTATTACCGCTTTGAGCACCAGTTATTTTGGACTTTGTTATAATACCTACCCAATGCTTAAGAACCAGCTATATTGGACTTCATTTTAATATGGACCCAGTATGTTTACCAGCACTGTACCCTCTGTGTTAATAAGCTGATTATTATGCAGCATTACAGATCCAAGGGCCATGCCCACTTTCCTGAAATTGTGGGATGAAACTGTAAACCCCAATATCTTGGCCATTTCTTCTTTAAAGGAGCAGTATCGCGAAATTTGCATTAAAAAAGATAAATAATGAAATAGCCACACAATAGCTTCTAACGTGTATAAATAATGAGGCGATAGAAAAAGGAAAAAATATCTGCCTTTCTTTTAAATTGTATAATGACAATGGCTCAGTCCATTTGCTGAATAGGGGGATCTGCTGGGTTGTATTTAGTGAGCTGCTTCATTTAGCCCACTGGTCTCCTAGCAACACTTTACCTCAGAGGCTGACACTGTAATCAGTGGTAACGGCTGTGTGTGTGTGAGGTGCTGCTTTTGTTATGAGACCAGGTGACTCAAATGTGTAAAATCCCTACAAAATAAACTAAACTGACTGAAAATGACTGAAATTCTTCTTTGAATAACTGTGCAGGAAAATCTAAAGGTATTAAAGTGGAACAAAACACTGAGTGGCCGACCCTGAAGTCTATAAGACCCGGCCATTGACCTTGCCCCTTGAGCATTCTAAATCGGGATGCCCCACTGTGTGAAACGACCCCTGGATAACCACAGATCCCCCCATTTTTCTGGTGCGCTCACGCAGATAGTCATTTTGACAGGCCGGGCGGCCAGGAAGGTTACTGCTCAGGCTCCCCATCTGCGTGCAAACAGAGCTGATTGGATGAGATCCCGTGCATGCGCTGTGGGACAGGGAAAGGTACGTTTTCACAGGCGACCTTGGGGATTTCACATATCAGGGCATCCAAAGTCGGGATGCCCCTAGGGGCACAAGACAAAACTCCAGATACTGAAAATCCTTGGTTGGGCTTTGCTCAAAACACACAAAGCTGAAAGAAAGATCATATGGAAAAATGAAAAATAAGAATATGAAAGAGAAAATGGTAAACTGAAAGATTCTGCAGCAGAGCCAACATGAAGGGAAAACTGTCAAAATCAGCTAAATGACTTCTAGAGCTTTTCTCTCTGTTTTAGATATATAAGTTCTGGCCAGGCAATGTTGCAATGTTGTTATCTTATGCTGGACGGCTGCCAGCACTGAACAGCTGAGACTTTGATACATTGTTTCACCCCTCTCCTCAGCGTGGAACAGGCCAGAGTGCTGGGCTCCGACACTCAGCAGACATAAACATGAGCTATTAGTCTCCAGCTGCACAACACAGACATCATTTTTTTCTACATTTGTAATTCTTACTCCAACACTTACCTACATTCAAAGTACCATTTAAATATAAGTCACCAAGAAAAATTCACAATACTGCGCCTTTAATTTAAAAATGGAAAACAGTTTAGGACATCGGCATAACCAACACAACGGGCTAATCATTGGCTTTGGCTGCTGTAGCACTTTAATTGTCCCTCATTGATCATCCTCATATACGATAATTGCATGTTTCATTTATCTATTAATTCGGAACCAATGATCAGGCTAGTTAGAAGTGAATGTTCATAGTTACAGCTCGCATCCTGCCTCACTTATAGCACAAAGGAGCCCCTAGAGGTGTTGGGGGGCAATAATCCCCTCTGTATTCAGATGAGCTTACACACAACCAAAGCTGAATTTAGCATAAATACCTGAGCAATAATCCTAGAGCGGCTTATACAGTTCTTTTAATTTGCAGCATAGCGCATATCGTTAAACTGGGTCAGAAACTGACAAGTAGATGGTCTGAGTCACTGGTGTTCATTAGTGGAACACTGACATCTCCTCTATATCTGTCCAAATACTGTGAGATGGTGCTATTTCATTGCACAGCCCTGGTTTCTGCTGAGATACATTGCAGGCTGAGTTACTGACTGATGGGAAGGCTGATTCATGACTAGTGCCAGGTAACGGCAGCTGAGTGTCTGTACAGCGCCACTAAGAGCGACCGTAGTGGTCGCTCTGATCGTCCGTGAGACGCTATTACAGATCGCCTCAGTCGCTGTAGTAACATGGCCAGCATTGATGAATTTGATGTGTGAGTCGCTACAACACCAGTACAGAGCTATATGGGAGCGAACGGTAGCGACTGATCAGTGTGAGCGACTCAAACCACATTCATCAAAAAAACAGCCTCACACAGCGCCGGCACTCAAAATTGTGTCGCTGTAGCCCAGAGCGCCAGAAGCTGTGTGATTAAAGTTTGTTTTTGAACACATATCCACCAGTAGCAAAGCAAAAACATATGGAATTACATTGTTATTACATTGTGACATTAACACTTTAATACCAGACCTGTAATGACAATTCTGCATAAAAATATAAAAAATCAAACAAGTTTTCAAAAATGACATTTAATAGGCCAGGAGAGGTCACACATTGATTTGATTAAAAAAAATTAAAAAAAAAGAAGAAAACCCTGTTTAAAGTGGACCAACACCCAGGATTTTGACTATCCCGGGTTTTGGTCCACTTCGGTGGGGCACCCCGATCGGGGTCTGAAACCCCCCAGAAAGCCCAAAAAAACTCACCTCTCCCCGCTCCCACGTGACCGCGCCAGCCAATCACAGCGCTCAGAGCCGCTGTGGTATGCGCGTCCAAGGCCGCCTGGACGCGCATACCATCTCAGCTGGCTCTGAGCGCTGGAGGCCGCGTCTCGCGCTTCCCTCTAACAGGGAGCGCGCCTGCACCGGCCATTCACAAACGGCCGGCGCGGGTGCGCGCCCTGCTAGGGGGAAGCGCGAGACGCGGCTCGCGCATGTGCCGATGGAACGGGGCTGAGGTAAGGACGCTACATGGAGCTGTTAAAGTCGCTCACCGGAATCGCTTTGATAAATGTGGTATTGCGTACAGCGCCTGCCGTTTACCATTCGCTACGAGGCACTACCTGCCGCTATCCATTGATGAATAAACCCCACAGTGTTATGTAAAATTTCAAAACATTCGGTGTAGAAGTAATCCTGTACCACACACGTGCCCTTCACTAATGGAATATAATCCTACCAGATAGTCAGTCAGGGGAGCATAAGCAATATCTCAAAAGCCAATCAATGTAGACTATTCAGATGGTTTCAAATTAATTGCCCATCAAAAATGTGGCAAAACCGATGCTTGGGTTCGGGGGGGAAAGGTTAGTCCCCCTTGAACTATCGGGGGGGAAAAACCTTATATTCTGGGAGTTTATTGGACTCTTGTGAAAGGTGTCCCTAACCTTCCATGTTTCTGCTGAGTCTGGGTTTCCCTTACAGAGTATGTTGGCATAAGTTAGCATAAATTCTAGCAATTAATATATAGTACACGACAAATGTTAGAAAGGGTAATCACATTTAAAATGTATTTACAAGTTCCAGAATATTAATTCATATTGGCTGGGTACATATACAGTTGGTACATTTACGGTTTGTAGCAAGTAATGTTGTTTGTAGCAATTGTATTCAATTTGTAGCAAGTAATAGTAGGAATGGCTGATTACAGACGCGTTTCGCGGTTTGTCGCTTCCTCAGTGTAATGTGCCATTGAGTCTAAGACATGGTTGGAAATAGACATTAGTCTCAGTTTTAGTTAAGGTGATACAGTGACATAAAATCGTAATTGGCTGTACCTTATGCACGTCGCAGGCAGGAGTCTATAGTATATGTTGGTGGGTATATAACTTGATCCTGGATGGGTGTTTATTTATTTACAATTAGTAATGGGTAAAAATAATGTTCTTTTTGTTTTATTAGTATGTTCACTTGTATTACCTTAAGTAGGTGTTCTGATTCACTCACTGTAAGTGGTATCCGTCCTTTTAAGAGAAATTAATTGGATTTAGTATAGAAGTCCAAACTGTGCTGTGGTGAGCTCCTATATGTGGAGACAGGAGGCTATAGGGTTACCAGGCAGTGGCTAAATGGTGATAAAGATGGACTTACTGTATTTTGCAGGGCGTGGGACACCCGTCCTTTCGTGGGCGGGTGGGCGGCGGCGTCACTCCTCAATAATAGTATGCTGTGTGGTAGCGCTATGGCTGTCCGTTTAAATATGTGTTGTGCGTGACGTTGCCTGGGGGGCCAATTACGCCAGGCTGGGGTCCTATTGGTCCCCCAGGTGTGACGTATGCTCCCTGTTGTTGGATGGGAGCAGGCAGGAAGGGCTAGCTGGCCGGCCAATTAGGACAGGACTTGCATGCGCCACTTCCTGCTTGGCCCCCTTATTGTCCTGTTGTCCTGCTAGGCGGCGCCATTTTGTTGGTTATCTGTGTTCTGATAACCAGCGGGCGCCATTTTTGTGTAGTACAGGCTTATTATGTGGAGGAACCATTTTTGGTTAGGTTTTCAATTTTGAACTCCTGCTTGCGATAGTGCAGTCCGGTTTGCAATAAAGTATGTAATGGTATAGACAAGGCTAGTTGTATATGATTAAGAGCTGTAATGATCGACATATATTTTAGCATGGTTATTTAATATACATAATAAACATCTACATATATCATAGACTGTTAGTGGTTTGTAGTGAATTGAGATTAAATGCTAACTGTGCATAATTGATAATGGTTGTTGGGCATTTTTTATTTGTATCGGGATGCATGTCTTTAATAAATATCAAGGATTATGTGATGAGTTGTGTTATTCATTATTCTATGTCGTAATGATAAACTCTATGGGTGTATTGCTGTTTTTGTTGTTGACTATGTATATGTGATGAGCTTGATTTTAAGATTTTATTAGTTAGTTTGTTTATTAATAATAGTGTTAACATAAAGTGGTAGTAGGTGTTTGTAATTACGGTGACCTGAGTATAGAGGGGGACAGTATTGTTGGAGATTTTTGTAGCTATGGAATTAAATTGCTCTATTCTTTCACTATTATGTTATTAAGGAATTTATGACTGGGACTTGTTTGGGGGGGGGGGGGGGGAGGAGGAAAAGTGGGGATATGTTGTAGTTCATTTGTTGTAGGGGTGAGGATTACTAATGATCACTGTTTCAAAAATGGGACAAAGCTAACTGTTTCGTTTAGGCCTGGGGGGAGGGCGGCCTTGTATTTAGTGATCCATTTAGTTTCTGATCTTAATGTTTTCAAAGTAATATTTCCACCTCTAGGATGTTTTGGATCCGGTCTAGGGCAGAAAAATGTATGCCATCCGGGATGCCCCTATGGTGTCTTCCTACAGGAGTCAGGATATTCTTCTTCTTTATGTCACGTATGTGTTAATAGATCCGATTCTTCAGTTTATGGTTTGTTTTGCCGATGTAAAACCTAGGGCACGGACATTGTAGTAGATAAATGACGTCAGTCGTATTACAATTTGCGAAGTGTTTTGGTGTTATTTCTTCCCCCGTGGGGAGTGTGATGTTATTGTTTTGTGAGATGAATTGACAAGATGTGCATCCTCCGCAGCGGTATGTTCCTTTTATTTCACAGCATTGTTTCTTGATTGTTGTGGAGTAATGGCTGTGTGTGATGTGGTCCTTAATTGACCGAGTTCGTCTGAATGTGATCTTTGGTTGTTCTGGAATGTACCAATGTTTATTCAAGATTTCTCTTATCTCTCGGTGTTGTTGATTGTAGGTCATAATTAGTGTCGGATATGTGGGGTATTTGTGTTTGTCTTTTTTCGGTGTGTTGAGCATTTGGGTTCTATTCCTAGTTAAAGTTTTGTGGTATGCTGTCTTAAGAGTTTTTTTGTGGTAACCTCTCTCCAATAGCCTCTGTTGAATTCCCTTGGCTGCTTTTTTGAAATCATCTTCAGATGGACAGTTCCTTTTTGCTCTGAGGTACTCTCCGTAGGGGATGCTTTTAATTAGGCAGTGAGGATGGGAGCTTGTTGACCTAAGAATATTGTTGGATGCAGTAGGTTTTCTATAATGTGTTGTGTTGACTGCCCCATCCTCGGTGATTGTTATTCTCAAATCTAGGAAAGTGACTTGTTTGGTGTCGTATTCCAGTGTGAATTTCAGATTAAGGTAATTTATGTTGAGAGTATCTACAAACTTCAAAAGGGTTTTTTCGTCGCCTTCCCAGAAGATTAGTATATCATCAATATACCTCCACCATGAAGTGATTTATTGGGTGTATTCAGTGAGGTCTTCTCCCAGATGTTTTTTTCCCATTTGCCTAGACATAAGTTTGCGTATGCTGGAGCGCATTTCGTGCCCATGGCTGTGCCTTGGGTCTGATGGTAGAGTTGTCCACAAAATAAGACGGTGTTGTGTGTTAAGATAAATTGTAGTAATTCCAGGATAAAACTGTTGTGGTCGTGTTCAGTGATGTCTAGTTGGTCCAGAAAAGATTCTGTAGCTGCTATGCCTTTGTTGTGTGGAATACAGGAATAGAGAGCTTCGACGTCCAAGGTGACAAGAATACTTGTGGTTGGAAGTGTAATGTCTTGTAGAATTTGTAGTAGGTGTGGTGTGTCTTTAACATAGGAAGACAGGGCTAATACGAATGGTTGCAGATGGGTATCGACGTATTCACTCGCCTTGCTTGTTAAGGAGCCCATTCCTGAGACTATAGGGCGGCCCGGGGGGTTGTTCAGTGATTTATGAATCTTCGGGAGAGTATAGAAAGTTTGTGTTGTTGGATTGTCTACTTGCAGGAAATCCCAAGTTTGTTTGGTAATGACTTTATGTTCTTTCGCTATTTTAGGAATTTGGTTATACTCTAGTTCATCTGTTTGGAGTTTAGTCATCTGAACTTTTTTATACCACTCCTTGTTGTCTAATATTTTTTTACACATTTGCTCATATTGTATTCTAGTCATGAGTACGATATTCCCTCCCTTGTCCGCTTGCTTAATGATAAGTTCTGGGTTTTTTTCTAATTCTTTTAGGGCTGCTTTTTGTTGTGGTGTAAAATTTTTTGGTCTTTTTCCTTTGGTGTTTATCCGCTCAATTGCTTGTGTGGTTAGATTGATGAAAGTTTTAACGCTGGCGTTCTGAGAGAGTGGGGGGAAATAGGTGGAGGCCTTTTTGAACGTTTTCTTAGTGGTAGGGTCATCCTGTTGGGATGTTTCTTCTCTGTTGTATAGGCTAGTGAGTATGTGTAAGCTTTCTTCATCACCTTGTGTGAGCGTAATGCTGTTCTCAGGCTTGGCCTTTTCTTGGTATTGCTGTTTGAGTATAATCTTACGGAAAAAAAGGTGAAGATCCTTGATGGTGTTGAAGTGGTTGAGGTTATTGTCAGGGCAAAAGTTTAACTAAAACTGAGACTAATGTCTATTTCCAACCATGTCTTAGACTCAATGGCACATTACACTGAGGAAGCGATAAACCACGAAACGCATCTGTAATCAGCCATTCCTACTATTACTTGCTACAAATTGAATACAATTGCTACAAACAACATTACTTGCTACAAACCGTAAATGTACCAACTGTATATGTACCCAGCCAATATGAATTAATATTCTGGAACTTGTAAATACATTTTTAATGTGATTACCCTTTCTAACATTTGTCGTGTACTATATATTAATTGCTAGAATTTATGCTAACTTATGCCAACATACTCTGTAAGGGAAACCCAGACTCAGCAGAAACATGGAAGGTTAGGGACACCTTTCACAAGAGTCCAATAAACTCCCAGAATATAAGGTCCCCCCCCCCGATAGTTCAAGGGGGACTAACCTATCCCCCCGAACCTATGTTCTTAGTAAGTAGGGAGGTGGACTCACACACTTAATATTGAATACCGAGTACAGCACTCTCTTGCCTGGAGTCCCCCAAAGGGTACTAACATAATAGATAGTTCCCTTCCCCCCATACACAAAACTGATGCTCCCAATAATAAAGGTACAAAAGACGACTCCACATAGAATCAACGTGAAGAGAACATACAAGAAAGAACTAGTGCACCACCGCTTAAACCAGAAGCGTTTTTACTAATTCTTTTAGTGCACTTACAAACATAGAAAAAACAACAGCATATGCCACTGCGGCCACTACCTTGAGAGTTAGACTCGATAACCGCTACCGTGCACTAAATGAATTCTTAAAAATTCTTCTGGTTTTAACGTTGGTGCACTAGTTCTTTCTTGTATGTTCTCTTCACATGACGATTCTATGTAGAGTTGTCTTTTGTACCTTCATTTTTGGAACCATTAGTATGGCAAAATTTTTGGTGGGCAATTAGTTTGAAACCATCAGAAGAGTCGACATTGATTGGCTTTTGAGATATTGTTTATACTCCCCTGACTATCTGGTAAGAGTATATTCAATTGGTGAAGGGCACATGTGTGATATTGAAAGTGCATGCACCACAGGATTACTCCTATACTGAATGTTTTGGAATTTTTAGAGAGAAAGAAATATCTGAATTTCCCCTGTGCTCTATTGGTGAAATGTTTCTTTTTCTAAGGCCTGTAATATAAGGACATTTTTAGAGATTTTGAACGATCGTTGTCCTTTAATATTCATGGCACTTAATACTTAATGGAGGAGAGCCTGCACATGCGCCATGAGAGAGTAGATCCTAAATTGGGATGCCCCTGAAAATAAGAACAACTCAGTGATTCGGTCCACTTAAACTAAAGGGATGATGGTTACAAGGGACCTAAAATCATCTTTGACAGGGGTATGATGTAGCTTGTATATGCAGCTTAAAGTGGACCAACACCCAGGATTTTGACTATCCTGGGTCTTGGTCCACTTCGGTGGGGCACCCCCGATCGGGGTGCCCCGCTGTGTGAAACCCCCCCTAACCCCCCGAAAAACTCACCTCTCCCCGCTCCCAGCGCCGACGTACAAGAACGTCTAAGCGGCAGCCGCCGCCGCCGCCTCCCGCGCGTCCCTTTTGACGAGCGCGCGCCCGCGCCGGCCATTCGCAGACGGCCGGCGCGGGTGCGCGCACGCCTACAGGGGCGCGAGGGAGGCGGCGGCGGCCGGCCGCCGCCGAAGATCAGGTAAGCGATTTGGGGTGTCTGGGGGGGTTTCACCCCGCGGGACATCCCGATCTCGGATGTCCCGCGGGGTGGGGGGTGATCGGCCCGGGAATCTTATAGATTCCCGGGCCGATCACCCGTGGGTGTTGGTCCACTTTAAGTTGGCACAGTTTAATGTAACAGCTTTTTGTGCCTGACATGTTTGACATGTAGATAAGGCCCTGAGTGTTTCCCATTTGCATTATTGCTACTTTTCATTCATCAGATTCGCTCCTGATGGATATAACAGAGATGATCAGAACAGTCCACACTTGAATAATAAACAATACTACTTGGTTTTCATAAGGCCGTCCCAGCCCCAGAAATCTCCACTATTCAGCCTCCACGTTGCAGATGGCAGATAGCAGCTTGTTTCGGCGCCGTTCTCGGGATGAGCAGAGGCAGCAGATTGGATGTTGCGTGTTGTTATTTGCTGCTTGGCTGACAAGATGTTCTGCAAGTTCAGTTAAAGCAAATAAAACTTCTGATTTCCTCTTCCCCCAGGATTCCATATTTATGGGCATCTGCCGCAGTACCACGCCGATCCCCAGCAAGCATCCAGAAGTGACACCAGAAGAAATCATTTGCACTTTAATTAATGTGTGGCACAGTGTTGTCGCTACAGAGGTTGTGTTAAAGGGCTAACACAGCAAAAATGAAACTGACTTTACGATAGCCAGGGAAAAAAAGAAATACCTATAGAGTACACCTTACAGCCAGAAACTGAGCCTCATACGCATAAAGTGCACCTTACAGCCAAAAACTGAGCCTCCCACCCATAGAGGGCACCCTACAGCCAGAAACTGAGCCTCCCACCCATAGAGTGCACCTTACAGCCAGAAACTGAGCCTCCCCCATAGAGTGCACCTTACAGTCAGAAACTGAGCCTCCCACCCATAGAGTGCACCTTACAGCCAGAAACTGAGCCCCCCCCATAAAGTACACCTTACAGCCAGAAACTGAGCCTCCCACCCATAGAGTGCACCTTACAGCCAGAAACTGAGCCTCCCACCCATAGAGTGCACCTTACAGCCAGAAACGGAGCCTCCAACCCATAGAGTTCACCTTACAGTCAGAAACTGAGCCTCCCACCCATAGAGTGCACCTTACAGCCAGAAACTGAGCCTCCCGCTTATAGAGTGCACCTTACAGCCAGAAACTGAGCCTCCCACCCATAGAGTGCATCTTAAAGCCAGAAACTGAGCCCCCCCCCCATAGAGTGCACCTTACAGCCAGAAACTGAGCCTCCCACCCATAGAGTGCACATTACAGCCAGAAACTGAGCCTCCCACCCATAGAGTGCACCTTACAGCCAGAAACTGAGCCCCCCCCCCCATAGAGTGCATCTTACAGCCAGAAACTGAGCCTCCCGCCCATAGAGTGCACCTTACAGCCAGAAACTGAGCCTCTCACCCATAGAGTGCACCTTACAGCCAGAAACTGAGCCCCCCCATAGAGTGCACCTTACAGCCAGAAACTGAGCCTCCCACCCATAGAGTGCACCTTACAGCCAGAAATTGAGCCCCCCCCCCCCATAGAGTGAACTTTACAGCCAGAAACTGAGCCTCCCACCCATAGAGTGCACCTTACAGCCAGAAACTGAGCCCGACCCATAGAGTGCATCTTACAGCCAGAAACTGAGCCCCCGCCCATAGAGTGCACATTACAGCCAGAAACTGAGCCTCCCACCCATAGAGTGCACCTTACAGCCAGAAACTGAGCCCCCCCATAGAGTGCACCTTACAGACAGAAACTGAGCCCCCCACCCATAGAGTGCACCTTACAGCCAGAAACTGAGCCCCCCCCATAGAGTGCACCTTACAGACAGAAACTGAGCCCCCCACCCATAGAGTGCACCTTACAGACAGAAACTGAGCCCCCCCCATAGAGTGCACCTTACAGACAGAAACTGAGCCCCCCACCCATAGAGTGCACCTTACAGTCAGAAACTGAGCCCCCCCATAGAGTGCACCTTACAGACAGAAACTGAGCCCCCCACCCATAGAGTGCACCTTACAGCCAGAAACTGAGCCCCCCACCCATAGAGTGCACCTTACAGCCAGAAACTGAGCCCCCCACCCATAGAGTGCACCATACAGCCAGAAACTGAGCCTCCCACCTATAGAGTGCACCTTACAGCCAGAAACTGAGCCCCCCACCCATAGAGTGCACCATACAGCCAGAAACTGAGCCCCCCACCCATAGAGTGCACCATACAGCCAGAAACTGAGCCTCCCAACCATAGAGTGCACCTTACAGACAGAAACTGAGCCTCCAACCCATAGAGTTCACCTTACAGCCAGAAACTGAGCCTCCCGCTTATAGAGTGCACCTTGCAGTCAGAAACTGAGCCGTCCACCCATAGAGTGTATCCTACAGCCAGAAACTTACCCCACCCATAGAATGCACCTTACAGCCAGAAATTGAGCCCCCCCATAAAGTGCACCTTACAGCCAGAAACTGAGCCTCCCACCCATAGAGTGCACCTTACAGCCAGAAACTGAGCCTCCCGCTTATAGAGTGCACCTTACAGCCAGAAACTGAGCCTCCCGCCTATAGAGTGCACCTTACAGCCAGAAACTGAGCCGTCCACCCATAGAGTGCACCTTACAGCCAGAAACGGAGGCGTCCACCCAGAGAGTGCACCTTACAGCCAGAAACTGAGCCTCCCACCCATAGAGTGCACCTTACAGCCAGAAACTGAGCCTCCAACCCATAGAGTGCACCTTACAGCCAGAAACTGAGCCCCCCACCCATTGAGTGCACCTTACAGCCAGAAACTGAGCCCCCCACCCATAGAGTGCACCTTACAGCCAGAAACTGAGCCCCCCACCCATAGAATGCACCTTAGAGCCAGAAACTGAGCCCCACCCCCATAGAGTGCACCTTACAGTCAGAAACTGAGCCCCCCACCCATAGAGTGCACCTTACAGCCAGAAATTGAGCCTCTCACCCATAGAGTTCACCTTACAGTCAGAAACTGAGCCTCCCACTTATCGAGTGCACCTTACAGCCAGAAACTGAGCCTCCCGCTTATAGAGTTCACCTTACAGCCAGAAACTGAGCCTCCCACTTATAGAGTGCACCTTGCAGTCAGAAACTGAGCCGTCCACCCATAGAGTGCATCCTACAGCCAGAAACTGACCCCACCCATAGAATGCACCTTACAGCCAGAAATTGAGCCTCCCACCCATAAAGTGCACCTTACAGCCAGAAACTGAGCCTCCCACCCATAGAGTGCACCTTACAGCCAGAAACTGAGCCTCCCGCTTATAGAGTGCACCTTACAGCCAGAAACTGAGCCTCCCGCCTATAGAGTGCACCTTACAGCCAGAAACTGAGCCTCCCGCTTATAGAGTGCACCTTACAGCCAGAAACTGAGCCTCCCGCTTATAGAGTGCACCTTACAGCCAGAAACTGAGCCTCCCGCCTATAGAGTGCACCTTACAGTCAGAAACTGAGCCTCCCGCTTATAGAGTGCACCTTACAGCCAGAAACTGAGCCTCCCACCCATAGAGTGCACCTTACAGTCAGAAACTGAGCCTCCCGCTTATAGAGTGCACCTTACAGCCAGAAACTGAGCCTCCCGCTTATAGAGTGCACCTTACAGCCAGAAACTGAGCCTCCCGCCTATAGAGTGCACCTTACAGTCAGAAACTGAGCTGTCCACCCATAGAGTGCACCTTACAGCCAGAAACTGAGGCGTCCACCCATAGAGTGCACCTTACAGCCAGAAACTGAGCCTCCCACCCATAGAGTGCACCTTACAGCCAGAAACTGAGCCCCCCACCCATAGAGTGCACCTTACAGCCAGAAACTGAGCCCCCCACCCATAGAGTGCACCTTAGAGCCAGAAACTGAGCCCCACCCCCATAGAGTGCACCTTACAGTCAGAAACTGAGCCCCCCACCCATAGAGTGCACCTTACAGCCAGAAACTGAGCCCCCCCATAGAGTGCACCTTACAGCCAGAAATTGAGCCTCTCACCCATAGAGTTCACCTTACAGTCAGAAACTGAGCCTCCCACTTATCGAGTGCACCTTACAGCCAGAAACTGAGCCTCCCGCTTATAGAGTGCACCTTGCAGTCAGAAACTGAGCCTCCCACCCATAGAGTGCACCTTAGAGCCAGAAATTGAGCCCCTCCATAAAGTGCACCTTACAGCCAGAAACTGAGCCTCCCACCCATAGAGTGCACCTTACAGCCAGAAACTGAGCCTCCCGCTTATAGAGTGCACCTTGCAGTCAGAAACTGAGCCGTCCACCCATAGAGTGCATCCTACAGCCAGAAACTGACCCCCCCCATAGAGTGCACCTTACAGCCAGAAATTGAGCCCCCCCCATAAAGTGCACCTTACAGCCAGAAACTTAGCCTCCCACCCATAGAGTGCACCTTACAGCCAGAAACTGAGCCTCCAACCCATAGAGTGCACCTTACAGCCAGAAACTGAGCCTCCAACCCATAGAATGCACCTTACAGCCAGAAACTGAGGCGTCCACCCATAGAGCGCACCTTACAGCCAGAAACTGAGCCTCCCACCCATAGAATGCACCTTACAGCCAGAAACTGAGCCTCCAACCCATAGAGTGCACCTTACAGCCAGAAACTGAGCCTCCAACCCATAGAATGCACCTTACAGCCAGAAACTGAGGCGTCCACCCATAGAGTGCACCTTAGAGCCAGAAACTGAGCCGTCCACCCATAGAGTGCATCCTACAGCCAGAAACTGACCCCCCCCATAGAGTGCACCTTACAGCCAGAAACTGAGCCTCCCACCCATAGAGTGCACCTTACAGCCAGAAATTGAGCCCCCCCATAAAGTGCACCTTACAGCCAGAAACTGAGCCTCCCACCCATAGAGTGCACCTTACAGCCAGAAACTGAGCCGTCCACCCATAGAGTGCACCTTACAGTCAGAAACTCAGCATCCCACCCATAGAGTTCACCTTACAGTCAGAAACTGAGCCTCCCACTTATCGAGTGCACCTTACAGCCAGAAACTGAGCCTCCAACCCATAGAGTTCACCTTACAGTCAGAAACTGAGCATCCCACTTCTCGAGTGCACCTTACTGCCAGAAACTGAGCCTCCCACTTATAGAGTGCACCTTGCAGTCAGAAACTGAGCCTCTCACCCATAGAGTGCACCTTACAGCCAGAAACTGAGCCTCCCACTTATCGAGTGCACCTTACTGCCAGAAACTGAGCCTCCCACTTATAGAGTGCACCTTGCAGTCAGAAACTGAGCCTCTCACCCATAGAGTGCACCTTACAGCCAGAAACTGAGCCTCCCGCTTATAGAGTGCACCTTGCAGTCAGAAACTGAGCCTCTCACCCATAGAGTGCACCTTACAGCCAGAAACTGAGCCTCCCGCTTATAGAGTGCACCTTGCAGTCAGAAACTGAGCCTCCCACCCATAGAGTGCACCTTAGAGCCAGAAATTGAGCCCCTCCATAAAGTGCACCTTACAGCCAGAAACTGAGCCTCCAACACATAGAGTTCACCTTACAGCCAGAAACTGAGCCTCCCACCCATAGAGTGCACCTTGCAGTCAGAAACTGAGCCGTCCACCCATAGAGTGCATCCTACAGCCAGAAACTGACCCCCCCATAGAGTGCACCTTACAGCCAGAAATTGAGCCCCCCCATAAAGTGCACCTTACAGCCAGAAACTGAGCCTCCCACCCATAGAGGGCACCTTACAGCCAGAAACTGAGCGGTGCACCCATAGAGTGCACCTTACAGCCAGAAACTGAGCCTCCAACCCATAGAGTGCATCTTACAGCCAGAAACTGAGCCTCCAACCCATAGAATGCACCTTACAGCCAGAAACTGAGGCGTCCACCCATAGAGTGCACCTTACAGCCAGAAACTGAGCCTCCCACCCATAGAATGCACCTTACAGCCAGAAACTGAGCCTCCCACCCATAGAATGCACCTTACAGCCAGAAACTGAGCCTCCCACCCATAGAATGCACCTTACAGCCAGAAACTGAGCCTCCAACCCATAGAATGCACCTTGCAGCCAGAAACTGAGGCGTCCACCCATAGAGTGCACCTTACAGCCAGAAACTGAGCCGTCCACCATAGAGTGCATCCTACAGCCAGAAACTGACCCCCCCATAGAGTGCACCTTACAGCCAGAAACTGAGCCGTCCACCCATAGAGTGCACCTTACAGCCAGAAACTGAGCCTCCAACCCATAGAGTGCACCTTAGAGCCAGAAACTGAGCCTCCAACCCATAGAATGCACCTTACAGCCAGAAACTGAGCCTCCCACCCATAGAATGCACCTTACAGCCAGAAACTGAGCCTCCCACCCAAATGGCTTGATGCAGAGCCTCCCCGTTCAGCTATCCCGTGCGTTTTCCCGTTTATGCGCTCAGGTGTGCGCTCAGCCGCCTTTCCGATTGTCGGCTCGCACGAGGCTGTTTGCCGGCAAAACGGACGCCTCGTTCATTGGCCCGTTTTTTCCAGTGATGCAGAGCCTTGATTTCCGATTGAAATCAGCCTAATAAAACGGGGCCGCCGAGCCTTCACTTACGGCCAGTCTGACCAGCCGTATTGGAGCTCCGTGCTTTAAAAATGAATGGGTGAAAGTATTCACCACTATTGGCTTATGTTCTGGCCCTCTTATCTAAGTAGCATTCCGCAGACATTTTTAATGAGTGTACAGGTTGCATGTGTTTGTCGGCTCATTAAAAATGTCAATTCCTCCCACCATCCCTAGCTCACCTATTTGTCCCTGTGTACTAATGTTTCTATGCACACCTCAACCTTATTTTTTGCATCCACCTTATGTTTGTCTTTTGTATTTTTGCAGGTGACTCAGGCTATCCCTTGTTACCATGGCTGCTCACACCCATCCTGCACCCATCTTCCCAGGCACAGGAGCGCTACAACACAGCCCATAGGAGGTCTCGCTCTGTGGTGGAACGTGCCTTTGGGTTGTGGAAGATGCGTTTCCGATGTCTGGATCAGAGTGGGGGTTCTCTTCAGTATCAGCCTGGCAAGGTTATCAAAATAATTATTGCTTGCGGGGTCCTGCACAACCTTGCCATTAGAAGCAGGATTGCTCGATATACTGACCTGGGTGCAGAACCTTTCCCTATTTCTGACGAGCAGACCCCTCCTTACACTGGTACACAAAGTGGCCCAGCACACACAGTCCGTGCTGACCTTGTGGCCAATGTATTTTCTTGAAACCACCCCCTGTCTGCAGGCTGGGGAAGATTAAATCACACCTAATAAGTGTTACATGCTGGTCCCAATGCGACTCTAAATGCATTTGGGCTTTACCTGCCGGCGCATGTCCATTTTTTTACAACTATATGATTTCAGGTCCCCAAATGTCCGCTTGATTTTTTCCATATCTCGATGGACAGAACCCCATAATGTACCCAAACAGCATTGGCAACAGCCATGCTTCGTGCCTCGCAAAAACGGGCTGTTAGGGACCCACGGCGTCGTTTGCGCCCACATGGGTGTGTGTTGTCCCCTGCATCACTTGAAATAGATGGTTGCCTATCTGGGGAGTAGTGTGTGGTTTTTGGGCTTAGGGGGGAGGGTGATGTTGTGTATGTGCTGCTCTGGGTTAATGTCTGGGTTCCTGGGGAGTTATCAGATGTTGAGCTGCATGTGTTATTTGAGGTACTGGAATTGTGAGTACCAGAGGGTTGAGGTGGAGGGGTGGCTGACCTTGGTGGGGTGTTTGTTTTGGCAATACGCTTACCCTTGCTGATGTGTTTGTTTTTGTGGGTATGCTTGGTGTGTTGAGGTTGAGTATGCTGCAGGATCTTACTAGATTTAGCACCCTGGTGTGTTGTTTTTTTTTTTTTCTGGTGGAGGTGAATGGGTTAATGTCCCCTTGATCCTGCGTTTTTGGGAATGTGCCTGTGTCTGTGGAGTACCCACCGTTTAGTTGGTGCATGTTCTGCATGTGTCTTGTGCCTGCTTTTCTGTTTTATTTAGAATGAGGCATGCGTGCGGCTGCTATGTGCCTTTGGCCTTGCTTGGCTCTTTTTGCTCCCTTTAGGTCTGCCCATATTGATATGGTATCCCACACCGAGCGGAGTGCCTTGTACTTTAAATATGTTTCCCGTGTGGGCGTGCCCAACAGCGAGTGCGCGCCTCCGCGCACGCACGCATGTCACCGCGGGGGAACGTCAGAGCTATACCTTGGTAAAGAAGACAAGATGTCGCCCGCAATCTTTACCCCGGAGCAGGACGACATCATCATGGATGTGAGTATGCGAGCGTGCGTTTATGTGCGCGCACACATCCCTTGTAATAAAAAAAAAAACAAAGCGCAAGAATAGTCTGAAACAACTTAGTTTGTCACCTTACAGACCAGCCCACCTTAGTTTAACATATGTACGCAGCAACAAACTAGGCTACATGCAGATAGCAGAACTAGGGCAATGTGAGGTAGCAAGAGGTTAATAAAGTGACTTGAGTTAGGCCAGGAAACTTGTTAATGTATTTTGGGGATTAATGGTGGGTCCTTGTATCTTTTTTTAATAGATGATGCTGAGGAATCGCTACGACTTCCTGCCGTCAGATTATGAGAAGCGGACGTTGGCCCTGGCGGTGGTGGACGCGATCGCACGACGATCCCAAACCACCTATACCTTCACCCAGATCGCCCAACACTGGTCTGATTTAAAAAGAAGGCATAAGCCCCGGGTGAGGCGGTACTTCAACAAACATTTCCCATGTAAGTGTTTGAAATGTAAATGCACCTATAACCCTGGCCTCGCCTGGGCGTAGTTTAATGATTGTGTTTGTATTTCAGCACATGAATGGAATATACGTTTCCGCCCCACCCGGACCAGGACACGCAGCCCAGTGTTGGGCAAAACAGGTGAAGGTGTAGGTGGTCCACCGCCAGTGTCAACGGCCACCCCCTCCTCTGCCAGTGAGTATGAGGAGCCTCTTGACCTCAGCATGCAGGGGAGGGGGGGATCTGACGGCAGGGAGTCGAGCCTAAAT
This sequence comes from Gastrophryne carolinensis, assembly GCA_027917425.1. NCBI lineage: Eukaryota > Metazoa > Chordata > Amphibia > Anura > Microhylidae > Gastrophryne > Gastrophryne carolinensis. The sequence goes on from CM051234.1 coordinate 602,021,713, forward strand.
GACCCTCAACCTGACTCCGGTAAGGGAAATATAGTTAGATATGTGGTAATACATGCATTAAATACATATACTCATGTGCACTATTGTTAGTTGTAGATTCAGACGTCGCAGGGACATCACAAGGGATGAGCGAGGAAGGGGGCGACGAGGAAGAGGTGGCTGGGGAAGGTGAGTAGATTGATACCTAGAAGCCTAACTTAATATTATATTCATGAAACAACAACAGTCTCTAATATCAGTGTGTTTGTCATCCATACAGATTCACAACAGCAACAGAGGGAGGCTGAAGGGAGACTCCGCCCCCGACGCAATGTGCGCCCAAAACCTTGTAAGTGTTGTTTATTTCAACTAAAGAAAATGAGCAAACAATTCCATTTGAAAACTAAAAATCTAAAACATTTCCATAAAAAATTTGATAAAAAAGCCCTTAAAGCAGACCTTAACTCAAATAATAGTCTATCTTAGATATTTCACACACCCTGTACATACAGATTGGCCACCTTACAAATCATCCTACCTGCACCTAGTGCATGTTATGAGCCTTTATACATCAAAAATGGCGGATTATGGAAGCCGCCATGTTATCAGGCAGCCTGCAAACAGGAAGTTCCTTCTAACTGTGCTGCTCTGCATTCTGGGATTGCTGACCTTTTCCAGAGCACAGCTCTGCTCTGTGTGAGCAAAGCACAGCTATAACCCACCCCCTGTACCTTATCCCACTCTCCTCTCCTCAGTAAGTGTGATGCTTCTGAGTCAAGATGGCGGCGCACGTATCCTAAATTCCTGAACTGAGTTGCAGCCCAGTGGGGGAAAGAATAATAATTGATTGACTAAAAACTTACTATATATTTGTTTAAGATGCTGCGGAATCTTTTTAAAAGAGTTTGGGCTTTTCATTAAATCACGCAGAAGGTCCGGTTTAAAAAGGGCCCCAAAAAAACAACGCCCTACCAAACCAAAAAAACAATGCTAAACTAATGTTGTTTTTCATTCACAGATCAAAGAATACAACATCCACAAGACCCCGAGGCCTAATTTTTTTTTAAATATTAAAAATGTTAATATTTATTTTTTTCTGTTTTACCAAAAAAAAAAAAAAAACCTTAAAAAAAGTTTTAATAATAAAAAAATAATAATATTTTGAGAGCTGTCTTTCCTGCAAAAGTACAATCACACAACATCAGCACACATTTACATGACACAAAAGGTTTAGATATGGGACAATAAAACAGAAAAACTCACAAACAATTAAGGTAAGCATTAATGGCAAGGAAGAAGGAACAACAAAAAAATTCTTTAAATATATATATATGTGTGAAATTGGCAGTTGTTGCCATATGCATATTCCAATGGAGGTTGAGGGATATGCGCTTGCGTGTAGCCAGATTGACAACTGAAGAGCCATGGAGGTGTAAGTATACTTGAAAAAAACACCAAAATTGAAGGTCAAATACGACGGAAGGCAAGCAGGTACGTTCAAAAAGCAAGGAAAAAGCAGGGAAAAACGGGCCGCCCGTGTGAACGGGAACGGAAGCCCCGATCAAATTGAAGGCACCCGAGAGAGCAAAAAACACTTCCCGAGTGAAGACAAATTGACGGATCAGTTAGGGAGCCATTCCGACGGAGGCTCTGCATCACATTTGAGCCACGATTCAAACGGGAGCCCCGGACAATCGGAAAGTTTTAAGCTCAGATCGGGGGAGGCTCTGCATCAGGCCCATAGAGTGCACCTTACAGCCAGAAACTGAGCCTCCCACTCATAGAGTGCACCTTACAGCCAGAAACTGAGCCTCCCACCCATAGAGTGCACCTTACAGCCAGAAACTGAGCCTCCAACCCATAGAGTGCACCTTACAGCCAGAAACTGAGCCTCCCACCCATAGAGTGCACCTTACAGCCAGAAACTGAGCCTCCCACCCATAGAGTGCACCTTACAGCCAGAAACTGAGCCTCCCACCCATAGAGTGCACCTTACAGTCAGAAACTGAGCCCCCCACCCATAAAGTGCACCTTACAGCCAGAAACTGAACCTCCCACCCATAGAGGGCCCCTTACAGCCAGAAACTGAGCTTCCCACCTATAGAGTGCACCTTACAGCCAGAAACTGAGCCTCCCACCCACAGAGTGCACCTTACAGCCAGAAACTGAGCCTCCCACCCACAGAGTGCACCTTACAGCCAGAAACTGAGCCTCCCACCCATAGAGTGCACCTTACAGCCAGAAACTGAGCATCCCACCCATAGAGGGCACCTTACAGTCAGAAACTGAGCCCCCCACCCATAGAGTGCACCTTACAGCCAGAAACTGAGCCTCCCACCCATAGAGTGCACCTTACAGCCAGAAACTGAGCCTCCCACCCATAGAGTGCACCTTACAGTCAGAAACTGAGCCCCCCACCCATAAAGTGCACCTTACAGCCAGAAACTGAACCTCCCACCCATAGAGGGCCCCTTACAGCCAGAAACTGAGCTTCCCACCTATAGAGTGCACCTTACAGCCAGAAACTGAGCCTCCCACCCACAGAGTGCACCTTACAGCCAGAAACTGAGCCTCCCACCCACAGAGTGCATCTTACAGCCAGAAACTGAGCCCCTCCCCCCGATAGAGTGCACCTTACAGCCAGAAACTGAGCCTCCCACCTATAGAGGGCACCTTACAGACAAAAAACTGAGCCTCCCGCTTATAGAGTGTACCTTACAGCCAGAAAGTGAGCCTCCCACCTATAGAGTGCACCACTGAGCCGTCCACCTATAGAGGGCACCTTTCAGACAGAAACTGAGCCTCCCACCTATAGAGGGCACCTTACAGACAGAAACTGAGCCTCCCGCTTATAGAGTGCACCTTACAGCCAGAAACTGAGCCTCCCACCTATAGAATGCACCTTACAGCCAGAAACCGAGCCTCCTACCTATAGAGTGCACCTTACAGACAGTAACTGAGCCTCCCACCCATAGAGTGCATCTTACAGCCAGAAACTGAGCCTCCCACTCATAGAGTGCACCTTACAGTCAGAAACTGAGCCTCCCACCTATAGAGTGCACCTTACAGCCAGAAACTGAGCCTCCCACCCATAGAGTGCACCTTACAGCCAGAAACTGAGCCTCCCACCCATAGAGTGCACCTTACAGCCAGAAACTGAGCATCCCACTCATAGAGTGCACCTTACAACCAGAAACTGAGCCTCCCACCCATAAAGTGCACCTTACAGCCAGAAACTGAGCCCCCCACCCATAGAGTGCACCTTACAGCCAGAAACTGAGCCTCCCACCCACAGAGTGCACCTTACAGCCAGAAACTGAGCCTCCCACCCATAGAGTGCACCTTACAGCCAGAAACTGAGCATCCCACCCATAGAGGGCACCTTACAGTCAGAAACTGAGCCCCCCACCCATAGAGTGCACCTTACAGCCAGAAACTGAGCCTCCCACCCATAGAGTGCACCTTACAGCCAGAAACTGAGCCTCCCACCCATAGAGTGCACCTTACAGTCAGAAACTGAGCCCCCCACCCATAAAGTGCACCTTACAGCCAGAAACTGAACCTCCCACCCATAGAGGGCCCCTTACAGCCAGAAACTGAGCTTCCCACCTATAGAGTGCACCTTACAGCCAGAAACTGAGCCTCCCACCCACAGAGTGCACCTTACAGCCAGAAACTGAGCCTCCCACCCACAGAGTGCATCTTACAGCCAGAAACTGAGCCCCTCCCCCCGATAGAGTGCACCTTACAGCCAGAAACTGAGCCTCCCACCTATAGAGGGCACCTTACAGACAAAAAACTGAGCCTCCCGCTTATAGAGTGTACCTTACAGCCAGAAAGTGAGCCTCCCACCTATAGAGTGCACCACTGAGCCGTCCACCTATAGAGGGCACCTTTCAGACAGAAACTGAGCCTCCCACCTATAGAGGGCACCTTACAGACAGAAACTGAGCCTCCCGCTTATAGAGTGCACCTTACAGCCAGAAACTGAGCCTCCCACCTATAGAATGCACCTTACAGCCAGAAACCGAGCCTCCTACCTATAGAGTGCACCTTACAGACAGTAACTGAGCCTCCCACCCATAGAGTGCATCTTACAGCCAGAAACTGAGCCTCCCACTCATAGAGTGCACCTTACAGTCAGAAACTGAGCCTCCCACCTATAGAGTGCACCTTACAGCCAGAAACTGAGCCTCCCACCCATAGAGTGCACCTTACAGCCAGAAACTGAGCCTCCCACCCATAGAGTGCACCTTACAGCCAGAAACTGAGCATCCCACTCATAGAGTGCACCTTACAACCAGAAACTGAGCCTCCCACCCATAAAGTGCACCTTACAGCCAGAAACTGAGCCCCCCACCCATAGAGTGCACCTTACAGCCAGAAACTGAGCCTCCCACCCATATAGTGCACCTTACAGCCAGAAACTGAGCCTCCCGCCTATAGAGTGCAACTTACAGCCAGAAACTGAGCATCCCACCCATAGATTGCACCTTAAAGCCAGAAACTGAGCCTCCCACCCACAGAGTGCACCTTACAGCCAGAAACTGAGCATCCCACCCATAGAGTGCACCTTAAAGCCAGAAACTGAGCCTCCCACCCATAGAGTGCACCTTACAGTCAGAAACAGCCACCCACTCATAGAGTGCACCTTACAGCCAGAAACTGAGCATCCCACTCATAGAGTGCACCTTACAGCCAGAAACTGAGCCTCCCACCCATAGAGTGCACCTTACAGCCAGAAACTGAGCCTCCCACCCATAGAGTGCACCTTACAGCCAGAAACTGAGCCTCACACCTATAGAATGCACCCCCAGCCAGAAACTGAGCCTCCCACCCATAGAGTGCACCTTACAGCCAGAAACTGAGCCTCCCACCCATAGAGTGCACCTTACAGCCAGAAACCGAGCCTCCCACCTATAGAATGCACCCCCAGCCAGAAACTGAGCCTCCCACCCATAGAGTGCACCTTACAGCCAGAAACTGAGCCTCCCACCCATAGAGTGCACCTTACAGCCAGAAACTGAGCCTCCCACCCATAGAGTGCACCTTACAGCCAGAAACTGAGCCTCCCACCCATAGAATATACCTAACAGCCAGAAACTGAGCCTAGCACCCATAGAGTGCACCTTATAGCAAGCTTTAGCCCCCTTTCTGTAACTCAGCCCCAAGGTTCTATTTATGTATGACCATCAGGGGTGGAATGCTCATAGGGAGCACAAGGAGAGTTCCTGGTGGGATGCACTGATTTAGGGCCACCGGGGCTGGATGTAGCCTCCATCATTCAGAACACCTCACTTGGAACACACCTATTTACTCCCAGCCTCCCAGGGCCTCCTAACCCCTCTTCTTGTACCTGCCCATATTGTACAAGTTAGCTGGGAAATCACAGCCCATGCACCTGCAATGAGACCATACCCACCCCTGGCTACTGCAATACTAAAGCTTAGTACCCTTGTATTAGGAAACGCCATATCCACCTCTTCCCATGATCTATCCAAGCAAAGCTATAAACTATTGATGGTTGCTGATGAACACACGCATTGACCAGCTGAGAAGCTCCTTGGGGGTGGGGCCTAGCAGCTCATGGGCTGGTAGTGCACTAAGTACTAGCCAGGACTAGTAAGGGCTGAGCAGTACTAGTAAAATTCAGGGCTGATTTTTGGCTCCAGTTTGCCACTGGTGACCACCTTTTATCCACCATAAGAGGTGGCCATATCTTCACCTCTCTTGCATCAAATCTGGCTTATTTATCTTCTTGGCTGTCTCTTTTGTGCTTCTGAACTCAGAACAAAAAAGACTCATGATCTTATGCTGCTGAGTGAGTTAAAGATATAAGGAGAGAAACACTACATGCAAACACATGGAACCTCTCCCCCCCCCCCCCCCCCCCGCATCCAATGATCTTCATGGAACAATCGAAAATGGGAGACATAACATAATTGCATTTTCAGTGAGGTAAGAAATTAGTGATTTTTGTGGTTGGCCTATACTGTTTCTATAACCACCAGTCATTTTACCAGGGGTGGTAACTATAAGGGGATGCAGGGGTAGCAACCGCTCTAGGGCCCATAAGGTCAGGGGACCCCATCTTTGTGGCTCCTACACCTTATTTATCAGATGTGTGATCTCATGGCATCGTATACTTATACTTGTATTGTATACAACTGAGTTACTGTATGTTCGAACTGTAATGTTCGTTCCAGAGCCCCGTCATATTTATTTATGCCTTTTGAACAGTTAATCCATAAGAATATATCGTATTCAAGAAAACCATATTGCATGTGAAAGCCCCATTTCTCCCAATTACAACGACAACACATATGTATTGATAGCCCCTGTTTCTGCCCCCAAACTGAAAAGAGCACTTTATAACATTTACCAATAAAATACAACTTCTATCCACACTATAAAGAGTTAAAGTAAAAAAAATCTGGTGTGGGGGGAACCCCAACTTTTTAAAAGGGTTTTAACCTTAAGGGTTTTAAACCTTAACAATTAAAAGACAAAGGGGTCTCCCCTTCCCAGTCAAAACAGCCCAGGCATCAGCTAAGCAGGGCTTGTAGACCAGCGTGTAGAGGCCCACCTCAGTGGCTCCAGCCCTGAAGGATGCAAGCCCACACAGTCTTCATAGGCAGCGGGCACTCCTGCCACCCCCCAACTCCTTGGGGAGGCAGATAATGGGGGCCCAGAAGGATACAAGCCCACATAGCCTTTGTGGGCTGTGGGCCCTTCTTCTTTCATGAGTCTCACATAGCTGGCATAGCTGGGAAGAAGGGTTAAGAGACTTAATAAAAGACTTCAGGGCCGGTCACAGGGCCTACCCTGGGTATCTAAAATTGAGATGCCCCGCTGTATGAACCCCCTTTACTGGCCAACAAGTTGGTTTCACACAGAAGGGCATTCCGATTTCCTACACCGTTGCATTTCTAGCAGCTGCATTCCTGGTTTCCCTGTAGCTGAGATGCACTCACTCATGCTCCCCGGACTACAAGGAGGTCGGGATGTGGCCAGCAAGCTAAATCACGTCACCTGGCATTTTTGAGATCAGCCAATCCGCAATTTAAAAAAATTCCGTGTGGGTGTGGCCTCGGTGGTGGAAAACCCATTTTTTAAAGACCCTGCCAAAAAACTCTGGCGGGGAGGGTGGGTGCGATGATTGGCAGGACCCAGGAATGATCTTGTGCCACTTTAAAGTGGACCAAAACCCAGGATTTTGACTATCCTGGGTTTTGTTCCTTGCCCCTGGGGCACCCTTATCTCCCCGCTGTGTGAAACCCCCAGATCGTCGAAACAAACTCACCTCTTCCCAGTCCTCCGTCGCATGCATGACCGGTCATCCAATCAGCGCGCTCAGATCCACTTATGTCATTGTGTCTAAGCCTTTGTCTAAGTTGAGCAGCTCGAAGAGTGCTGACGGCTGCATCCCACGCTACCCTCTAACTGGGAACGTGCCCGCACCGGCCATTTACAAATGCCTGGCACGGGCATGCAACCTGCTAGAGGGGTAGCGGGATTATGGCCGCAGCTTGCACATACGCCGTTGGACAGGAAAAGAAGGTACGTGTATGTGCAATCTGGGGGGGTTCACACAGCGGAGCAGCCTGATAGATTCCGTGATAGATCTTATAGATTCCCGGGCCGATCGCCGTGGGTTTGGGTCCACTTTAAGTCCTCCCCACCGGAGCTACTGCTGCCACCACTGGAGCCAGGGGAAGACCTGGCGTTAAAGTGGACCAACACCCAGGATTTTGACTATCCTGGGTTTTGGTCCACTTCCCCGGGGCACACTGATCGGGGGTGCCCCGCTATGTGAAACCCCCAAGATCGCAAGTTACAACTCACCTCACCCCGTTCCTACGACGCTTGCACGGCCGCTCTTCCAATCAGCGCGCTCGGAGCCGCTGAGCTATGCACGTCAAAGCGGCTTCAAAGCTCAGCGGCTCCAAGCACACTGGCGGACGCATCTCATGCTTCCCTCTAACAGGGAGCGCGCCCGCGCCAGCCATTTGTGGATCTCCCTGCTAGAGAGAAGCGTTAGATGTGCCCGCAGCTCGTGCATGCGTCGTTGGACTGGGATTCAGGTAAGGTTTGTGGGCGTCCTGGGGGGGGGTTCACACAGCGGGGCATCCCCATTTTGGATGCCGCGCGGGTAGGGATTGGATCTATAAGATTCCCGGGCCGAACAGGCTGGATGTTGGTCCACTTTAAGTTAATGGCTCTTTTTTTTTGCTATTAAGTTCAGTTCACAACAAACCGAATTTCTTGGCGCAATTGGTGATTCATCCGAATCAACTGTTTAAGATATTCTCTAGTTATAGATAATGAAGAATACAGGTTATTGCAAAAGCAATTTGTTTTGGGTGTTTGTTGTGCCACAATTTCTGCAAACAATACAGCAGCTTCGTGACACACAGACATTTTAGTAAGAGTTCTGATCAAAGTTCAGCCCCAGTCTCTTACTAATTGCACAGATTTATTCCAGGAGTAAATGCTGGGAACGTCAATAATGAATTAAGGGGACATGAAAGCCAGGCTGCGGGCTTTCTTCTCTAATATACAAAAGCCTTTCCTATGAAAGACAGCACAGATGTGTTATTGTGCAGCTTAGCACTGAATTAGCTTTTAAGTGTTAGAGAGGCGCCCTGAGCAACAAGTAAAGAATTACACTGTACAAAACATAGATAGAACTAGATAGATATGCCTCTCTACCAGGCTGCAGTGTCATGTGGCCCCCTGAAGGTGGCACTGTCTTTCCTGGATTTCTGAGCTTGTCTGTGGCTGTTAGTCCTCCAGCCCTCACCTATAGACAAATATTTGTACATGCTGAAAGCTGGGAAGTATTGTTACATGCTGGTTAATAGGGAACATGGAGGTTACTGGTACCTGCAGGGCCGTATATATGGAGGCTGAGGAATTTTTTGACGTCACCGGTTATACCCCCCTGGAAGAGGGGGAATTATTTTCTGATTCAGAATCATCTGAGGAACAATCTAGGGTTTATGGTGCCGATTCTGGGTCTGACCCCTGGGCTTCAGATGATACGGACAGGCTTTTAGCTCACATTTTTGAAGTACTCTGTATCTCTCCTCCAGCCGTGGCTCCGCGGCAGCAGGGGGAGCTGTTTCATACTGTTAAACCACGCTTGGAGTTTCCTGAACAAAATAACTTTAATAATCAGGTGCTCAAAGAGTGGGAACGGCCTAGCCGGCTTCCCGGGGTTCCAAAGAGTTGGGATAAGAGGTATCCCTTTCCCGCTGAGATGGTTAAACGTTGGTTATGTCCTCCCGAGGTGGATGCACCAGTTCTGGGGTTGTCCAACACATCCGTCATGCATTCCCCTGACTCTACTACCCTGAGGAATGGGGAGGACAGGCGCATTGATCAGCTGTCTTGCCATGCCTTTGCCTGTGTGGGGACCGCGCTGCGTCCTGTCTGTGCCTCTGCTATCACGGCTGTTGCTATTAAAAGCCTGCTCAGGAGTCTCTGAGATGGGGCCCCTAATGATGCAGGTAGTGAAGAGTATAGAGCTCTTCTGCGTTGTGAGGAATTTGTTGCATATGTTCTCTCGGCCCTGGATGATACCATTAGAATGTGTGGCAGGGCATCTGCCTTTGTTGGTGGCGATACGCCGCTCGGTCTGGCTGCGCCAGTGGGCGGCTGACAACGCTGCTAAGAAGGCTCTCACTGGTTTTCCCTTCAAGGGGCTGCGCCTCTTTGGTGAACGTCTAGACTTGTTTGCTAAGGGAGGCAAGTTACCTCAGCGTAGAAGGCAGCCCCGGTCCTTTCGGGGTTCAGGTGCCTTTCTTCCTTCCTTCCGTGGTTCCAGAATTGTACGGGAGCTTCCTTTGCTGGAGGCTTGTCTGTGGCTGTTAGTCCTCCAGCCCTCACCTATAGACAAATATTTATACATGCTGAAAGCTGGGAAGTATTGTTACATGCTGGTTAATAGGGAACATGGAGGTTACAGGTACCTGCAGGCCAGTATTTAAGGTTCATGCTGCCCTAGGCACTTTTTTTGCGGGTAATACATTTTGTGCTTTGGTCCACTTTAAAGAGGAACATCTGTGGCCCTGTACAAGTTCCACTCCGTAGGGCATCCTGAATTGAGATGACCTGCTGTGTGGAAAGCCCGGATCACCCGATCTACTCACCACAGAGCCCTTGCTACATCTCTGCCCTGCAGCTGCGGTGTGAACCCAGGCCTTTCTGACTTGGCAACCCGGGTACACAAAGAGCAAGAGATTAGCTGGGATGCGGCCGCTGCTGCCCTCGGCTGCAATCGGCTCATTAGCTAAAAGGGACTAGTGAGCCAAAATCGAGAATGCTGATTGGCTGAGTGGCCCGCTTTTGCAAAGGTGAGTTTCCTGATGGATTTATGGGGATACACATTGGGAAATTGGGATGCCTGGTTTGAGAGAAACAATACCTGGGAGAGTGAAATTCCTGAGTGTTGTTCCTCTTTAAACTTAGTAAACCTAGTGCCTTCCCAGAGTGCATTGTGCAGTGGGGCATCCCTATGCTGCCAGTATAATGCACTATGAAGAGGAAGACTTTGCTCTCACCCCCAGGAGGTCATGAAATCTGCAGCCAGACCAGAGCCTCAGCAGAACCCTTTGCCAACAGGTTGCCCCTGCACAAAGTCCTCTGGGCTCCTTCCAAAGCTCTTAGCTAGGCCTCAGAAGGTCTCTGCCAGGCTCCAATCCTGTCTGGGACTGCAGAGACACCATGTACATCATGGGAACCAGCAGCTTGCTTTTATTGCAAAAAGAGAAGTCTGCGATACAGGGACAAGCTTCCCATAGCCTGGCTCTGTGGAAGAAGCTTCCTCAACTAAAGTGGACCTCATTACAAATGGATATATAGGTCCCCTTTAAATGTGTTTTCACCAACTTTCAAGTTGTGCTTTATGAAGCTCAGAACCCCTCCATTGTACTACTGCACGGACAGCCATCACTGTGCAAGTGCCACCCCATAGACCTGTCACACATGGGAGGCAGTGTAAAGGGGCTGGGGACACCATGCAGATGCATCCTAAATGGTGGCTATACTCCTACTGTCTAGCCATTATTAGAGCAGCACCCACAGACTAAAGATAGCCCCCGCCCACCCCAGCATGCCCCCCCTCAGCATGCCCCCCCCCCTTAGCATGCCCCCCTGTGTCTACACTGGCTCATTATAAGGCTGTATACTCTAGTATAAAGCCACCATGCTGCCCCCACACCCCCAAAATGCTGACACACACACAGAAAACGCTGCTACCAACATTGTAATAAGCACCTTAATCATCCTGATGTGCAGATTTGGGGCGCTCATCATCCTGCAGAGGAAGCAGAGGAGATAACTTTACCCTGAAAAGAACAGCTGTGATTCCTTCCTCTCTGTGCTGCACTGCTCGGATGAATAAATGCTGCTGATCAGCATACAAGATGCCTTATCGTGGAGTTCTCCAGGTGTGTGCCAGCGAAGTATAATTTGCTGTTTTGTCTTCATTTAAGTGCGCCCTGTGGACCCAGGAGCCCCTAGGCATATGCCTATGTTTGCCTATTGACAAATACGGCCCTGGGTACCTGGACTAGAACTAGAACCTGGAGAATGATTGGACCAGATTGGGAACTAAAGCACAGACTGGATTAAAGGGATTGCCCAGCCAGAAATAAAAAAAGGCTCGACTCTTATGAGCAGCTGGCTTAAAACTTCCCAAGACTGGAAAAGGAGCACCCTGTTAGTCCATAATGAACCAAGATGGTGGCCATGGACATTCATGGTTTACTTTCATTGAAATGGAGGGGGAATGTCCACATGACCCCGCCTCAGCACCATCTCATCCATTGCAATGTATGGAATAGCCGTGCTGCGGAGCATAGACCAGGTGCGGCCAGAACTGCCATCTTGGACCGAAAGGACAAACATGGTGCTCCTTCTCCACTCTGCACTAGACAAAAGGGGTGTATAAACATGGACTGGGTGCTGAAACTCACACACAGACTGGGAACTGGAGGACAGTACCAGGAACAAGCGGTCAGTTGCCAGGTTCGATGGGGCTAAGAAAGGCCCTGGACATCCTAAATCGATGCAATTCCTAGGTGTTAAGCAAACTGTAGTCATTAGCCAGTTGTGATCCGATGTTCTGTGTCAGGGCTGCTCTGTGTTACCAGAACGATGCTGAGAAATCTATATATAGGATTTGAGGATTAGCAAACCTATACAGCTCGATGTAGAAGTCTGGGGTCTGGGCTCCCCTCCCCTCTGCAGCCTGTGAAGTGATGAGCCATGCAAACTCTGCATTGTGAACTTGTCACTGTTGATGACAAGTGATGTGATTTTTATGGCTCTTCCCACAGGGCAGCTTTGCAGATTGTGTCTTGACAACAAGTTTAGAATCCGCGGCTCGGAATGAGTTTGCGTCTGCAGTCTCCTAATTGAAGTGATTGGCCTTGAGCTTAGATTACCATGGTGGGTATTACTTGCTGTGAATTTCACATGGATTTGTCGCTAATTAATAAAGCACTTCTGGGGGATGCCTGTTGATATACATCCTCCAGAACATTATGTTTGCTCTATTTGTCTCCATTATAGAGATTTAGCCAAGCTCCCTGTGTGTGGAAGTTAAATTTGGAGATAAAGTCATGAATGTCACAGTGACTAGAAGTCCAGCAACTCTACATTTTGGGTTGGTGACCAACTTTCTGAACATCACAGATTTTCTATCCTGATTTCACATGACCATAAACAGTGACCGTCAGCCATCTATATCTTAACTATCTCTATGGATCAACTAAGAGATAAGTATAATTTGCCCCCAAAGAAACATTACAGGGCGATTCAGATTCTTCATTATATAAGACAAAAGGGAGATCATATTGGGTGATAGAAAAATACACAGAGTTTCTATCCTGATTTCACATGACCATAAACAGTGACTGTCTGGGGGCAAAAATCAGCCATCTATATCTAAGCTATCTATATGGATCAATTGAGTGATAAGTTTCATTTTCCCCCCAAAAACACTACAGAGCAATTCAGAATCTTTAAGACAAAAAAGAAAATCACGATAGAGTCATAGAAAAATACACAGATTTTGAAAGGTTTTGTATAAAAATTCTGGAGAGACAAGGGGGCATATCTTTGATCTATTCTAGCTTATATGGAACACTGGGAGAATGATTTGGGGAAGGAGTTTGGAATGGTGGGGTGAATAATTGAAGAAGGTGGACAGTCCTCTATTAATGCCTCTACTATATCGCACAGCCAAATTAATTAGTCAGGGTGCAATCCCCAACTTACTCTCCCAGGAACAGGTAAAGTAAGAACCTAGCTCTTGCTCTTATGTAAGCCAGTATTATAGTTTTAACAAGGCAGTACCTAACCCCGGACAGGATTGGAAAGATGGATAGAGAAGGTAATACTAACTGATTTAGAGACTGTATTGCAAAGGGTAATATGTTGCACATTCGGTGGCTATATCCAAGGGCCAGTATATTCTGGGGCAAGGTATTTAGGGTAATTAGGAAGGCTACGGCAATACAGCCTGAAACCAGGACTGGCGTTACTTGTCCTGGGAACAAGGGCAGACTGGGTCACCTAAATCTTACAGCAGCACATATTACAATTGCCTCCACTTGGAAAATGACAGCCATATCCTTTAGCAATTTTATTCAGAAAATCAGGTGGCTAATGATCAAATTGACGAGTGTAATGAGGAACCAATAGAATGCATTTGACTCCCTGTCAGAGATGGGGCAAGCTTATTTTTAAACCAGACAGGGGTTTTAAAAGCAGGGTGGGGTTCCAGAGAAAAATACTTTTATTTCCCCCCTTATTTTATTCATTTATTTTGAGATATATATATCATATATATACCACCTGACACACCACACACGTACCAGATAGAGATTGGAAAAGCGCTTCTTAATATATAATCAGTTGTTTTTCTTATCGATTTGAATTCATGCAGCCAAAGGGGTAATCTCTTCTTGGTATCACTATAACATTCCTTACTTGCGTACAATCACCAAGAGAGTTGTTTAAAAAAGAGGCGTTCCTCGTTTCGTCACTTGTTGGGCGGAGCCTAAGTTAGATCACGTAACCCCCGAAAAAAGCCGACGCTTGCCGAGCCCGGAGGCCTAGGACTCGGAGACACGTGCGCCGCGCTGCTGGGTATGCTTAATACGCATTGAAGAGTTACCATGGAGGAATGATGTTTTCATTATCAAGATCCTTCTTTTAGAATATTTTAATGCAACGCCTGTATTTGATTACAATCTGGTAAGAAGTTATTATATCTTGCGCATAGAAATTGGTGATTATTGTATTACGCTATGTGCGGTCATATATTTTATTTTTCATGCTAAACCCAAATAAACGAGGAACGCCTCTTTTTTAAACAAATCTCTTGGTGATTGTACGCAAGTAAGGAATGTTATAGTGATACCAAGAAGAGATTACCCCTTTGGCTGCATGAATTCAAATCGATAAGAAAAACAACTGATTATATATTGAGAAGCGCTTTTCCAATCTCTATCTGGTATGTGTGTGGTGTGTCAGGTGGTGGATACACATTGATTTGAAAGTCTTGGAGATTCACGTGGTGAACTAAATTGAAGTTACTTGAATTTGAATCTGCTGCACCTAGCACTCACACTCTGCAACAGATTATGGTGACCAAATGAAGCCCCAGAGACTAGATAAAGGCCAGTGACCAGACGCGGCCTATGCAGAGCAAAGCCCTGTTTCTGGATGGGAGAAAGTTCGGCAGATGTGGAGATTGACATAAAGAAGCTTCCCCCTGCATACAAGTAAGACTGTTCTTAAATATAAAGGAGAGAGAATGGTCAGCATCTCAGTACCTACCAGTACTGAAGAGCTGACACAAGCAAGCTCAGACACAGAACCAAGACGCTCAACTAGAGAAAACAAAGGTAAACCACTTGTATGTCTTTCATACAGGCAAGCACTGCCAGTCTTAATGAACTTACAACTTCGGAAGACATATCTCAGCTTTCTGGGGAAGACAGCAAATAAATAAAGGTTGCAAAGGAAGAGGTACAATTCATGCATGACACTAAAACATAGACACAGAACTACCATCTGGAAGGAAAGCCATATCTTGTAAATGGACTTTTAAAGTGAAGCACACAGTACTGTGGAGGGATACAAAGCAAGACTCGTGGCCGAGGGATATTCTTAAAAATATAGAGAAGACTATGATGAGACTTTTGCTCCAGTAGTTAAACATGCTGCAATAAGGACTTTACTGACAGCAGCCGACACAAAGAAAATGCAAGTGAAACACTTTGATGTGAAAACAGCGTTTCTACATGGCAAGTTAACAGAAGACATCTACATGTAACAACCACCAAGGTTCAAAGATGAACAAAGGCCAGACCTAGTGTGCAAACTTCAGAGGGGAATATACAGTCTAAAGCAAGCTGCCAGAGCATGGAATATGAAAATAAATGAAGTGCTTACACATGAGGACCTTCAGAGGAGTAACGCAGACTCCTGCTTAAACACAAAGAAATTGGCAGGCTTGTGGATCTATGTGCTTATTTATATGGGCGAACTTCTAGTTTGTTATGAGCAAGAAGGACATAAAATAGAAATACTACAAACATAAGTCAGCTCTTCAAGCCCGAGGATCTTCAAGAGCAGGGAGTTCTTGAGTTATTATTATTGCCCATTTGGGCATATGACAGCAGATATCCTTACCAAGCCCTGGACCACTGAAAGGCTCTGGAGGCTTACTAAGAAGATGGGTTGAACAGACTTATGCCCTTATTCATCAAGCGATAGCGCCAGGTAGTGTCTGACGAGCGCCAGGTAGCGGCAGCTAACGGCGACTACCGACTCAAGTACGCCCGGCGGCGGTCACAATGACGCATTTATCAAGCAAAATGAGGCTAGCGCCGGCGAGAGCGGCGGCTAGCGCGGCATTCATCATGAAGCCGCCTGGACCGAACAGCGCCGCTGCAAATTCCCTCACAGCGCCAGGTATGAGCTGTCGCTCCCTGGCGATGTCCAATGCATTTCAATGGAGCAAGCTATAATTATTCATAATTAATTGGTATTATTTTTTTTATTTTTTTTTTTAATGTCAAAAAATCGGAGAACACTTCTGCAATGTTAGGATTTATTTTTAAGTCAAAAAAAAAAAAAAATATGTGCAGAATTGATCTAACAGGTCTGAGATTAATGTATTCATATAACAAAATGATTCTAACAACATGTATAATGTTACATTCAAAAAATATGGTTGTTTAGGGGTTAAAAACTAGTTAATACAGATCGCCGCCAGCGCTCTGGGGTTTAAACAAGGAATGGACAGCGACAGCACATTCGGAGCGTGATTTTTTGATGAATATGAAGCTAGCCGTTCGCTCTGGCCATTCGTTGTCAGGCGCTCACATACAACGCTGGACCTGTGAAACAGCGACCCCCCAGCCCGTATTCAACATTACCGCACACCGACTGAGTCGCTGTCATCAAGCTAATGCCGGCCAAGCACAGCGAATACTGGCTGGCGCTGAAAAAATCACGCTACAGTCGCTCATCTGTCGCTACCTGGCGCTATTGATGAATCGGCCTCCCCGCCTCAGCTGGTGAGAAGAGAAAAGAGTATATAGGAGCTAACCCTCTCATTTCTCATTGAAAAATCACAAAACAGACCTCACATGGAATATACAGATGGGACAGAGTTAAAGGGTCCTGAGTTATCCCGGGCTAAGCAAATAAAAAGATGTCATTGAATAGCATTGAAGATTTCAAGATATCATTGTTTAATTAGGTTTAATGCAAGCTAGAATACATGATACCCAGAGAGATCACAGAGTAAACCAGACCCAAATAAATCACAGCATAAACTGGACCCAGAAATATCACCTAATAAATCAAACTTGAGAAACCACAGAATAAATTGTACCAGATAAATCACATAAAAAATAGTACCAGAGAAATCACATAGTAAATCTTCCCCAGATAAAATACAAAACAAACAACAAACCAATGATAATGTAGTTGATTTGTAAGGAAATCAGTACATTGTGGCCTCAATTGACATCACTGCCACCAAGATCAGCACCGTCCCTTCAAACAGGCCTTCAGGACCCTGACAGGGTGTGGGCCCTTTCACTACCACCAGTGAATAGAGCCCTGCCAGCCCAGTAGGAATGCCACTAGCTCTGTTTTATATAGCCCCGGTCCGTTAGCGGTATTATATCAGGCCGGAATGGTAAAATATACATGAGAAGCACGGATGTGTGGGTTTGGGATCAAAATAACAGAGCAGCAAAAGATTAAGTTTCTTGCTTTAGGAGCACACTAGATAAACTATACACATACAATGAATATATATAAAGGTCAGAACTTAGGGTGAATACAAGTGGTAAGTTACAATCAGAGTTAGCAGATGAAATGTAATTCAAGTTTTGCTAACTTTCCATCAGAAAGTCATAGGAAGCTGGAACTCAGGTCCTGAGCATCCAGAAAACATGAAGCTGTTTATGAATATACATCACTCATCAAAAATGATTTAAATAAAGAAAACAAATATTAAATATATAACAATAAACAATGAAAGACAACATACTAAATAATAAAACCTAAAAATAGTAAATAACTTTGCTTTATGCATGGATGTAAAGGGGAGAAAACATGTTCATATTCACACCCTTAAGGATTTCTTACAAAACTTTCTTAGATTTCTTCATTCACCCCCTCCATTGCAATAAATACAAAGGGCGTGGAATCGCTCCTGCGACCGATGGTGGACCGCAAACCCAACACGCCATCAATTCCGACCCCATGTTAGGGAATGGACCTGCATTGGATGCAGCGTGAACTACGTTGATCCAGGTGGTCGATCACTTTAACTCTGGTAGTTCTGGTCACCAAAGCAAAAAAAGGAGAAAGGCCAAAACCCCAAAATACGCTTGGGTCAATTCAGAGACAGTTGAGAATTCTCACTCTTTTTTTTTTGCTATTGACTTCCATTGTCTACTGGGTGTAAATTTTCACCTGGCTCTGAATCAGCCCGAAGGTAGACAATAGCAAATAAATAGCAGTTTTCTCTCCTAAAAAAAGAGTGAAAATTCACACCTGGCTCTGGGTCAACCACATAATCAGAGCATAAGGGCCAATCTGTGGTCTCTGTATCTGTATTTTCTGTATATTCTGTATATGGCCCTTATTTATCACGGGCTAGCGCCAGGTAGTGTCTGACGAGCGACAGGTAGCGGCAGCTAACAGCGACTACCGACTCAAGTACGCCCGGCGGCGGTCACAATGACGCATTTATCAAGCAAAATGAGGCTAGCGCCGGCGAGAGCGACGGCTAGCGCGGCATTCATCATGAAGCCGCCTGGACCGAACAGCGCCGCTGCAAATTCCCTCACAGCGCCAGGTATGAGCTGTCGCTCCCTGGCGATGTCCAATGCATTTCAATGGAGCAATCTATAATTAATCATAATTAATTGGTATTAATTTTTTTTTTTTTTTTTAATGTCAAAAATTCAGAGACCACTTCTGCAATGTTAGGATTTATTTTTAAGTAAAAAAAAAAATTAAAAAAAAAATTTGTGCAGAATTGATCTAACAGGTCTGAGATTAATGTATTCATATTACAAAATGATTCTAAAAACATGTATAATGTTACATTCAAAAAATATGGTTGTTTAGGGGATAAAAACTAGTTAATACCCATCGCCGCCAGCGCTCTGGGGTTTAAACAAGGAATGGACAGCGACAGCACATTCGGAGCGTGATTTGTTAATGAATATGAAGCTAGCCGTTCGCTCTGGCCATTCGTTGTCAGGCGCTCACATACAACGCTGAACCTGTGAAACAGCGACCCCCCAGCCCGTATTCAACATTACCGCACACCGACTGAGTCGCTGTCATCAAGCTAACGCCGGCCAAGCACAGCGAATACTGGCTGGCGCTGAAAAAATCACGCTACAGTCGCTCATCTGGCGCTACCTGGCACTATTAATGCTGCATTATGGCTGCAATGTCTTTTTAAATATTTCTTACATTTTTCAGTTTTTTTTTTCTCATGATATGAGACTTTAATTTCCCCAGAAAATAAATCATGTAGCAAATTACATTAAATGGCTGTGAAAGGGGTTACTTTACATACGGAAATTAAAGTCTTGTGTTTGATTGTTGTGGTATAAATTAATCATGACGAGATGGAGGGTGCAGGGTGAAAACATTTCGGAGGCTACATCTGGAGCAGAGCAGCACCTGCAGCTTCAGGGAAGCCTTTCCGAGCCTTTCCGAGCCTTCATCTAATCATGTAATGGCGCATAAAATGACACATGTACAGGAATTTAAGGCACGCGCCGTTTAAGTATGAAAATGAAGCCATGGCAGCCCCCGTCTGGTTTTTAATTCAACCTGAACTGTTCTGAACTAGGCAATGCATCATGTGCCAAGTGTGTGTGTGTGTGTGTGTGTGTGTGTGTGTGTGTGTGTGTGTGTTAGTGTGTGTGTGGCGTGTGGCAGGAACCCCTTTTTGGCGGCTGTGAGTGGGGTTTTGATTTATTTTGTGCATATTTTGTTTTAAATGTTAAAAAAAAAAACTGTGAGGTCCCCCTTTCAAAGTACACCAATAGGTATGGCAGGCCCAACATTTTTTAAAATTAAAAAGTATCAGGAACAGATTTAAAGGGATCCAAACCTACCCTGGAGTCTATGAGACTCCAGGGTAGACATACTCGCTCCCTCTGGGGCATCCAGAATCGGGATACCCCGCTGTGTCAAACCCTCCAGATTGCCCAAAACTCACCTTTGTTCAACGGTAAATGCGCGAGCAGCAGCGCATCCCTGCTATCTATTAAGCAGGGGGCGTGTTTGTGCCAAGTATTTGTGAATACCCCGCAGGCACGCTTCCAGTTAAGGGGATGCGGCTGCCAGCGCACTCGGATCCGCTCACATTAGATGAGCTCCTGGAGGAAGGGGCTGGAGCGGATCCGAGTGCACTGAGAGGCTGCCGTAGGACCGGGGAGAGGTGAGTTCTTTCGGATGACTTAAAGGGTTTCACGCAGCGGGGCAACCCTGATCACATTGCCCCGGGGGCAAGGACTAGTTAAAATCCTGGGTTTTGGTCCAGTTTAAGCACATTGCTGTATCTTCAGACCCACCCATCACAAGTACCGGTTCTGTGCATGCCATTTATAGTGATTTCTGCTGACTCAGTAAGTTTTGTGACTTTCAACTGGGTAAGAAGTACAGAAGCATAGATTTTCTTTAAATTAAAGCATATTGGTGAAACATTTCTTTTGCTAAGGTTTATAAGAAGATAATATTTTCAGAGGTCTTGAGCAATAGTTGTTCTTTAATATCCCTATTGATTCCGTACCAAGTAAATACATGTATTTGTGAGTGTGACACATGCTCTGAGACATTTTTTAATATTTTTTCTCTATTTACATATTTACTATTTTCACTATTTACATATTAACATGTCTATTAATCCTGTTATGTTTATTATTCCATGTTCTCTATGTTGCAATGTCAATGTTGAGGATTTTTTTTTTGCCCATCAAGGACAAAGTGTGAGGCTAGATTTACCCTACTTGAGCACAGAAAACAAGACGAACATTACATTTGTTATGAACCTTCTTTACTCACCCTTTGGGTTGGAGTTGGACCAGGGCAGTTTCTAGGCAAAACATTCTGCTCCCTCCTCAGCCATCCTCTGGTGCTGCTGCTTTCCTATACATGTTGCTACCATTCTGTGCCTCTACCATAGCAGCAGGCAGTGCCCCCTCCCCATGACTGAGCACAATATGGTGGCATGAGGGCCTGTCTTATGGGCTGCACAACTAACAGTGGCACTGATCTATCTGGAGAACACAGGATGGCTGGGGTAAAGGCACCCCCAATGGCCTTGGCACCCAGGGCAGTTGCCCTGTTTGCCTTCCTCTAGAAACAGCCCTGAGGTGGACTTTAAAGTGGATCAAAACCCACACCCCAACAGCCCAGAAATCTATAAGATTCCAGGGGCGATCAATTCCCCCCCCCCCTCCAGAATGCCCTTCTGTGTGAAACCCCTCAGGTCGCGTGTGCCTGCACCAGGCATTTGTGAATGGCTGACGCGGGCATGGTCCCTGTTAGAGGGTTATTCTGACTCACCCAAATGGCAGTAATTGGAATCCTATAGAGAGCTCCACGTTCCTTGTGTGTGTCTGTGATAGATGTTTTCTTTACTCCCTAAGGTTTAGCAGATAGCTTACTCAACTGCTCGTGGATCATGTGGATACGTTTTTAAAGCTTTATTTTAGTACTAAATCTTCTTACAGCAGACATGTACGTTCAATGCAGCAGGAAAACTTGCAATGTAACCCATACAAAAGCAGTAGGTAGAAAACTGTAGCTGCAGAAGGGAGCAGCAGGTGTGCGCTGCATGGATGCCAGACTAGAAATGACAGAAGGAGAGGGGAAGAAGGGAGGAGTTACCCACATCACAAGAAGACTAAGGGAGCCAGGAAGGGACCAGGGGGATTAAAGGCACACTGCTCAGCCAATGCAAATAAACATTATATTAAACTGTTACCCCAGGTAAAATAAAATGCACGTCGTGGGACATGACAATGGTAGTGGGGGATGCGGCCGAGCGCACTGATTGGACGAGAGGGGTGCGCATGCGTCTTAGGACGGACCGGGGAAGTGTGAGTGAGACCGGGCGACCTGGGGGTTTCACACAGTGGGGCACCTCCGACCGGGGTGCCCCGGGGGCAAGGACCAAAACCCAGGATAGTCAGAATCCTGGGTTTTGGTCCACTTTAAGTGGACTGGTGCTTTGTGATCTAATTCAGAATATATCTGCTTGTATGAAACTTCTGCATGAAGAGAAACAGCAGAGCGAATAAAAAGCAAGCTGGCGCAGGGTGGCTCTATATCATCGCGGTCATTTTTCTTATAAATTATCACCTGTGACAAATGTATCTCCACTGGCTGCCGGGGATGAGAAATGTTGTCATTAGGTTATAAGTATAATATCGGCATTGATGGTGATTTGTCTTGAGCCTCATATCCTTGTATTTGAAATAGAAGAAATAAAACAAAATGCATTATGAAGTAACAAGGAGCAGAGGAGGACGAGCCATTTATCATTCAGACAGTCCCCATACGGGAGGAACAAGGTTGTCATGGCCAGGGCTGACAATCAGCTGCCGACATGTACATAACACCTCTGTATTCCAAAATTCATCACCCAGCAATTCAACGCCTGTCTCATTTAAAAACACGGATTCGTTTATAGAATATGTTGTCCTGCTGACTTCAATGTGTGTTGATATATAGGTAATTACTTATATGTACTGCAGGAAAGTTGCCAGGGGCAGATCTATTTGTGTCCCTATAGACAGAATTCCTGGCAGACATTTAGCCAAAGGGTTAATATAGAAAGCCAGGGAACACTGCAGAGGGACGGAGTCTGGGGATCCGCCATCCCAGTTGCCGATGCCCCCCCACACTGTAATGCCTACTAAAAAACAAACCTTGTAGGGGGATAGTGTACGGGCTAAGCATTCATATTCAGTAGGGGAGTCCCTAGAGTGGTAGGGGAGCCCTGGGATATTCGGGGTGGGACAGTTTGGGAGGTGAGAGATGTTAGAGATAGTGGATGCAATTGCTAGAGGAGGCCACTAGATGCTCCCATAGGATAGGGAATATGATAAACGGTTTAAAGTGGACCAAAACCCAGCGCAAACTCTTGGGAAATCCGGGACCGCGACAAACCAAACTTTCCTGGAAGTTCGATCAGTTCAAATAGTTTGGCTCGCTCATCTCTAGTCAATACCCACATAGACCATACCTACCAAGTTTTCAGAGTGGGAAAGAGGGACATTTGTTAATTCATTGAGGGATGGATAGGAGATAGGCAAATGACTCATTTATTGATGCAGATCTGCAGATCAATACAGGGACACTCGGGAGGAAGGATATAGAAACATACTTCCCAACTTTCCCTGATTTGGAGGGACTGTCCCTCGTTTGAGTCCATGCCCCCTGTCCCTGGTTGTTCTCATTTGTCCCTTTGTGGGGTGTAACCTGCAAATCTGCATCAATAAATGGCTCATTTGCAGATTCAAAGTGTAACTCTTACAACCTCCTCCTATCCGTCCACCAATTAGGGGGTATCAATCTCCTATTCCTTGTTGTAACTCTCCATTGTTGTAACTCTTACAACCTACCTCCTATCCATCCCCCAATTAGGGGGCGTAGCTTAATTTAACAACTGTCCCTCTTTTCTACCCCTAAAAAGTTGGGAGGTATGTAGACATGTCACTATTGCACCCAAAATATTTATTACAATCAACACAGTAACTCCATTGCTTTTCAGCATCCCTATGATCACATGGCCATGATGTGTGCACAAGAACCTGGACATTATTTCCCACCAATATTTCTATTGTGATTAGTGTACAGAGCACAACACGGTGGTGGTACCATGGGGGAAAAGATAAAAGTGCCTATAACCTGAGTAGGAAGAACCATCAAAGCATCCTTTCATCATTTACTTTGAAATCACAAGCACACAGAAAAAGCTGTCTGGGCAGTAGGTTCTTGAGTATATCTAATATATTTAGACAATCCTTACTTCCTACTTGTGGACAGTTGTTTCAGACTACATATTCACGAGTCCGGTATTCGCGGATTCAGTTACTCTTGCCCTGCAGTGTGTGCCCCCGGGCCCTCTGTTTTCATGTGGGTTATTCACAAATTCACTGTATTCATGGCTATGCAATTCCCCTATACTCCGCGAATACAGAGAGCCGGCTGTAGGGTTCCTAATCACACAAGGCTGAAATTGACTGTTGTATAAGGGCAAGACTTGGGACCATCATAATAGAGGAGCCAGCCTATTAAACTGGACCTTCAGCATGATTTAATGAAAAGCCCAAACCCTTCAAAAACTATTCTCCAGCATCTAAAATTAATATATTTTAAGTTTTTAGTCTTTTTTTTTTTCTTTTCTAAACTGGGCTGAAACTCTGTTCTGATGGCGCCGCCATCTTGCCTCAGAAGCATCACATACTGAGGAGAGGAGAGCGGGATAATGTACAAGGGGCGGTTATAGCTGTGCTTTGCACAGACAGAGCAGAGCTGAGGTCAGGGAAAGGACAGAAATCCCAGAATGCAGAGCGGCATAGTCAGAAGACACTTCCTGTCTGCAGCCTGCCTGATGCTTCATGAGCCGCCATATTGGATGTTTAAAGGCTCAGAATACGCACAAGGTGCAGGTCAGATGATTTTTTATATGGGCAATCTGTATGTACAGGGTGTGGGAAACATACAGAATAGACTCTTATTTAGGGTGAAGGTCCGGATTAAGAGAGAGAGACATGTTAGGCTAAATATAGTGGGCTTAAAGCGGAATAAAACTTGGGATTTTGACTATCCTGGGTTTTATTCAGTTGCCCTGGGAGCATCCCGAATTGTGATGCCCTGCTGTGTGAAACTCCCCAGATCATGCAGTACAACTCACCTTTTCCGGTCCAATGGCGCATGCATGGGCTCTTGTCAAATCATAACCCAGCTGGGGCGGGAGCGTACTCGCCGCAGGGCATGAGGCCACTCTCACTCCCCATTGAGGACAATTAGAGCTGTTTGCCCACAGGGAGGACGTGCTCAGCCCAAGGATTGTAAACAATGAGCAAATGGCTCTGAATGGATGAGAGGATGCACATGCACCATTGGACTGGGGAAATGTAAGTCTATGCTGGCAACCTGGAGGGTTTCACACAGGGGGGCATCCCAATACGTGATGCCATGGGAGAAGACCAGTGGTCAGCTTTTATTCCGCTTTAAAGTGGACCAAAACCCAGGATAGTCAAAATCCTGGGTTTTGGTCCACTTTAATGCGGAATAAAAGCCGACCACTGGTCTTCCCCCAGGGCATCACTTATTAGGATGCCCTGCTGTGGTCCTTTCCCCCGGGGTGCCCCGATCGGGGGTGCCTTGCTGTGTGAAACCTCCCAGATCGCCTCACCTCCAATCAGCGCACTCAGAGCACTTACCTTGTTTCCGGGTCCAACGACGCATGCGCGAGCCTTGGCCGCACCCCTGCTTTCCTCTAACAGGGAGCGTGCCCAAGGGGGGAATTCACAAATGCCTGGCACAGGCACGAGCCCTGCTAGAGGGATAGCGGGATGCAGCCACGACTCGCACATGCGCCTTTGGACCCGGAAACAAGGTAAGTGTATGGGGCGACCTGGGGGGTTTTCACACAGCCTCCTGGGGGGAGGGAATCGGTTCGCTGTGGGTTTTGGTCCAGTTTAAAGGGATCAAAAATATTTTGGATTTTGACTATAACCGGTTTTAGTCCTTGCCCCCTTGTGTGAAACCCACCAGGTTGCCCAATCTAACTCACCCTTCCCAGGTCCTACAGCACATCCGCTGCCTCTCATTTAATCAACAAGCTCAGATCCACTCACGTCAACTCATCGGAACAGGAGAGCCCCAGTGGCAGTATCCCCGCTACCCTGTAACAGAGCACATGCCCTCCAGCCATTCACAAATGCCTGGCGCAGGCCTGCACCCTGCTAAAGGTATGGCAGGTGGTGACTACTGTTTGTGCATGTGCCATTTAATGGGGGAGAAGGTAAGTTTAGCGGGCGAGCTGGGGGGTTTCAGACAGCTGGGCATGCCAAAACTGGACGCCACGGGGTGAGGGAGTCAAGTGGCTCACGGAATCTTATACATTCTTATAGATTCCAGGGCAGTCGGATGGGTGTTTTGGTCAACTTTAACACAAAAAGTATTTTAAATGTACATACAAACCAAGAATAACAAATGATATATATTATTCTGAGTTTGTAGGTGCACATCATCTGTTTTTTGTCTTGCACCCAGTAAGAGCCGGCTAGGCATGCAATAACTAACATTTACACATCCATCACTTGCTACCTATGTACACGTGTTTCAAACTAGTGACCCTCATCACTAGTGATGGCTGAACAAGGAATAAGCCTTGGAATGGCTCTAAATGAAGCTACTTTCGGATACATAGCTTAACACTCCAGATAAGTGTGCACCATATTCCTAATTTGTTCGGCTTGAAGCCCTGTTGCGCCCTAATAGCATCATTACAGAGAGGCGGCATTTAAGGAATGGGAAAACATTCCGGATTTATCTATATATAATTACAGCAATAAGCTGCTCAGCATCGTGCATAAGACTAAAGACATAACATCCGAGCCATTAGCTGAAGTCACAGCATGTCCTGTATATGTGGATGAATCAGACTCCTCCGCAACCTGGATCTCTACATGAGCACATACAGGAGAAAATACCAGCAGTGTGTACATCCATGCTAAGCGCTAAAGCATAAGATGTTGTGAACATGAATTATTTTTTATATGGGTTTGACCACGAGTAACTGGTTTAGAGACCAGGGCTGGATTATGAGGGGGGCGCAAACCTTGGGGCCTTCACCACTTGCCCTGCAAAGGGGGCCTCAACCAACCTTTGTGTTATGGTCTGGTCCAGGAGGTTTTTCAGTCTTTGGTCCGACGGGCCACTGAGCCAGCAACAAAGCTATCGGCGGCAGTGGGGGCCCCACGTATGGGAAATCCAATTGTAGCGGGCGCTTGCCTGGCCATTGGCACACGCTCTGAGGAGCGAGGGGGGTTCTTGGACCTAGGGTAGGGTGGCATGTGTGGGGTGAGGTGCACTTACTGATTCAGCCATCGCTGTTCTCCATTGATGACACTCCTTGACTCCAGGGTCTTTATTTGAAGGCTTCCATCCATGTCAAACAGCATAAGCCAGTACAGGCAATATCCATTGGTTACAGCAAACAGTTACAGTCCACAGGCCTCTTCCATCTCTGCTTCTTAGCTCTTCTAGTACATTAACACTTCCCCTCTTCACACCTAAGCAGTACTTAGTAGAACACACTAGAAGGGTTGGGTTCTCCCTTATCTAACCTCTGAAATGTTGCCTTCCCAACTATGTTGCAAGGCTCAACCAATGGCATGGCAGGTAATGTTACCAATGCCACCTGAGTCTCTATTTACTGATTTTAAGGGGAATGCTAGACTATTTAATATTAACTAAGTTTATTCCTTAGGCAACACTGCCATCATGTGGATTCATAATGTAATGGCACCTAAGTTCTGTATTTAACTATGGTTATTAAAGTTCCTATCACTATCAGGGCCTATCCCACTGACAGTGCTCTAATGTTTCCTATGTATAGTGTTGGAATCAAGTATTATTTGGATCAAAAGCACACCACAACAATAAAGTTGATTATGCAAATAAAATTGTATTTAAGGTATCATGTTATACATTCGTCAGATAAACATCTCTGGTGATATGTACAATGCCAAAATTCAAAAAAGGATACAACAAGAAATTTGCAATAGGTCTGTGCATGAAGAGGTCATCAGGAGCGTTCATCCACCTCAATGGCGATAACATGGAAAAGATGGAAGAAACATGCTAACATCTATAGTGGCCAATTTCAGGAGACAAATAGGCTAGGTAACAAATAATTACCATCAATATCTATGAGGTGGTTTAGAGCACGATTCTGATGAGTGGAATGAGGCTTAGGGCTGTTGTAGCGGTCAAGGAAAATATGTACACCATAATCAATAATACAGTCACAAATAGCAAAATACTCTGGTCAGACCATATAGGTTCAGCCCTGCATCATGCCAGAGAGCACAAATGAGTAAGACATATATGCATATATATGTGAAATCATGATGCCAACACAGATCATTGCATGCACATATAATGGAATCACGAATAAACAGTATAAAGTATTACCAAGTATAAGGTAGCCAAAGATCGCAAATAGAGCTGCCTGCCTACGTTTCAGAGCCCACGGCTCTTTTGTCAAGGCTTGCGATCGCAGTGGACGAGAGCCAAACAACCACCAATCAGTTACTTGGCTGGACTATTATTTTAAAGGAAAATAAATATTGTATCTGGGGCCTCCACCAGGTTTTGTGCCCAGGGGCCTCCACCACACATAACTCGGCCCTGATTATGACTAAAGAAACCATAAACCAATTATTTTACCTTTCAGACTTACGGCTGAAGTGTCGGGGTGATTACAAGTTTATGAACCATTTTAAATTTTCTATATTTCGCAGTAAATTTGACCTAAAACTACATAAGTTTTTCCAAGTATAAAAAGAAAACAAATAAACCATAAATACTAGACATGGCCATTTACTTACTGAGAAAAATGATTCAATAGCACATGTGTAATTGGCAAAACAACCTTCAGAATTTGAAAATCCAGCCAGCCCTGGAGTTTAAAAGAAATGAGTGGTATGTTTCTGGCCAGTTGTCATGAGTGATGCAAGGCGGCAACCAGGTGATCAGTGGTCATGAATGGGGATGGTGTGGTCTGGATCTCCAGCAGAGGTGAGTATCATACCCAGTATCCAGGGATAGGGCAGGTCAGCTGCACAGGACTAAAGGTGAGTATGTATACTTTTTTTATTTTTGCCAGGACATCCCCTTTAAGTTAGGGGTGCTCACGCTTTTGAAGAGCACAGGCCACTTAAAGGAGCACTAGTGCGAAAAATGGCCCAGTGATAAAAATCCTTATAAATATGCTGGATGGCTGGATGAGGAGTCACTTATACACCCGGCGCCAAGAAATATCCAGCCAGGCTTGTTTTTTAATTTTAATGGAAGGAAAAGGAATTAGGCTCTGTCCCCCCTGATGCACTAAACCTGTCACCCCTGGATTTTATTCCTACCAGGAGAATAAAACCACAAGCTTGGTGGGAGTTTTATTCAGTTCAGGTGTGTAAGTGACCCCTCCTCTCCTCTCAACGTGTTTATGTGGATTTTTAACAATTTTGCTACTTGAAGTGAGTTAAGCTATCCCTAGCTTAGCTTAACTAATTGTTGTCATCCCTAGCTTAGCTTAACCCCTTGAAGTAATATTGGCCCTTATTTAACAAGGGATAGCGCCAGGTAGCGAATGGTGAGCGAACGGTAATGACGCTCACCGCCACGAGAACGCCGGCTCCCCTCCGCAATCACACATTTATCAAGCCGATCCTGCTTAGCGACTGACAGAGCACCAGATAGCGAATCATTCATAATTATTCCAGCCTCACCCCACAGTGCCAGGTACCTTGAACAGCGCCAGGTATGACCTCTCGCTACCTGGCGCTCTCCAATGCATTTCAATGGAGCAATCTTTAAATATTCATAATTAATTGCTATTAATTTTTTTGTCAAAAATTCTGTGACCACTTCTGCAATGTTAGATTTTTTTTTTAAGGTAAAAAAAAAAAATTTGTGCAGAATTGATATTACAGGTCTGATATTAATATATTCATATTACAAAATGTTTTGAAAAACATGTTTTTTATTTTTTCTAAAAATATGGTTGTTTGGGGGTTAAAAAACTACTTTTAACCCATCGCCGCCAGCGCTCTGGGGTTTAAACAAGCATTTCACAGCGCGAGAATTTTTGGAGCGTGATTTGTTAATGAATATGCTGGGAGCTGTTCGCTATGGCCGTTCGCTGTCATGCGCTCCCATACAGCGCGGAACCTGTCAAACAGCGACTCCTAAACCCGTATTCAACATTACCGCACACCGACTGAGTCGCTGTCAACAGCCGAACAACGGCCAAGCACAGCGAATACTAGCGGGCGCTGTGAAAATAACGCTACTGTCGCTCATCTGTCGCTACCTGGCGCTATTAATGAATCGGCCTCCCCGTCACTGGTCGCGAGCCACAATGAAATAAAATAACTTTTAAATTTTATTTTGAAAATCATAATTACTTTTTATTCACAAAAGCAACCACAAATATGTTGGAGGTAGCTTATTTTGTGTGTATTGAATATATGAATGTATATTGCTGGAGAAACTGCAGTTTATTGTTATGATAGTAGATGGCGCTGTTACTAATACTTATGTGTAGTCCCTGTGTGCGTTTCTATTGTATGTTGTATTTCCTATATATTGCAGTAAACTTTTGATTTATTTGTCCTGCCTGTGCAATCCAACATGCTGAGATGATCTCTTCGACTTCACACAGTTTGTTCCTCCATAATGTCTATCTCATATGACTTAAACTTTTATCACAAACGCCATTAACACATTTTTAAAGACCTCCCAAAATGTCCCTAGTCTGCCTCCATTAGAAGATACAGTTCCAAGCAAAGAGGTAAACATCTAGATGCATGGGGCTCTGGCACACAGGCTGGGGATTTTTTTGCAGCAGCAGGGGGAAGTAAGGATCAGCACTTTGCTAGGACAAAACTCCTTTTCTCACTACCCGAACATGGCGTGAATTTGGGTCCACTGTAGATCTTGGTGTATGTTCGCCAATAGAAACAGATTGCAGGCAGTGAAAACTACTTCCAACAAAAAAAACACACATTTGCTAACATAAGAAATAAAAAAGAAAAATTCTGGATCAGCTCGCACCCTGAGGACAGGGCCGGCGTCAGCACCCGGCAAGGCGGGGCAGCTGCCGGGGGCCCCCACCCTCTGGAGGGGTCCACTGACAGGGCCAGCCTTTGGGGTGTGTGACGTTTGCTATGGCACAGGGCACCATGGGCAGGGGGGGCATACGGCTGTGCCCACCCACCTGCCAGCTTGATGGCAGCTGGAGCTGCCAGGGGTGCACAGCTGGTCCCAATCTCCAGAGCATCCCAGCGTGTGATACCCACTGTATGAACTCTCCTGGGATTGCTGGAATACCCACATTGCAAGAAATCCCCTGGCACATTTCATCCATTCGGTTCTCTTTGCTATATACAGTATATTAATACATGGCATATAACTCTTAGTTCACAGAGCCCGGCTCTGAGCGGGCATCCCCAGCTTCCTACAGAGTGGCAGCACATCAGACAGAAAAGCCGTGGATGTGTTCCATGCATGCGCCATGGGATTGCTTGTGAGCCAAGTGTTCCTGCGATCTCGGGTGTTTTAACATAGTTTGGCACCCCACATTAGGATGCTCTGGACATAGGGAATCAGCTGGCTCCTGGGTCTTTTAGAATTCTGGGGCAGCTAATACAGGTTCTGGTTTATATTAATGTGGGCTGGCAGTCCAAAAATGACAGCTGGTCCACACTCCCCTATCATCATGCCTGATCCCGGAGGAACTCCCCCACTTCTCCATTGCTTCCCCAAAGGCTGCTAGTTCTCCACCCCACATGGGTGGTCACATGGGCAGTGAACTGGCAGCCAATGGCGAGTGGCCACCTTTGCCTGACATCAGGACTGATGCCAGGTTATGCGCAGGGGCTTCAGATGAATCCCGGTGGCTGTCAGCAACTATGTGGGGCAGTAGGCTGGTGCCGAGGAAGCACAGAAATATGTTTGGAGGGCGCCATCCCATAGTCTCGCACAGGGCACCTGTAATCCTAAAGCCGGCCCTGCTTTCTATTTCAGTCCTTTTTTCTTTCTGTCATTCCTTCTTTCCTTTCTTTGTTATTCTTTCCTTTCTTTCTGCGTCATTCCTTCTTTTCTTTCTGTGTCATTACTTTTTTTCCTTTCCTTCCCTTCTGTGTCGTTCCTTATTAAGTGGTCTTGCTTGCCAAGATCACTTATTGTTCTTGCTGATATATTATTCTTATTAAGTGGTCTTGCTTGGCAAGATCACTTATTAAGTGGTCTTGCTTGGCAAGATCACTTATTGTTCTTGCTGATATATTATTTTTATTATTATTATTATTATTCCAAGCATTTTTGCACTGTAACTCCTCCCACAGTTTTGACACTACATAGACCATAATATACCAAAACGTGCGGATCGTTCCCGAATGGTGTGCTTATAATTTGTGGAACATTTCGCCAAACGGTTTCCGAAATATTTGCGTTTTTCTGGCGCAATTTTCCCATAAGAATGAATGGGAGGTATTTTCAAAGCTAGAGTGGGAACTGCGTGTTAAATGAAAAATCAGGACATGATTTCTAAACTGCGACCTCTCCCTCATTTTTAATCCCACCTACACAAATCTTATATCAAAACGTTCAGCTATCCCTGCTGCCGCTAAAAATGTCCAAGGCTAAGCCATAGCCCGAACAGATTTCACAATATGACCTTTTGTTTGCAACTCACACCTCCCATTGACATTCATTGAAACTCCACTCTAGACGCCACAAATTTGAATGGCAATTTCTAAACTGCGACTGTGCCTTCATTTTTAATATTTCAGAGACATGTTATACACCACATTATAGGTCTTCTTCTTGTGATTCTTACAGTATAAAGCTCTTTGCTGTAGGGTGTATACTTTTTAAGCTACAGTCATTTGAATATGGCAACCACCAGTGCATTAGAAATGTGTTTTAATGTGCATTCTCAGTTTACCTCAGAGTGAGTTTCCATAGCAACACAGCTGCAGCCTGGCTCATTACAGCTGCTCCGCCCACACACCAAGTCTCAGGAAACTCCCCTTAAAGGAGCAGTATCGCAAAATTTGCATTAAAAACTATAAATAATTAAATAGCCACACAATAGCTTCTAACATGTCTATAAATAATCTGGCGATAGAAAAAAGAAGAATGCCTACTATCTTTACTCAAAACAATCCATACAGTTACTCTGCCTACTCCATATAGTTACTCTGCTCAGTCAAACCTTTCCACAGTTACTCCAGTGACTCCAACCACACAACAGTTACTCAAGTCACTCCACCCAGTTACTCAAGTCACTCCACCCAGTTACCCCGCCCACTCCACCCAGTTACCCCGCCCACTCCACCCAGTTACTCCGCCCACTCCACCCAGTTACTCCGCCCACTCCACCCAGTTACCCCGCCCACTCCACCCAGTTACCCCGCCCACTCCACCCAGTTACCCCGCCCACTCCACCCAGTTACTCCGCCCACTCCACCCAGTTACTCCGCCCACTCCACCCACACAACAGTTACTCAAGTCACTCCACCCAGTTACTCCGCTCACTCCACCCACACAACAGTTACTCAAGTCACTCCACCCAGTTACTCCGCCCACTCCACCCAGTTACTCCGCCCACTCCACCCAGTTACTCCGCCCACTCCACCCAGTTACTCCGCCCACTCCATCCAGTTACTCCGCCCACTCCACCCAGTTACTCTGCCCACTCCACCCAGTTACTCTGCCCACTCCACCTAGTTACTCCGCCCACTCCACCCAGTTGCTCCGCCCACTCCACCCACTCCACCTCGCCCACTCCACCCACTCCACCCAGTTAGCCCGCCCACTCCACCCAATTAGCCCGCCCACTCCACCCAATTAGCCCGCCCACTCCACCCAGTTAGTCCGCCCACTCCACCCAGTTAGTCCGCCCACTCCACCCAGTTAGCCCGCCCACTCCACCCAGTTACTCCGCCCACTCCACCCAGTTACTCCGCCCACTCCACCCAGTTACTCCGCCCACTCCAACCACACAACAGTTACTCAAGTCACTCCACCCAGTTACTCTGCCCACTCCACCCAGTTACTCTGCCCACTCCACCCAGTTACTCCGCACACTCCACCCAGTTACTCCGCCCACCTCACCCAATTACTCCGCCCACTCCAACAACACAACAGTTACTCCGCCCTCTCCACCCAGTTACTCCGCCCTCTCCACCCAGTTACTCCGCCCTCTCCACCCAGTTACTCCGCCCTCTCCACCCTGTTACTCCACCCACTCCACCCACACAACAGTTACTCAAGTAACTCCACCTAGTTACTCTGCCCACTCCACCCAGTTACTCCATCCACTCCACCCAGTTACTCCATCCACTCCACCCAGTTACTCCGCCCACTCCACCCAGTTACTCTGCCCACTATACCCAGTTACTCCGCCCACTCCACCCAGTTGCTCCACCCACTCCACCCGCACACTCCACCCACTCCACCCCACCCACTCCACCCACTCCACCTCGCCCACTCCACCCACTCCACCCCGCCCACTCCACCCAGTTAGCCCGCCCACTCCACCCAGTTACTCCGCCCACTCCAACCACACAACAGTTACTCAAGTCACTCCACCTAGTTACTCCGCCCACTCCACCCAGTTACTCTGCCCACCCCACCCAATTACTCCGCCCACTCCAACAACACAACAGTTACTCCGCCCACTCCACCCAGTTACTCCGCCCACTCCACCCAGTTACTCCGCCCTCTCCACCCAGTTACTCCACCCACTCCAACCACACAACAGTTACTCAAGTCACTCCACCCAGTTACTCCGCCCACTCCACCCAGTTACTCTGCACACTCCACCCAGTTACTCCGCCCACCCCACCCAATTACTCCACCCACTCCAACACCACAACAGTTACTCCACCCAGTTACTCCGCCTACTCCACCCAGTTACTCCGTCCGCTCCACCCAGTTACTCCGCACGCTCCACTCAGTTACCCAGCCCGCTCCAGTTGTAGAGAACTGGCGGAGGCAAGACCACTTCACGCAATTTCCCCGGAAATTGCACTTTGTCTAGTTGTTCTTGCTGATATATTATTCTTATTCCAAGCATTTTTGCACTGTAACTCCTCCCACAGTTTTGACACTACATAGACCATAATATACCAAAACGTGAGGATCGTTCCCGAATGGTGTGCTTATATTTTGTGGAACGTTTCGCCAAACGGTTTCCGAAATATTGGCGTTTTTCTGGCGCAATTTTCCCATAGGAATGAATGGGAGGAATGTTCAAAGCTAGAGTGGGAACTGAGTGTGAAGTGAAAAATCAGGACATGATTTCTAAACTGCGACCTCTCCCTCATTTTTAATCCCACCTACACAAATCTTATATCAAAACGTTCAGCTATCCCTGCTGCCGCTAAAAATGTCCAAGGCTAAGCCATAGCCCGAACAGATTTCACAATATGACCTTTTGTTTGCAACTCACACCTCCCATTGACATTCATTGAAACTCCACTCTAGACACCACAAATTTGAATGGCAATTTCTAAACTGCGACTGTGCCTTCATTTTTAATATTTCAGAGACATTTTATACACCACATTGTTCGCCTAGCTCTTGTGATTCTTACAGTATAAAGCTCTTTGCTGTAGGATGTATACTTTTTAAGCTACAGTCATTTGAATATGGCAACCACCAGTGCATTAGAAATGTGTTTTAATGTGCATTCTCAGTTTACCTCAGAGTGAGTTTCCATAGCAACACAGCTGCAGCCTGGCTCGTTACAGCTGCTCCGCCCACACACCCAGTCTCAGGAAACTCCCCTTAAAGGAGCAGTATCGCGAAATTTGCATTAAAAAAGATAAATAATTAAATAGCCACACAATAGCTTCTAACATGTCTATAAATAATCTGGCAATAGAAAAAAGAAGAATGCTTACTATCTTTACTCAAAACAATCCATACAGTTACTCTGCCTACTCCATATAGTTACTCTGCTCAGTCAAACCTTTCCACAGTTACTCCAGTGACTCCAACCACACAACAGTTACTCAAGTCACTCCACCCAGTTACTCAAGTCACTCCACCCAGATACTCCGCCCACTCCACCCAGTTACTCCGCCCACTCCACTCAGTTACTCCACCCACTCCACCCAGTTACCCCGCCCACTGCACCCAGTTACTCTACCCACTCTGCCCACTCCACCCAGTTACTCCACCCATTCCACCCAGTTACTCCGCCCACTCCACCCAGTTACTCCGCCCACTCCACCCAGTTACTCCACCCAGTAACCCCGCCCACTCCACCCAGTTACTCCGCCCACTCCACCCAGTTACTCCGCCCACTCCACCCAGTTACCCCGCCCACTCCACCCAGTTACCCCACCCACTCCACCCAGTTACTCCGCCCACTCCACCCAGTTACTCCAGCCACTCCACCCAGTTACTCCAGCCACTCCACCCAGTCACTCCGCCCACTCCACCCACACAACAGTTACTCAAGTCACTCCACCCAGTTACTCCGCCCACTCCAACCACACAACAGTTACTCAAGTCACTCCACCCAGTTACTCCGCTCACTCCACCCACACAACAGTTACTCAAGTCACTCCACCCAGTTACTCCGCCCACTCCACCCAGTTACTCTGCCCACTCCACCCGGTTACTCCGCCCACTCCACCCAGTTACTCCGCCCACTCCACCCAGTTACTCCACCCACTCCACCCAGTTACTCCACCCACTCCACCCAGTTACTCCTCCCACTCCACCCAGTTACTCCGCCCACTCCAACCAGTTACTCCGCCCACTCCAACCAGTTACTCCGCCCACTCCACCCAGTTACTCCGCCCATTCCAACCAGTTACTCCGCCCACTCCACCCAGTTACTCCACCCACTCCACCCAGTTACTCCACCCACTCCACCCAGTTACTCTGCCCGCTCCAGTTGTAGAGAACTGGTGGAGGCAAGACCACTTCACGCAATTTCCCCGGAAATTGCACTTTGTCTAGTTAAGTGGTCTTGCTTGCCAAGATCACTTATTGTTCTTGCTGATATATTATTAAGTGGTCTTGCTTGGCAAGATCACTTATTGTTCTTGCTGATATATTATTAAGTGGTCTTGCTTGGCAAGATCACTTATTGTTCTTGCTGATATATTATTTTTATTATTATTCCAAGCATTTTTGCACTGTAACTCCTCCCACAGTTTTGACACTACATAGACCATAATATACCAAAACGTGCGGATCGTTCCCGAATGGTGTGCTTATATTTTGTGGAACGTTTCGCCAAACGGTTTCCGAAATATTGGCGTTTTCCTGGCGCAATTTTCCCATAGGAATGAATGGGAGGTATTTTCAAAGCTAGAGTGGGAGATGCGTGTGAAATGAAAAATCAGGACATGATTTCTAAACTG
This sequence comes from Gastrophryne carolinensis, assembly GCA_027917425.1. Lineage (NCBI taxonomy): Eukaryota > Metazoa > Chordata > Amphibia > Anura > Microhylidae > Gastrophryne > Gastrophryne carolinensis. Next base: position 602,058,453 of record CM051234.1, read on the forward strand.
CGACCTCTCCCTCATTGTTAATCCCACCTACACAAATCTTATATCAAAACGTTCAGCTATCCCTGCTGCCGCTAAAAATGTCCAAGGCTAAGCCATAGCCTGAACAGATTTCACAATATGACCTTTTGTTTGCAACTCACACCTCCCATTGACATTCATTGAAACTCCACTCTAGACACCACAAATTTGAATGGCAATTTCTAAACTGCGACTGTGCCTTCATTTTTAATATTTCAGAGACATGTTATACACCACATTGTTCGCCTAGCTCTTGTGATTCTTACAGTATAAAGCTCTTTGCTGTAGGATGTATACTTTTTAAGCTACAGTCATTTGAATATGGCAACCACCAGTGCATTAGAAATGTGTTTTAATGTGCATTCTCAGATTACCTCAGAGTGAGTTTCCATAGCAACACAGCTGCAGCCTGGCTCGTTACAGCTGCTCCGCCCACACACCAAGTCTCAGGAAACTCCCCTTAAAGGAGCAGTATCGCGAAATTTGCATTAAAAAAGATAAATAATTAAATAGCCACACAATAGCTTCTAACATGTCTATAAATAATCTGGCGATAGAAAAAAGAAGAATGCTTACTATCTTTACTCACTCAAAACAATCCATACAGTTACTCTGCCTACTCCATATAGTTACTCTGCTCAGTCAAACCTTTCCACAGTTACTCCAGTGACTCCAACCACACAACAGTTACTCAGGCACTCCACCCAGTTACTCAAGTCACTCCACCCAGATACTCCGCCCACTCCACCCAGTTACTCCGCCCACTCCACTCAGTTACTCCGCCCACTGCACCCAGTTACTCCACCCACTCTGCCCACTCTACCCAGTTACTCCGGCCATTCCACCTAGTTACTCCACCCATTCCACCTAGTTACTCCGCCCACTTCACCCAGTTACCCCGCCCACTCCACCCAGTTACCCCGCCCACTCCACCCAGTTACTCCAGCCACTCCACCCAGTTACTCCAGCCACTCCACCCAGTTACTCCGCCCACTCCACCCAGTTACTCCGCCCACTCCACCCACACAACAGTTACTCAAGTCACTCCACCCAGTTACTCTGCCCACTCCAACCACACAACAGTTACTCAAGTCACTCCACCCAGTTACTCCGCTCACTCCACCCACACAACAGTTACTCCGCCCACTCCACCCAGTTACTCTGCCCACTCCACCCAGTTACTCCACCCACTCCACCCAGTTACTCCACCCACTCCACCCAGTTACTCTGCCCGCTCCAGTTGTAGAGAACTGGCGGAGGCAAGACCACTTCACGCAATTTCCCCGGAAATTGCACTTTGTCTAGTTTTTATTCTTATTCCAAGCATTTTTGCACTGTAACTCCTCCCACAGTTTTGACACTACATAGACCATAATATACCAAAACGTGCGGATCGTTCCCGAATGGTGTGCTTATATTTTGTGGAACGTTTCGCCAAACGGTTTCCGAAATATTGGCGTTTTCCTGGCGCAATTTTCCCATAGGAATGAATGGGAGGTATTTTCAAAGCTAGAGTGGGAGATGCGTGTGAAATGAAAAATCAGGACATGATTTCTAAACTGCGACCTCTCTCTCATTTTTAATCCCACCTACACAAATCTTATATCAAAACGTTCAGCTATCCCTGCTGCCGCTAAAAATGTCCAAGGCTAAGCCATAGCCCGAACCGATTTCACAATATGACCTTTTGTTTGCAACTCACACCTCCCATTGACATTCATTGAAACTCCACTCTAGACATCACAAATTTGAATGGCAATTTCTAAACTGCGACTGTGCCTTCATTTTTAATATTTCAGAGACATGCTATACACCACATTGTTCGTCTGGCTCTTGTGATTCTTACAGTATAAAGTGCTTTGCTGTAGGATGTATACTTTTTAAGCTACAGTCATTTGAATATGGCAACCACCAGTGCATTAGAAATGTGTTTTAATGTGCATTCTCAGTTTACCTCAGAGTGAGTTTCCATAGCAACACAGCTGCAGCCTGGCTCGTTACAGCTGCTCCGCCCACACACCCAGTCTCAGGAAATTCCCCTTAAAGGAGCAGTATCGCGAAATTTGCATTAAAAAAGATAAATATTTAAATAGCCACACAATAGCTTCTAACATGTCTATAAATAATCTGGCAATAGAAAAAGAAGAATGCTTACTATCTTTACTCAAAACAATCCATACAGTTACTCTGCCTACTCCATATAGTTACTCTGCTCAGTCAAACCTTTCCACAGTTACTCCAGTGACTCCAACCACACAACAGTTACTCAAGTCACTCCACCCAGATACTCCGCCCACTCCACCCAGTTACTCCACCCACTCCACCCAGTTACTCCGCCCACTGCACCCAGTTACTCTACCCACTCTGCCCACTCCACCCAGTTACTCCGCCCATTCCACCCAGTTACTCCGCCCACTCCACCCAGTTACTCCACCCACTCCACCCAGTTACTCCGCCCACTCCACCCAGTTACTCCACCCAGTTACCCCGCCCACTCCACCCAGTTACCCCACCCACTCCACCCAGTTACTCCAGCCACTCCACCCAGTTACTCCAGCCACTCCACCCAGTTACTCCGCCCACTCCACCCACACAACAGTTACTCAAGTCACTCCACCCAGTTACTCCGCCCACTCCAACCACACAACAGTTACTCAAGTCACTCCACCCAGTTACTCCGCCCACTCCACCCAGTTACTCCGCCCACTCCACCCAGTTACTCCGCCCACTCCACCCAGTTACTCCACCCACTTCACCCAGTTACTCTGCCCACTCCACCCAGTTACTCCACCCACTCCACCCAGTTACTCTGCCCACTCCAGTTGTAGAGAACTGGCGGAGGCAAGAACACTTCACGCAATTTCCCCGGAAATTGCACTTTGTCTAGTTTTTATTCTTATTCCAAGTATTTTTGCACTGTAACTCCTCCCACAGTTTTGACACTACATAGACCATAATATACCAAAACGTGCGGATCGTTCCCGAATGGTGTGCTTATATTTTGTGGAACGTTTCGCCAAACGGTTTCCGAAATATTGGCGTTTTTCTGGCACAATTATCCCATAGGAATGAATGGGAGGTATTTTCAAAGCTAGAGTGGGAGATGGGTGTGAAGAGAAAAATCAGGACATGATTTCTAAACTGCGACCTCTCCCTCATTTTTAATCCCACCTACACAAATCTTATATCAAAACGTTCAGCTATCCCTGCTGCCGCTAAAAATGTCCAAGGCTAAGCCATAGCCCGAACAAATTTCACAATATGACCTTTTGTTTGCAACTCACACCTCCCATTGACATTCATTGAAACTCCACTCTAGACACCACAAATTTGAATGGCAATTTCTAAACTGCGACTGTGCCTTCATTTTTAATATTTCAGAGACATACAGACTTATACACCACATCGTTCGCCTAGCTCTTGTGATTCTTACAGTATAAAGCTCTTTGCTGTAGGATGTATACTTTTTAAGCTACAGTCATTTGAATATGGCAACCACCAGTGCATTAGAAATGTGTTTTAATGTGCATTCTCAGTTTACCTCAGAGTGAGTTTCCATAGCAACACAGCTGCAGCCTGGCTCGTTACAGCTGCTCCGCCCACACACCAAGTCTCAGGAAACTCCCCTTAAAGGAGCAGTATCGCGAAATTTGCATTAAAAAAGATAAATAATTAAATAGCCACACAATAGCTTCTAACATGTCTATAAATAATCTGGCAATAGAAAAAAGAAGAATGCTTACTATCTTTACTCAAAACAATCCATACAGTTACTCTGCCTACTCCATATAGTTACTCTGCTCAGTCAAACCTTTCCACAGTTACTCCAGTGACTCCAACCACACAACAGTTACTCAAGTCACTCCACCCAGTTACTCAAGTCACTCCACCCAGATACTCCGCCCACTCCACCCAGTTACTCCGCCCACTCCACTCAGTTACTCCGCCCACTGCACCCAGTTACTCCACCCACTCTGCCCAGTTACTCCGCCCACTTCACCCAGTTACTCCGCCCACTTCACCCAGTTACTCCGCCCACTCCACCCAGTTGCTCCGCCCACTCCACCCAGTTACCCCACCCACTCCACCCAGTTACCTCGACCACTCCACCCAGTTACTCCGCCCACTCCACCCAGTTACTCCGCCCACTCCACCCAGTTACTCCAGCCACTCCACCCAGTTACTCTGCCCACTCCACCCACACAACAGTTACTCAAGTCACTCCACCCAGTTACTCCGCCCACTCCAACCACACAACAGTTACTCAAGTCACTCCACCCAGTTACTCCACTCACTCCAACCACACAACAGTTACTCAAGTCACTCCACCCAGTTACTCCGCCCACTCCACCCAGTTACTCTGCCCACTCCACCCAGTTACTCCACCCACTCCACCCAGTTACTCCACCCACTCCACCCAGTTACTCCGCCCACTCCACCCAGTTACTCCGCCCACTCCACCCAGTTACTCCGCCCACTCCACCCAGTTACTCCGCCCACTCCACCCAGTTACTCCGCCCACTCCACCCAGTTACTCCGCCCGCTCCACCCAGTTACTCTGCCCGCTCCAGTTGTAGAGAACTGGCGGAGGCAAGACCACTTCACGCAATTTCCCCGGAAATTGCACTTTGTCTAGTTAAGTGGTCTTGCTTGGCAAGATCACTTATTGTTCTTGCTGATATATTATTAAGTGGTCTTGCTTGGCAAGATCACTTATTGTTCTTGCTGATATATTATTAAGTGGTCTTGCTTGCCAAGATCACTTATTGTTCTCGCTGATATATTATTATTATTCCAAGCATTTTTGCACTGTAACTCCTCCCACAGTTTTGACACTACATAGACCATAATATACCAAAACGTGCGGATCGTTCCCGAATGGTGTGCTTATATTTTGTGGAACGTTTCGCCAAACGGTTTCCGAAATATTGGCGTTTTCCTGGCGCAATTTTCCCATAGGAATGAATGGGAGGTATTTTCAAAGATAGAGCGGGAGATGCGTGTGAAATGAAAAATCAGGACATGATTTCTAAACTGCGACCTCTCCCTCATTTTTAATCCCACCTACACAAATCTTATATCAAAACGTTCAGCTATCCCTGCTGCCGCTAAAAAGGCTAAGCCATAGCCCGAACAGATTTCACAATATGACCTTTTGTTTGCAACTCACACCTCCCATTGACATTCATTGAAACTCCACTCTAGACACCACAAATTTGAATGGCAATTTCTAAACTGCGACTGTGCCTTCATTTTAAATATTTCAGAGACATGTTATACACCACATTGTTCGCCTAGCTCTTGTGATTCTTACAGTATAAAGCTCTTTGCTGTAGGATGTATACTTTTTAAGCTACAGTCATTTGAATATGGCAACCACCAGTGCATTAGAAATGTGTTTTAATGTGCATTCTCAGTTTACCTCAGAGTGAGTTTCCATAGCAACACAGCTGCAGCCTGGCTCGTTACAGCTGCTCCGCCCACACACCCAGTCTCAGGAAACTCCCCTTAAAGGAGCAGTATCGCGAAATTTGCATTAAAAAAGATAAATAATTAAATAGCCACACAATAGCTTCTAACATGTCTATAAATAATCTGGCAATAGAAAAAAGAAGAATGCTTACTATCTTTACTCAAAACAATCCATACAGTTACTTTGCCTACTCCATATAGTTACTCTGCTCAGTCAAACCTTTCCACAGTTACTCCAGTGACTCCAACCACACAACAGTTACTCAAGTCACTCCACCCAGTTACTCAAGTCACTCCACTCAGTTACTCCGCCCACTGCACCCAGTTACTCCGCCCACTGCACCCAGTTACTCCGCCCACTGCACCCAGTTACTCCACCCACTCTGCCCACTCCACCCAGTTACTCCGCCCACTCCACCCAGTTACTCCGCCCACTCCACCCAGTTACTCCGCCCACTCCACCCAGTTACTCCGCCCACTCCACCCAGTTACTCTGCCCACTCCACCCAGTTACTCCGCCCACTCCACCCAGTTACTCCGCCCACTCCACCCAGTTACTCCGCCCACTCCACCCAGTTACTCCGCCCACTCCACCCAGTTACTCCAGCCACTCCACCCAGTTACTCCGCCCACTCCACCCACACAACAGTTACTCAAGTCACTCCACCCAGTTACTCCGCCCACTCCAACCACACAACAGTTACTCCGCCCACTCCACCCAGTTACTCCACCCACTCCACCCAGTTACTCTGCCCGCTCCAGTTGTAGAGAACTGGCAGAGGCAAGACCACTTCACGCAATTTCCCCGGAAATTGCACTTTGTCTAGTTTTTATTATTATTCCAAGCATTTTTGCACTGTAACTCCTCCCACAGTTTTGACACTACATAGACCATAATATACCAAAACGTGCGGATCGTTCCCGAATGGTGTGCTTATATTTTGTGGAACGTTTCGCCAAACGGTTTCCGAAATATTGGCGTTTTTCTGGCGCAATTTTCCCATAGGAATGAATGGGAGGAATGTTCGAAAGCTAGAGTGGGAACTGAGTGTGGAGTCAAAAATCAGGACATGATTTCTAAACTGCGACCTCTCCCTCATTTTTAATCCCACCTACACAAATCTTATATCAAAACGTTCAGCTATCCCTGCTGCCGCTAAAAATGTCCAAGGCTAAGCCATACCCCGAACAGATTTCACAATATGACCTTTTGTTTGCAACTCACACCTCCCATTGACATTCATTGAAACTCCATTCTAGACACCACAAATTTGAATGGCAATTTCTAAACTGCGACTGTGCCTTCATTTTTAATATTTCAGAGACATATTATACAGCACATTATAGGTCTTCTTCTTGTGATTTTTACAGTATAAAGCTCTTTGCTGTAGGATGTATACTTTTTAAGCTACAGTCATTTGAATATGGCAACCACCAGTGCATTAGAAAAGTGTTTTAATGTGCATTCTCAGTTTACCTCAGAGTGAGTTTCCATAGCAACACAGCTGCAGCCTGGCTCGTTACAGCTGCTCCGCCCACACAGTCTGAGGAAAACTTCCCATGAAAACGTGTTATGGAAAGCAGGTTAGAAAAAAGACCTAGCCAGTAATTTAGCAAGATAGAAATACTTCATAATTTAATGCCTACTATCTTTACTCACTCCAAACACTCCATATAGTTACTCTGCCCAGTCAAACCTTTCCATAGTTACTTCAGCCACTACAACCACACAACAGTTACTCAAGTCACTCCACCCAGTTACTCCAGTTGTAGAGAACTGGCGGAGGCAAAAACACCTCACACAATTTCCCCAGAAAATTGCACCTTTTATCTTTTTTATTCTTATTATAGCCAAATTTGGCAATGTAACTCCTCAGTTTTTACACTACATAGACCATAATGTTACCCCGCCCACTCCACCCAGTTACCCCGCCCACTCCACCCAGTTACCCCGCCCACTCCACCCAGTTACTCCAGCCACTCCACCCAGTTACTCCGCCCACTCCACCCAGTTACTCTGCCCGCTCCAGTTGTAGAGAACTGGCGGAGGCAAGACCACTTCACGCAATTTCCCCGGAAATTGCACTTTGTCTAGTTTTTATTATTATTCCAAGCATTTTTGCACTGTAACTCCTCCCACAGTTTTGACACTACATAGACCATAATATACCAAAACGTGCGGATCATTCCCGAATGGTGTGCTTATATTTTGTGGAACGTTTCGCCAAACGGTTTCCGAAATATTGGCGTTTTCCTGGCGCAATTTTCCCATAGGAATGAATGGGAGGTATTTTCAAAGCTAGAGTGGGAGATGGGTGTGAAGAGAAAAATCAGGACATGATTTCTAAACTGCGACCTCTCCCTCATTTTTAATCCCACCTACACAAATCTTATATCAAAACGTTCAGCTATCCCTGCTGCCGCTAAAAATGTCCAAGGCTAAGCCATAGCCCGAACAAATTTCACAATATGACCTTTTGTTTGCAACTCACACCTCCCATTGACATTCATTGAAACTCCACTCTAGACACCACAAATTTGAATGGCAATTTCTAAACTGCGACTGTGCCTTCATTTTTAATATTTCAGAGACATACAGACTTATACACCACATCGTTCGCCTAGCTCTTGTGATTCTTACAGTATAAAGCTCTTTGCTGTAGGATGTATACTTTTTAAGCTACAGTCATTTGAATATGGCAACCACCAGTGCATTAGAAATGTGTTTTAATGTGCATTCTCAGTTTACCTCAGAGTGAGTTTCCATAGCAACACAGCTGCAGCCTGGCTCGTTACAGCTGCTCCGCCCACACACCAAGTCTCAGGAAACTCCCCTTAAAGGAGCAGTATCGCGAAATTTGCATTAAAAAAGATAAATAATTAAATAGCCACACAATAGCTTCTAACATGTCTATAAATAATCTGGCAATAGAAAAAAGAAGAATGCTTACTATCTTTACTCAAAACAATCCATACAGTTACTCTGCCTACTCCATATAGTTACTCTGCTCAGTCAAACCTTTCCACAGTTACTCCAGTGACTCCAACCACACAACAGTTACTCAAGTCACTCCACCCAGTTACTCAAGTCACTCCACCCAGATACTCCGCCCACTCCACCCAGTTACTCCGCCCACTCCACTCAGTTACTCCGCCCACTGCACCCAGTTACTCCACCCACTCTGCCCAGTTACTCCGCCCACTTCACCCAGTTACTCCGCCCACTTCACCCAGTTACTCCGCCCACTCCACCCAGTTGCTCCGCCCACTCCACCCAGTTACCCCACCCACTCCACCCAGTTACCTCGACCACTCCACCCAGTTACTCCGCCCACTCCACCCAGTTACTCCGCCCACTCCACCCAGTTACTCCAGCCACTCCACCCAGTTACTCTGCCCACTCCACCCACACAACAGTTACTCAAGTCACTCCACCCAGTTACTCCGCCCACTCCAACCACACAACAGTTACTCAAGTCACTCCACCCAGTTACTCCACTCACTCCAACCACACAACAGTTACTCAAGTCACTCCACCCAGTTACTCCGCCCACTCCACCCAGTTACTCCGCCCACTCCACCCAGTTACTCCACCCACTCCACCCAGTTACTCCGCCCACTCCACCCAGTTACTCCGCCCACTCCACCCAGTTACTCCGCCCACTCCACCCAGTTACTCCGCCCACTCCACCCAGTTACTCCGCCCGCTCCACCCAGTTACTCCGCCCGCTCCACCCAGTTACTCTGCCCGCTCCAGTTGTAGAGAACTGGCGGAGGCAAGACCACTTCACGCAATTTCCCCGGAAATTGCACTTTGTCTAGTTAAGTGGTCTTGCTTGGCAAGATCACTTATTGTTCTTGCTGATATATTATTTTTATTATTATTCCAAGCATTTTTGCACTGTAACTCCTCCCACAGTTTTGACACTACATAGACCATAATATACCAAAACGGGCGGAGTTACTCCGCCCACTCAACCCAGTTACTCCGCCCACTCCACCCACACAACAGTTACTCAAGTCACTCCACCCAGTTACTCCGCCCACTCCACCCAGTTACTCCGCCCACTCCACCCAGTTACTCCGCCCACTCCACCCACACAACAGTTACTCAAGTCACTCCACCCAGTTACTCCGCCCACTCCACCCAGTTACTCCGCCCACTCCACCCAGTTACTCCGCCCACTCCACCCAGTTACTCTGCCCACTCCACCCAGTTACTCTGCCCACTCCACCCAGTTACTCTGCCCACTCCACCCAGTTACTCTGCCCACTCCACCCAGTTACTCTGCCCACTCCACCCAGTTACTCCGCCCACTCCACCCAGTTACTCCGCCCACTCCACCCAGTTACTCCGCCCACTCCACCCAGTTACTCCGCCCACTCCACCCAGTTACCCCGCCCACTCCACTCAGTTACCCCACCCACTCCACCCAGTTACCCCGCCCACTCCACCCAGTTACTCCGCCCACTCCACCCAGTTACTCCGCCCACTCCACCCAGTTACTCCGCCCACTCAACCCAGTTACTCCGCCCACTCCACCCACACAACAGTTACTCAAGTCCCTCCACCCAGTTACTCCGCCCACTCCACCCACACAACAGTTACTCAAGTCACTCCACCCAGTTACTCCGCCCACTCCACCCAGTTACTCCGCCCACTCCACCCAGTTACTCCGCCCACTCCACCCAGTTACTCTGCCCACTCCACCCAGTTACTCTGCCCACTCCACCCAGTTACTCTGCCCACTCCACCCAGTTACTCTGCCCACTCCACCCAGTTACTCTGCCCACTCCACCCAGTTACTCCGCCCACTCCACCCAGTTGCTTCGCCCACTCCGCCCACTCCACCCACTCCACCTCGCCCACTCCACCCACTCCACCCAGTTAGCCCGCCCACTCGACCCAATTAGCCCGCCCACTCCACCCAGTTAGTCCGCCCACTCCACCCAGTTAGCCCGCCCACTCCACCCAGTTACTCCGCCCACTCCACTCAGTTACTCCGCCCACTCCAACCACACAACAGTTACTCAAGTCACTCCACCCAGTTACTCTGCCCACTCCACCCAGTTACTCCGCACACTCCACCCAGTTACTCCGCCCACCTCACCCAATTACTCCGCCCACTCCAACAACACAACAGTTACTCCGCCCTCTCCACCCAGTTACTCCGCCCACTCCACCCAGTTACTCCGCCCACTCCACCCAGTTACTCCGACCACTCCACCCTGTTACTCCACCCACTCCAACCACACAACAGTTACTCAAGTCACTCCACCCAGTTACTCCGCCCACTCCACCCAGTTACTCCGCCCACTCCACCCAGTTACTCTGCACACTCCACCCAGTTACTCCACCCACCCCACCCAATTACCCCGCCCACTCCAACACCACAACAGTTACTCCGCCCACTCCACCCAGTTACTCCGCCTACTCCACCCAGTTACTCCGTCCCCTCCACCCAGTTACTCCGCCCGCTCCAGTTGTAGAGAATTGGCGGAGGCAAGACCACTTCACGCAATTTCCCCGGAAATTGCACTTTGTCTAGTTAAGTGGTCTTGCTTGGCAAGATCACTTATTGTTCTTGCTGATATATTATTTTTATTATTATTATTCCAAGCATTTTTGCACTGTAACTCCTCCCACAGTTTTGACACTACATAGACCATAATATACCAAAACGTGCGGATCGTTCCCGAATGGTGTGCTTATAATTTGTGGAACGTTTCGCCAAACGGTTTCCGAAATATTTGCGTTTTTCTGGCGCAATTTTCCCATAGGAATGAATGGGAGGTATTTTCAAAGCTAGAGTGGGAACTGCGTGTTAAATGAAAAATCAGGACATGATTTCTAAACTGCGACCTCTCCCTCATTTTTAATCCCACCTACACAAATCTTATATCAAAACGTTCAGCTATCCCTGCTGCCGCTAAAAATGTCCAAGGCTAAGCCATAGCCCGAACAGATTTCACAATATGACCTTTTGTTTGCAACTCACACCTCCCATTGACATTCATTGAAAGTCCACTCTAGACACCACAAATTTGAATGGCAATTTCTAAACTGCGACTGTGCCTTCATTTTTAATATTTCAGAGACATGTTATGCACCACACTATAGGTCTTCTTCTTGTGATTCTTACAGTATAAAGCTCTTTGCTGTAGGGTGTATACTTTTTAAGCTACAGTCATTTGAATATGGCAACCACCAGTGCATTAGAAATGTGTTTTAATGTGCATTCTCAGTTTACCTCAGAGTGAGTTTCCATAGCAACACAGCTGCAGCCTGGCTCATTACAGCTGCTCCGCCCACACACCAAGTCTCAGGAAACTCCCCTTAAAGGAGCAGTATCGCAAAATTTGCATTAAAAACTATAAATAATTAAATAGCCACACAATAGCTTCTAACATGTCTATAAATAATCTGGCGATAGAAAAAAGAAGAATGCCTACTATCTTTACTCAAAACAATCCATACAGTTACTCTGCCTACTCCATATAGTTACTCTGCTCAGTCAAACCTTTCCACAGTTACTCCAGTGACTCCAACCACACAACAGTTACTCAAGTCACTCCACCCAGTTACTCAAGTCACTCCACCCAGTTACCCCGCCCACTCCACCCAGTTACTCCGCCCACTCCACCCAGTTACCCCGCCCACTCCACCCAGTTACTCCGCCCACTCCACCCAGTTACCCCGCCCACTCCACCCAGTTACCCCGCCCACTCCACCCAGTTACCCCGCCCACTCCACCCAGTTACTCCGCCCACTCCACCCAGTTACTCCGCCCACTCCACCCAGTTACTCCGCCCACTCCACCCACACAACAGTTACTCAAGTCACTCCACCCAGTTACTCCGCTCACTCCACCCACACAACAGTTACTCAAGTCACTCCACCCAGTTACTCCGCCCACTCCACCCAGTTACTCCGCCCACTCCACCCAGTTACTCCGCCCACTCCATCCAGTTACTCCGCCCACTCCACCCAGTTACTCTGCCCACTCCACCCAGTTACTCTGCCCACTCCACCCAGTTACTCTGCCCACTCCACCTAGTTACTCCGCCCACTCCACCCAGTTGCTCCGCCCACTCCACCCACTCCACCTCGCCCACTCCACCCACTCCACCCAGTTAGCCCGCCCACTCCACCCAATTAGCCCGCCCACTCCACCCAATTAGCCCGCCCACTCCACCCAGTTAGTCCGCCCACTCCACCCAGTTAGCCCGCCCACTCCACCCAGTTACTCCGCCCACTCCACCCAGTTACTCCGCCCACTCCACCCAGTTACTCCGCCCACTCCAACCACACAACAGTTACTCAAGTCACTCCACCCAGTTACTCTGCCCACTCCACCCAGTTACTCTGCCCACTCCACCCAGTTACTCCGCACACTCCACCCAGTTACTCCGCCCACCTCACCCAATTACTCCGCCCACTCCAACAACACAACAGTTACTCCGCCCTCTCCACCCAGTTACTCCGCCCTCTCCACCCAGTTACTCCGCCCTCTCCACCCAGTTACTCCGCCCTCTCCACCCTGTTACTCCACCCACTCCACCCACACAACAGTTACTCAAGTAACTCCACCTAGTTACTCTGCCCACTCCACCCAGTTACTCCATCCACTCCACCCAGTTACTCCATCCACTCCACCCAGTTACTCCGCCCACTCCACCCAGTTACTCTGCCCACTATACCCAGTTACTCCGCCCACTCCACCCAGTTGCTCCACCCACTCCACCCGCACACTCCACCCACTCCACCCCACCCACTCCACCCACTCCACCTCGCCCACTCCACCCACTCCACCCCGCCCACTCCACCCAGTTAGCCCGCCCACTCCACCCAGTTACTCCGCCCACTCCAACCACACAACAGTTACTCAAGTCACTCCACCTAGTTACTCCGCCCACTCCACCCAGTTACTCTGCCCACCCCACCCAATTACTCCGCCCACTCCAACAACACAACAGTTACTCCGCCCACTCCACCCAGTTACTCCGCCCACTCCACCCAGTTACTCCGCCCTCTCCACCCAGTTACTCCACCCACTCCAACCACACAACAGTTACTCAAGTCACTCCACCCAGTTACTCCGCCCACTCCACCCAGTTACTCTGCACACTCCACCCAGTTACTCCGCCCACCCCACCCAATTACTCCACCCACTCCAACACCACAACAGTTACTCCACCCAGTTACTCCGCCTACTCCACCCAGTTACTCCGTCCGCTCCACCCAGTTACTCCGCACGCTCCACTCAGTTACCCAGCCCGCTCCAGTTGTAGAGAACTGGCGGAGGCAAGACCACTTCACGCAATTTCCCCGGAAATTGCACTTTGTCTAGTTAAGTGGTCTTGCTTGGCAAGATCACTTATTGTTCTTGCTGATATATTATTTTTATTCTTATTCCAAGCATTTTTGCACTGTAACTCCTCCCACAGTTTTGACACTACATAGACCATAATATACCAAAACGTGCGGATCGTTCCCGAATGGTGTGCTTATATTTTGTGGAACGTTTCGCCAAACGGTTTCCGAAATATTGGCGTTTTCCTGGCGCAATTTTCCCATAGGAATGAATGGGAGGTATTTTCAAAGCTAGAGTGGGAGATGCGTGTGAAATGAAAAATCAGGACATGATTTCTAAACTGCGACCTCTCCCTCATTTTTAATCCCACCTACACAAATCTTATATCAAAACGTTCAGCTATCCCTGCTGCCGCTAAAAATGTCCAAGGCTAAGCCATAGCCTGAACAGGTTTCACAATATGACCTTTTGTTTGCAACTCACACCTCCCATTGACATTCATTGAAACTCCACTCTAGACACCACAAATTTGAATGGCAATTTCTAAACTGCGACTGTGCCTTCATTTTTAATATTTCAGAGACATGTTATACACCACATTATAGGTCTTCTTCTTGTGATTCTTACAGTATAAAGCTCTTTGCTGTAGGATGTATACTTTTTAAGCTACAGTCATTTGAATATGGCAACCACCAGTGCATTAGAAATGTGTTTTAATGTGCATTCTCAGTTTACCTCAGAGTGAGTTTCCATAGCAACACAGCTGCAGCCTGGCTCCTTACACCAAGTCTCAGGAAACTCCCCTTAAAGGAGCAGTATCGCGAAATTGGCATTAAAAAAGATAAATAATTAAATAGCCACACAATAGCTTCTAACATGTCTATAAATAATCTGGCAATAGAAAAAAGAAGAATGCCTACTATCTTTACTCAAAACAATCCATACAGTTACTCTGCCTACTCCATATAGTTACTGTGCTCAGTCAAACCTTTCCACAGTTACTCCAGCGACTCCAACCACACAACAGTTACTCAAGTCACTCCACCCAGATACTCCGCCCACTCCACCCAGTTACTCTGCCCATTCCACCCAGTTACTCCGCCCACTCCACCCAGATGCTCCGCCCACTCCACCCAGATGCTCCGCCCACTCCACCCAGTTACCCCACCCACTCCACCCAGTTACTCCGCCCACTCCACCCAGTTACTCCGCCCACTCCACCCAGTTACTCTAGCCACACCACCCAGTTACTCCGCCCACTCCACCCACACAACAGTTACTCAAGTCACTCCACCCAGTTACTCCGCCCACTCCAACCACACAACAGTTACTCAAGTCACTCCACCCAGTTACTCCACTCACTCCACCCACACAACAGTTACTCCGCCCACTTCACCCAGTTACTCTGCCCACTCCACCCAGTTACTCCACCCACTCCACCCAGTTACCCCGCCCACTCCACCCAGTTACTCCGCCCACTCCACCCAGTTACTCCGCCCACTCCACCCAGTTACTCCACCCACTCCACCCAGTTACTCCGCCCGCTCGATCCAGTTACTCTGCCCACTCCACCCAGTTACTCCACCCACTCCACCCAGTTACCCCGCCCACTCCACCCAGTTACTCCGCCCACTCCACCCAGTTACTCCGCCCACTCCACCCAGTTACTCCACCCACTCCACCCAGTTACTCCGCCCGCTCGACCCAGTTACTCTGCCCGCTCCAGTTGTAGAGAACTGGCGGAGGCAAGACCACTTCACGCAATTTCCCCGGAAATTGCACTTTGTCTAGTTCTTATTCTTATTTTTATTCCAAGCATTTTTGCACTGTAACTCCTCCCACAGTTTTGACACTACATAGACCATAATATACCAAAACGTGCGGATCGTTCCCGAATGGTGTGCTTATATTTTGTGGAACGTTTCGCCAAACGGTTTCCGAAATATTGGCGTTTTCCTGGCGCAATTTTCCCATAGGAATGAATGGGAGGTATTTTCAAAGCTAGAGTGGGAGATGCGTGTGAAATGAAAAATCAGGACATGATTTCTAAACTGCGACCTCTCCCTCATTTTTAATCCCACCTACACAAATCTTATATCAAAACGTTCAGCTATCCCTGCTGCCGCTAAAAATGTCCAAGGCTAAGCCATAGCCCGAACAGATTTCACAATATGACCTTTTGTTTGCAACTCACACCTCCCATTGACATTCATTGAAACTCCACTCTAGACACCACAAATTTGAATGGCAATTTCTAAACTGCGACTGTGCCTTCATTTTTAATATTTCAGAGACATGTTATACACCACATTGTTCGCCTAGCTCTTGTGATTCTTACAGTATAAAGCTCTTTGCTGTAGGATGTATACTTTTTAAGCTACAGTCATTTGAATATGGCAACCACCAGTGCATTAGAAATGTGTTTTAATGTGCATTCTCAGTTTACCTCAGAGTGAGTTTCCATAGCAACACAGCTGCAGCCTGGCTCGTTACAGCTGCTCCGCCCACACACCAAGTCTCAGGAAACGCCCCTTAAAGGAGCAGTATCGTGAAATTTGCATTAAAAAAGATAAATAATTAAATAGCCACACAATAGCTTCTAACATGTCTATAAATAATCTGACAATAGAAAAAAGAAGAATGCTTACTATCTTTACTCAAAACAATCCATACAGTTACTCTGCCTACTCCATATAGTTACTCTGCTCAGTCAAACCTTTCCACAGTTACTCCAGTGACTCCAACCACACAACAGTTACTCAAGTCACTCCACCCAGATACTCCACCCAGTTACTCCACCCAGTTACTCCACCCAGTTACTCCACCCAGTTACTCCACCCGCTCCACCCAGTTACTCTGCCCACTCCACCCAGTTACTCCGCCCACTCCACCCAGTTACTCCACCCAGTTACTCCGCCCACTCCACCCAGTTACTCCGCCCACTTCACCCAGTTACTCCACCCAGTTACTCCACCCACTCCACCCAGTTACTCCGCCCGCTCCACCCAGTTACTCTGCCCACTCCAGTTGTAGAGAACTGGCGGAGGCAAGACCACTTCACGCAATTTCCCCGGAAATTGCACTTTTGTCTAGTTATTTATGTAAGTTCATTTTCTTTCTTTCTGTCATTACTTCTTTTCTTTCATTCTTTTTATTTTATTTTTTGCTTTCTGTGCTGTTCCTTATATTTTTTCTTTCTTTTTTATTTTTTCTGTGCTGCCCCTTATATTCTTTCTTTCTTTCTTTCTTCTTTTATTCTCTTTTATTTTAAATTTTTATGTAGAATTGTCATTACAGGTCTGGCATTAAAGTGTTAATGTCACAGTGTTATAACAATGTCATTCCATATGTTTTCACTTGGTTACTAGTGGATGAACATTCGAAAACAGACTTAAATCACACAGCGTCTGGCGCTATGGGCTACAGCGACCCAATTTTGAGTGCCGGCGTTCTGTGAGTGTGTATTTTTGATGATTATGGTGTGAGTCGCTGAGAGTCGTTCTCACTGAGCAGTTGCTACCATTCGCTCCCATATAGCGCTGTACTGGTGTTAGAGCGACCGACATACATCAAATTCATCAATGCTGGCCATGTTACTACAGCGACTAAGGCGCTCTGTTACAGCGCCCGGTAGCCGATCACAGCTTATACTAGTGGTCACCCTTAGCGCCTCTGTACAGATGCTCATCTGCTGATAACTGGCGCTAATAATGAATCAGCCTGTCCGAAGCCATGGATTGGATAGGGGTGTAATAAGCACTAACCCAACTGACCGCAAAGAAGCGTGACCCACCAGGAATTTCCCCGCGTCTCCCTATGGCAAGTCAATGCCTGTCCACAGGCCTGTCCTGCGTCATTCCTTCTTTTCTTTCTCTGTCATTACTTTTTTTCCTTTCCTTCCCTTCTGTGTCGTTCCTTATTATTTATGTAAGTTCATTTTCTTTCTTTCTTTCTTTCTGTCATTTCTTCTTTTCTTTCTTTCTTTTTATTTTTTATTTTTTGCTTTCTGTGCTGTTCCTTATATTTTTTCTTTCTTTTTTATTTTTTCTGTGCTGCCCCTTATATTCTTTCTTTTGTTTTTATTGTTTTGTTTTTGTGCTGTTCCTTATTTTCTTTCTATATTTTTTATTTTTGCCTTTCTGTGCCGTTCCTTATATTTAGGGATGAGCGAACCGGTTCGGACGAACCGGAATTCGATCCGAATTTCAGGGAAAATTCGATTCGGCACGAACCCGAATTTTTTTTGGTTCGTGCCGATCGAATTTTCCCTGAAAATAAAAAAAAAAAAAAAGCCGGCATGGTGGGAGCGGGCAGGCCGGCTGCGCTGTCAGCGGGCGGCGGAAGCCCGCTCCCACCATGCCGGCATTTGTTTAAAAAGCAAACACTTACCTGCATGGTCGGAGCGTGGAGGCCGGCTCCGCTCTCAGGCGCCCTCTGATGACGCGTCCTCTGATGACAGCTGAGAGCGGCGCCGGAGCGTGGAGGCTTCCGCCGCCCGCTGACAGCGTAGCCGGCCTGCCCGCTCCCACCATGCCGGCATTTTTGTTTTTCAGATGAGCGATTCGTGAAAGTTCGATTCGGGCGAACCCGAAATTCTTGGGGAAATTCGGCGAATCGCCCGAATCGAGCTTTCAAGAAGTTCGCTCATCTCTACTTATATTCTTTCTTTCTTTCTTTCCTTCTTTATTTCTTTCTCATCCTCTTCTTTCTTTTCATTTATTATTCATTTCTTCTTTTTTTCTTTCCTTATCAGGCAGGACAGCTATGCCAGGACGGGGGGAATGAAACCTCAAGCTTCTTAGGAGACAAATTTTTGCATTTTTACCTAAAAGGGAAAGTCCATGAAAAGACCTCAGAGCAGATAGTGGCACATGGGTGGCAGGTAAGTGGGTCGCCCGAAGCCTGTTGCCACTCTCCGAGATATTTGGGGTAAGTCTATGAATGTGGATTTTTTTTTTAAGGGAGAAAAGCAACAAGGGGCATATCCACCACACCTGCAGCTTTATCACCACAGCATAACACAAAGGGGCCCCGCTGAGACTCTGTCGCCCAAGAGCCCACATAAACCTGGAGCCACCCTGCCTATGCCTGCTGTGTCTAACAGTAAGAGTGGCTCAGATCTCAGGTGTCAGTTATATTACTGGTTTTCCTCCATTCATGGCAATATTTTGATTGTCTTTAGAATCGATCATGATATATAGGGATGAGCGAATCGGTTCTAACGAACCTGAATTCGCTCCGAATTTCAGGGAAAATTCGATTCAGCACGAACCCGAATTTTTACTGGTTCGTGCTGACCGAATTCTCCCTGAAATAAAAAAAAAAAAAAGCCGGCATGGTGGAAGCGGGGAGGCCGGCTGCGCTGTCAGCTGTCATCAGAGGACGCGTCATCAGAGGAAGCCGGCTTCCTCTGATGACGCGTCCTCTGATGACAGCTGACAGCGCAGCCGGCCTCCCCGCTCCCACCATGCCGGTAAGTGTTTGCTGTATAGTGGGAGCGGGGAGGCCGGCTGCGCTGTCAGCTGTCATCAGAGGGCGCGTCATCAGAGGAAGCCGGCTTCCTCTGATGACGCGTCCTCTGGTGGCAGCTGACAGCGCAGCCGGCGTCCCCGCTCCCACCAGAGATGAGCGATTCGCTAAAGTTCGATTCGGACGAACTCGAATCGAATTTTTGAGAAGTTCGCTCATCTCTAATGATATACACATCTCACAGCACTGTCTATTCAGCACAATTTTAGTTGTCAAGCTGAAAAATTTAGGTAAGCTAAAAAGTTTGAAGTCATCACTTCAACTTGAGCTGAAGAAATGCAGCTCCTGAGCCATCCAAAAACTGCGAAACCAGGGATGGAAAATCAAAGCGATGGTGACAGGTTTGACGTTCAGAGAAATGGTTTCATTTAGAATGTCATTGATCGGCTATATAAAACTTCAACCTTCAGCATTGTGAATAAATCAATCCTTCCGCAGCTCGCTGCCATGTTTATATGTGACTTACATCAGTGACGCGATGGAGTGGCACTTTTGTTATTGGTATTTTCCTTGTTTCTTGTGGTTTCTGAGACTCGTGGATAAGAGAGAGCATTACCAATGCAATATTTAGATTAGAACAAATGGGTTCCTGTTATTTAATCAGTACATCAACCTCTGTGGACAGGCAATGACTTGCCATAGGGAGGAAATTCCTGGTGGGTCACGCTTCTTTGCGGCCAGTTGGGTTAGTGCTTATTACACCGCTATCCAATCCATGGCTTCGGACAGGCTGATTCATTATTAGCGCCAGTTATCAGCAGATGAGCATCTGTACAGAGGCGCTAAGAGTGACCGCTAGTATAAGCTGTGATCGGCTACCGGGCGCTGTAACAGCGCGCCTCAGTCGCTGTAGTTACATGGCCGGCATTGATGAATTTGATGTATGTCGGTCGGTCGCTCTAACACCAGTACAGCGCTATATGGGAGCGAATGGTAGCAACTGCTCAGTGCGAATGACTCTCAGCGGGATTTTTTGTATGGAATAAAACGTGGATATTTTATCCTTTAAATTGGATTAAGGCTGGCGTTTTGACTGATCTACATATGTATGACTGATCTACATATGTATGACTGATCTACATATGTATGACTGATCTACATATGTATGTGAGTTGAGCACTCACGGCCGGGCCTCATCCTATGACCTTTTGCATCCAAGGACTCGTGATACCTACAGGTGGG
>CM051234.1:602083968-602148968 GCA_027917425.1 Gastrophryne carolinensis
GCTGCTCACTGCACATAAGCCACCAAGCACAGCCACTGGCATCCCAATGCAGGGAACTGTTTTCTGCTGGACCAGCTGGGTGACTACACCAGTCCCCCTCGCCCAGAATGGCAAAGCAGCAGGAGTTCCATGAGCAGCACGTGCCCGCACAAGGGTGGCAGAAGGGACCCAATTTGACGTTCCACTAGATGGCGACTCTGTAATATAATGTTATGGAATGAAAGCTGACCAAACCCCTGGTTCCTTGCCTCTTCTTGGTGCATCCCAATTTGGAATGTGTTGCTGTGTGACCCCCCCCCCCCCCCCCCCCATGATGGCTGTAAATCTATAGGCCTTAGAAAAGAAACATTTCACCAATATACTTTATTTAAAAAAAATGTTCCTTCTGTACTTTTTTGTGGGTTCTTGGTATTAAAAAAAAACACCGAGCTGAAAACCACTATGGTGCTTGTACATACTAGATATGTGGAGCTTGGACCCATTTGGAGATCTTTTTGGGTCAGTGGGTAACAAATCTGTCCTCTACCAAAGGCCAAAGTTTAATAGCGAGTTTGATGTATGGATTTAAAGTCCTGGCAAAACAGCTGACCTACAGTCTTACTCTAGGATCAATAAAGTCTGCCAACCCCCACTCCTTCAGTCACAGTGATTGACCGGGGCCACTTGACTTACAGCCTGGCACACCCCCTCTATTGTAGTGATTGGAGCAGGCATAGCTATAGGGGCCAGCCAATTGACACCATGGTTGCCAGTCAGTGGAACTGCAGAACTCCAATATGGGGCCCAAAGGGTACGGTCCTGATAGAGGGGTTTAAATGCTGCGGTTGCATTTGGGTCATCTATATAGGAAACTAATGTATAGGCTAGAGGACCAGCTGCAATATAGGCTGTAGGGAGTCTGACCCATCTCCCAATCCTATATGTGATGGCTGGGACCCAAATCAACCAGACTGGCTTGCCTTGGAGCCCAACCATCACATATATTTTATGGAGGGAGCAGATTCTATACAGCCTTTTTGGTGTCTGGGCTGCTCATATAGTATAATGTGATGGTTAGGCCCCTCGTTTGATCTTTCTATACAGTCTGAATACTAAGATGAGCCTGGTCCAGTCTAGGGGCCGAGCCATCACATATAGGTTACTGGAGCGATTAGTCCGGGTCCCCAACCGACCACACCCCTGACACACCCATGGTGGTCAGTTTGACCAAGTGTCCAAATTTGAGTACCTAAAAAAAGGTCCGTTGTGTACCCATCCTTGTAGCTGTCAAAATTCTGGTACCTAGATCCTGTTGTACTGGATCCTGTATTGCACCAAGTTTTTTTAGTTGGGAAGTTGCTTAGGTGTTTTATTTTCTTGTCAAAACCAGAACCTTATTGCATCATCATTGCAGCATTCTTTAGCTCCAAAATGTTGTTTCTGGGATGCGGGGCTCAAACCATCGTCGCCTCATGTCACATAGAGATAGAGAATCATTGGTGAGGATGGGCTTTATTAATGGGACCTCTGCTGTCTGGCAATCGCCATCTTCATCATCATTCTAGTAAATGTCCCAATAATCAGCCCTTCTCTATTCCTCACAGCTGCTCTAAGGGATACAATGATTTATTCTTCCTGGAAGAGCCGCTTCTCCTTGATTTAGATAGATTGTGCTATCCTGTGCATGTTATTATTTTTCCATTTTAACTTTTAGTGAGGAACATGTTACCCATCTTCAGATCGTCTTCTGTCAGCATGATCAAAAAGTCATTTTCAGCGGGAAAAATTTGTGAAATGATGCCTGTGAATATTACTCAAAGGGAGCTTTCCCCTTCTTTCTTTGGAATCAATAGTGAATTAGAAGCAGTGGCTTCCTATCACAGGCTGTAGATGGTGCTTACATACCTCCCAAGTGTCCCTGATTTGGAGGGACTGTCTCTTCCCCCTGTCCCGTGTTGTTCTCCTTTGCCCCCCTTTGAGGTATAACATGCTGATCTGCATCAATAAATTATTAATTTGCCAGTTTAAAGTGTTTATATTGTTTAACTGTTATAACCTATTCATCCCTCAATTTACCAAATGTCCCTCTTTCCCACCCTGAAAGATTGGTAGGTATGTGCTTGCGGCCCCTTACGAAGACTCAGAATAGCGGGTTTTTCGCGAAAAACTTTGTGCCAGTCTGTGCATGTAATGTTTCCATAGACCACAGTCATCAAATAGATGCTAATCTCCACTGCAAGTTTATAGAGGATGTTTCCAATAAAAGCAAAGCTCTCCTGGATCGAAGGGCATCTTTCAATAATACAACAAAAAATAGATCAAAAAGAAAAAAATATACGAACAATATATATATTCCTGAGTTGCCCTAAACATAGCAAGATTTTTGCCAGGCAGCCAAAATTGACTCAGACATCCAGTTTTAAATAGGAACAAAACCTGGGATTTTTACTATCCTGAGCTGTTGATATTATTTTCCAAGTCATCCTTCAGCGTGACTACATGAAGAGATTATGCTCCACCCCCTGGGAGAAAACGCAAGACGGGTACAGAGGTTAAAGCCCAACCCCTTCCTCCCCATCTCAGTCTTTGTGTTTCCTCCATGGGAAACTGTTGGACAGAGTGTGCCTGGATGTGTTAGACTTCGGCTAATTTGTTATTTAGCTTTTTATTTTACAACCTCCAGAGTACTGGAGTAGCCCACTGTCCTGGACAATTGCCAGAGGAGTGCATCCGGTATTTTCATCTTGCCTATGCCTTCCCTCCTTTCAGAATTCTGCCCCAGGTGGTCCGGAATTGGTTTGCGGAATTAAGAAAGTTGGCAAAGAAGGGTCCCTGGAGGTTCCCAGAAACTCCTAATCTCATTCATCAGGATGTCATTCTGCATCCCAAACTGTCAAAACTGCTGCTGACAGTGTGGATAGACACATGCTAAGAAGTAAGGGTTGTTCAATAGGGCGACCAAAACTGGCCAGCCGAAAGTTAACTACAGAGAAACTACTAAAGGAGAAACTATGAAAAGGTATGGAAATATTTTGCAGCTTTTGTGAAGTGAACAAGCTGAAGAAAAACACAGCCACAGTACTCGGATTCCTGCAGGAAGGGTTTGATAAGGGGCTGGCTGTAAGTACATTAAAGACTCGACTTGTTCTCGAACAGAAATTGAGGCAAATAAAACATTTATTTGTTTTTTCAAAGCAGTTATGCCCAAAATAGCAGCACCATTTAAGGGGTTCCCTACCTGGGACTTGTATTAAAAGGTTTAATATAGCCTCCCTTTCAACCTTTGGATGAGGCGTCAAAAAAGATGGTTGTCACTGAAATGTTGTTTTTCTGCTAAATATACTCCGCCGATGAGTTAGTGAACTACAGGCAATTAGTGAACTACAACCTCAATAAAAGAACCATATTGTGCTGTATTACCAGAGAGGGTTATTTTTAGAGTTAGTTCTTCCGACCTTACCAAAGGGAGCAGGCAAGGAAGAAGATTTCTCACTGCTAGATGATAGAAGAGCCTTGATCATTATTGAAAATATCCAGAGAATGGAGTATAGCAGAACAGCTCTTAGTAATTGTTGAGGAGAAAAAAGAAAGGCGCAGCAGCTTCCAAGTCCAGTATAGCCAGATGGATAAAACAGACTATTGCACAAGAATATTCTACTAGGGTAGTATCTCCCCCAAAGGTTTCGGTCCATTCTACAAGAGCTATGGCTGCTTAGGGCAGAAAGGGCTGATACCTCTTTTCATGAGATATGTAAAGCGGCAAGGTAGTCTTCGTCCCCCACACCTTCCTCAAACATTATAGACTTGATTTACTACCTGCAAAACATGAGGCCTTCGTTAGGAGGATACTACTTGCAGCTTCCCATCCCTAAGGTATAATTACTTGCCTAATCCTCTACATGTGGTCACGCTAAAGGATGACTTGGAAATACCACAGTTAGACTTACCGAACTGCCTTTTCATGAATCCGTTAGCATGACCGATTATTACACTCCCATAGTCCAAGGGTTACCTAAATTACTTTACAAAGAGTGAGGTGGAGAAGAAGGGGTGGGGCTTTTAACCTCTGTTCCTGTTTTGTGTTTCCTCCCAGGGGTGGAGCATAATCGCTCCATGTGGTCACGCTGAAGGATTCCTGAAAGGCCGTTACCGTTAAATCTAACGGTGTTTTTTTATATCTTCTTCTGTAGCGTTTAACAATGGAGTAACTACAGACAGGGTTAAACATATAGTACTTGGACAATTGCAGACTTGATGCAAACGCTATGATAGTGGGACGCAATGGGGTCGATTCAGCACCAGTTTTACACTGTCATTTGTATTCAGTATCCACCCTGATTCAGCACGGTGAAAATTGACATCTGGTTGCTGAATCACTCCCAAGATAGACAATGAAAGTAAATGGAAGTTTTCAATCCTAAAAAGCAGTAGAGTTTTCTCACCTAGTGCTGATTCAACCCGTAATAGGAGAAAAAGCATTTTGTTTTCAAGCTTACAGTCTAAAGGTTTTTGTTACTCCTACTCAGGGTATCCGCATTTGCTATACCCATAGTGGGAAATCCCCTAGATACCCCAGATAGCCTGTAAACAATATCCATGTACAGAAGCTGCAGCACTGAGAGTATTAAATCTCATGCTGGGAGTTTCAAAACTTGTGCTGCTGTCTTGGTGAGTTCTGCTGTCACATTGTAAAAGGCCAGCACACTTCCAGCTGCGTTTCACTGCGGCTGATTCATTACTAACGCCAGATATTGGCAGATGAGCATCTGTATAGCGGCGCTTAGAGCGACCGATAGTAGACGCTCATGTGCAGGTATCGGTCGCTGCAACAGAACACCTCAGTCTCTCTAGTAACCTGGCCGGCATTGAATGTGATGTATGTTGGGCGCTGTAACACCAGTACAGAGCTGCAGCGAGCGAGAGGTAGCCTCAGCTAAGTGCGACCGACTTTCAGCGACTCACACCAAACTTATCAAAAACCTACACACACACAGCATCAGCGCTCTAAATCTGGTCGCTATAGCATAAAGCGCCAGACACTGTGTAATTAAAGTCTGTTTTTGACACAATTATTTGAGAGAGAGAAAAAAAACAACCCAAAAAAATAGACCAGTTTAAAGAGAATAAAAGGAACGTCCATTGAAATGTATGGGAGAGTGACAGGTAGCGACAGGTAACACCCGGTGCTCTGGAAGCTAGAGTGACGGAGCTATACACTGAGCCACCTGTAATGATGAATCGTATGATACATGACGCTGTTAGAGTCGCTCACCAGAATCACCTTCATAAATGTGGTATTGCGTACAGTGCCCAGCGTTCACTAGACGCCGCGTGCCGCTACGAGGCACTACCTGGCGCTAGCCCTTGTAAACAGCTAGACATGTTGCTGCTCTTACAATGTAGCCAACCCGGTGCCATGTTGTAAATGTAAACAGCTTCACAGCTGACTCACAGCTGACTGTGATGGGCAAATGATCTCTCCATCACGCTACTATAATAGAGAGCTGCCCTTATCTTAGGATAGACGTATCTATGACAAAGGTCTAAACACTGCCATCCTGTGTCCTAATGTCTAATTGCAGATACATATCCCATTCCAATACACTCCTATCAAGACTAGCTAATCTAGGACTTCTTAACTATACAAGTTGCTAACTGACTACACAGTAGCTGTAAATATAAATAGGTCAGCGTTAAAACCAGGGATTTATCAAAGAAACATCTTGTTACTCCTAGAGATAAGTTGAAATAGCAGAAAATTAGGATAATAGAGCACACCCATGGACCAAGGAAATCAAACACTGACAATGGCCAAACTAGTTTAGAGTTTTATACCCCCATGTGGTATTTACCAATTGTGGTAAATGAGTGAAGGAGCCATGAGCGAGCATCACCTGCAGACATAAAGCCTGATGTGGATTAGTACAGAAAAAACTGCATTATTTTGTGCTTTAAAGGGACTCTATAGGCAAAGTTCATGAACTATTATTCAGCAGCTAATCTCATCATGGCTGCATGGCTGCATGACCTTCCTGTCATAACGCAGCTGCTCCTGGAAGTAGAACAAGCAAAGAGTAGTGGCACACCCCTGAATTCCTTTGCAATAGACCACCAATCACAGGGTTCAAAGTGTGGTATAGCTCCATCCCCATTCGTCAGCTCAACAAGAACAAACACACTACTATTATGCAGCCTGGCTCAGCCAGCCAGCTTCTATTCTCTGTCCCTTCTGGGTGGTGGGCAGCAGACATAATTAGCATATGAATAGACAATGTATCTAATTAGCCTTTCAATAACCACCTAACCAAATTAACATTTGAATCACCAATGGCTGCCTGTGAGCTGTTGGTTGTGACTAGGTGTCACAATAACAGCTTTGGAGCAAGACAATAGAGCCTGTGTCCCCTACCCTCACCATTGATTATCAGACTGTGGACAGTGATCGAGGGAGGAGCACGGCTAGGGCAATGCCAGTGTCTGAAGCAAAAACATTTGCACTTCCTGTCCATTACGCTGATTAATATGCAGCAACACAGAGCCAAGGGCCATGCCCACATATTTCAAGAGAGAAATACTAAGGTAAAATATAAACCTCTATATCTCTGACATTTCTTCTTCAAATTAAAAATTAAAAACAGTTTAGGACAGTGCCAAACTTAGCCCGACACAATGGTCTAACAATTACCTTTGTCTTCTGTATGCCTTAAACTATATCTGTTTTTTATGGGCTGTTTTTTGGAGACATCATTAATAACTTAATTTGTCAGCATTCATTTTTGCCAAGCAAAACAGTAGAAAACAGAAATGAGAAAATAGTAAAGAATAAAACCAAAAAAAAAAATAAAATAAGAAAAAATCAGTCCTGCGAGGGACAAGGTAAACAATTTAGATCAATCGGGTAGGGGCATACATACCATAGAGGCAGTGCAGGCACCTGCCCCTGGGCCCATGAAACAAGGGGGCCCGGTGCATGCTACCGGCACCACCTCTTTAGAATGTACACCTGATGCCAGTTGCATACTTACCTACTCAGCCATGCCGCCTTCAAGCTAGGGCACCTCTCGCATCTCCGCTGCGCGCCTCTGTCCCCGCCGCACAGGCCACGTGCCTCTCTCCTCCCCCATTAATGGGCCTTTTACATCACCATGCATGCACCTCCTATGCCGCCGTGCTAGCGCTGCTCGCCTCCCTCATATCCAGCAGAGCACGGGACCCATCCGGTGAGTCTGCTCTGGTTCAACCTTTATATAAGGGGATCACAATGTTCTGTTATCAATTCTGTGTTACAAAAGAGAACAGTTTTCCCTAGCAACAATGTATTTACTTTAGCAATGTACACCAATGTGTTAGGTGTACAGAACACAGACTTGCTGACACTGGTATCATAATGATCTGATTGGCTAAGGCAGAGACAAGAGGTTTAACCCCCTCCTGCTCTAGTTCAACCTTTATATAAGGGGATCACAATCTTCTGTTATCAATTTGGTGTTATGAAAGAGATCCATTTTCCCTAGCGATAATGTATTTACTTTAGCAATGTACACCAAAGTGTTAGGTGTACAGAACACAGACTTGCTGACATTGGTATCATAATGATCTTATTGGCTAAGGCAGAGACAAGAGGTTTAACCCCCTCCTGCTCTAGTTCAACCTTTATATAGGGGGATCACGATCTTGTGTTATTAATTCGGTGT
This sequence comes from Gastrophryne carolinensis, assembly GCA_027917425.1. Lineage (NCBI taxonomy): Eukaryota > Metazoa > Chordata > Amphibia > Anura > Microhylidae > Gastrophryne > Gastrophryne carolinensis. The sequence continues at coordinate 602,091,642 of CM051234.1, forward strand.
TACGAAAGAGAACGGTTTTCCCTAGTGACAATGTATTTACTTTAGCAATGTACAGCAAAGGGTTAGGTGTACAGAACACAGACTTCCTGACACTGGCATCATAACTGTTGCTTGATTTTACCGAGGTTGCTGATAAGCTCACCTGGTACAAGGGAAGGATTCTGGGACTTGTATTCAGAAAGATTTCTAAGGGCTTTATTCAAAGCAGGGGAATAACACAAAGCCACAGAAATGTAAGAAACAGCATCCTGATAAGGAAATCACAGGTATGGGGGCACAATCCTAACACGAATGGCAGTTCCTTTAAATACCCTCTGGTCTAGTCCAGCTACACTCTTGTCGCCTCCTCCTCACATGTCAGTATGCATGCTGTGTGAGGCTCCCGTTCAGAACCTGCTTGGACCAGTTCTAGTTAGTTCTATATACTTCATGTTGTTCTGGCTTTTCCCCCATTTCCTGATCTTCTATGTGACAGCTAAACCCAATGTTGTGTATTTGCTGCTACCTGCACGAATTAACCAAAGACTTGTTCTATTTCCCCTAGTCTAATCTAATCTTCCAGGTTTTGTTCCTTTTCCAGGGGGAATCCTGATTTGGAAAGTCCCCTTTGTGAAACCCCCAGGAAATGCTGGCATATTTACCATGGTGGCAATCCCACAGTGAATATACGGGTTCTCCTTTAATCAGGTTTAATTAGGACGTGTAACTACTACGCTTATGTTACATACACTAAAGGTGTGTCTCTTATTTAAATGGATCCTTCTACTGAAAACACTCCATTCCTCACCAAAACTTCCTGTCTCTTTTCACTCGTTAATAAAGGATTCACTAGCCTACCCAAGGCTTGCTCCATGTTGGCTGTCAGGGGCTGTATATTTTATTCACCAGTACTTTGCATTCCTTGATAAACCCTATTGAATTTGAGATTTTCTGCTTAGGCCCTTATTTATGAAGGAATAGCGTCAGGTAGCGACTGGTGAGCGACCGGTAATGACGGGCCCCGCCACGAGAACACTGGCTCCCCACCACAATCACACATTTATCAAGCCGATCCTGCTTAGCGACTGAGATAGCGCCAGATAGCCACTCATTCATCATTATTCCAGCCTCACCCCACAGCGTCAGCGTCCGACCATGAACAGCGACAGGTATGACCTCTCGCTACCTGGCGCTCTCCAATGCATTTCAATGGAACAATCTTTAAATATTAATAATTAATTGTTATTTTTTTTTTTTTTTAAATGTGAAAAATTCTGTGACCACTTCTGCCATGTTAGATATTTTTTTTAAGGTAAAAAAAAAAAAAAATTGTGCAGAATTGATATTACAGGTCTGATATTAATGTATTCATATTACAAAATTTTTTTAAAAACTTGTTTTTTTTGGTTTCCAAAAATATGGTTGTTTGGGGGTTAAAAAAACTACTTTTAACCCATCGCCGCCAGCGCTCTGGGGTTTAAACATGCATTTCACAGCGCGAGAATTTTTTGAGCGTGATTTGTTAATGAATATGGTGGGAGCCGGTCGCTATGGCCAGTCGCTGTCATGCGCTCCCATACAGTGCGGAACCTGTCAAATAGCGACTCCTCACCCAATATTCAACATTACTGCACACCGACTGAGTCGCTGTCAACAACCGAACAATGGCCAAGCACAGCGACTACTAGAGGGCGCTGTGAAAATAACGCTACTGTCGCTCATATGTCGCTACCTGCCGCTGTTAAAGTGGACCAACACCCAGGATTTTGACTATCCTGGGTCTTGGTCCACTTCGGTGGGGCACCCCCGATCGGGGTGCCCCGCTGTGTGAAACCCCCCCGATCACCCTAAAAACTCACCTCTCCCCGCTCCCAGCGCCGACGGACAAGGGATTTGACAGCCGCGGACAAGCGGCTCCTCCGCCGCCTCCCGCGCGTCCTTCTTGACGCGCGCGCGCACGCCCGCGCCGGCCATTCACAGACGGCCGGCGCGGGCGCGCGCACGCCTAGAGGGGCGCGAGGGAAGCTAAGGTAAGGGGGTTTGGGGGTTTTGGGGGGGTTTCACCCCGCGGGACATCCCGATCTCGGATGTCCCGCGGGGAGGGAGGTGATCGGCCCGAGAATCTTATAGATTCCCGGGCCGATCACCCGAGGGTGATGGTCCACTTTAATGAATCGGCCTCTTAGTCAATGTTCAGGGTCCCCTGCTTGAATTCACAGTCCCACATAGAGATACATGAGCTGATGGCTCATCCTGATTTGGAAAGTCCCCTTTGTGAAACCCTCAGGAAATGCTGGCATATTTACCGTGGTGGCAATCCCACAGTGAATATACAGGCTCTCCTTTAATCAGCTTTGAAGAAAGAGGGAGAATCAGACCCCCCCTCCCCAGCTGCAGCCCTCCAACCATGAGTGCATGCGATGGCCATTGAGATATGCTTGGCACAGGGATGTACATCATCCTGAGGGATGCCATCGTGGCTTGTGGCATGGCCAGAAACATGATTATACAGTTCATCCTGGCGATTTCACATTTCTCCAAAAAAGGGAGACCACCAGGTTAGATTCTTATAGACTCTAGACCGGTGGCTGCTCCTCTTTAATACTGGATGCAGGCGGGTCTTGATGTGTTCTATCTAATCAGTTTCTAACAGTCACAAGCCCCACGGATACAGAATAACATGTTATTGAAGCCCCTAACCCAACATCCGGACATTTCATAAGCAGGTCCAGCATGCCCCTTTAACAATACTGTTGTTCCTCCCACTGCCTTCTATTTTAGCTCACCGTGTGCCATCAGTTCTTATGAATTTTGTCTGGATCTCATATATAGCAACTAGAATGGGAATTAGGAAATCATTTATTTATGCAAGCTCTGGTTATATAATCATTTTTGGCATTTACGATCCCTTAAGGTGACTAAGGACCTATTTAAAATGTGTAAAAAAAACTGCATAGCACACCATGCTTATTAAAGAAGTAAAGCCATTTATTCCAAGAACATCTGCGATCCCTTACAGGCTTCTGGAGCTTAAAAGAAAGCTGGGAAATAGTTTTCACATAATATTTTTTTACCTGAGCCTCCATTTAAATCCTAGCAAATAAGAATAGTAGAACATGGAAGGATTTCAGGTTTAATTAGGACGTGTAACTGCTATGCATATGTTACATATATTACAAGTGTGTCTCTTATATAAAAGGATCCTACTACTGAAAGCACTCCATTCCTCCCAAAAACGTCCTGCCTCTTTTCACTCATTAATAAAGGATTCACTAGCCTACCTAAAGCTTGCTCCATGTTGGCTGTCAGGGGCTGTATATTTTATTCACCAGTACTTTGCATTCTTTGATAAACCTTATTGAATTTGAGATTTTCTGCTTAGTTCAGGGTTCCCTGCTTGAATTCACAGTCCCCCATAGAGATACATGAGCTGATGGCTCATCCTAGCATGCGAACAGAAGGAAAAAAGTTCACATGGGATTGAATGGAAGATGCAGCCCCTCGCAGCCAGCATAGAGTGAGCAGAAGGCAGGAAAAATTAACCCTTTCCGTGAATGTCCCTTTAAATGGCCCCAGCAACCAGAAGTGTAACTAAGGGCCTTATTCATAAAAGGATAGCGCCAGGTAGTGCAGGTGAACGCCGGACATGGCACGCAATTACACATTACATTCACATTACATTACATTTATGAAGGCGATTCTGGTGAGTGACTGGAACGCCATGTAGCGTCCGATTCACCATTATCCCAGACTCAGCGTACAGCGCTGGCGTTCAGCCTTGCAGAGTGCCACATCTTACCTCTCGCTACCTGGCGCTCTCCCATACATTTCTATGGACGATCCTTAAATCCCTTTCCTGATCCCAATTTTTATTTTTTGTTATTTAATAAAATCTCAAATCTTTCAGACATGTATCCTGGCCTAGAAAATGACATTTTTGAAAACTTTTTGGATTAATAATATTTTTATGCAGAATTGTCCTTACATGTCTGGTATTAAAGTGTTCATGTGACAATGTTATAACAATGTCATTCCATATATTTTTGCTTTGTTACTAGTGGATACATGTTCAAAAACAGCCTTTAATCGCCTCTGGCGCTGTGGGCTACATCGACCCGATTTCGAGCGCCTGAACTGTTTGAGGCTGTATTTTTGATGAATGTGATGTGAGTCAGTCACACTGAGCTGGCGCTACCATTCGCTCTCATACAGCGTAATACTGCGAATCACATAACGTATTCAACAATGCCGGCCAGCGACTGAACCATGGCGACTACTAGCATTTGCTCTGAAATCCTTGCTACAGACGCTCATCCGTCGCTACCAGCCGCTAGTAATGAATCAGCCTGCCCATATGATTAGGCCCTGGTGTGAACATTAAATAGGGCCCATCATGTTTCCTACAGTAATCCTTTACCTGTCATTTGATCCTGTTGGATACAACTATGAAACAGCAGAGACAAATAGAATAGAAGAAAAAAGACTCAGGGCAAAATGTAGGGACAGGCAGAGAGAAAATGGCAGAAGAGCAATGGAGGAAAACATAAGAGAGATGGGAAGAATGTGATAGAAAGAAGGGAAGAAGGGAAAAAGGAAGGTGAAGGAAAAAAATGCACAAGACAGAGAAAAAATAAAATAAAGGAAAAATTAAGTTAGGGGTAAAAATGAGTTGGCAAGAAATGGAGGGAAGGTGACAAAAGAGACAGAGAGAGACAGAGATTGGGGGAAGATAGGGGGAATGTGGAAAAAAAGGGTCTTCTCCTGCCCGGCAAACCCTTCCGCCTCAGGCGCCGGCTCCGGGTTCAGTCCTGTAAAGGGATTACAACTTCAGTGTGTCAGTGCCTGTGATAGCGTTTATCTGGTTTGTAATTTCGCCTGTGATTTCCTGAACTTTGTTATTGACCAATTGCTTGACTCAATTACATCTCCGTCTCATCCCTTTGTACTGCGCAGCTCTCTGACCTCCTGGTGCGACCCTTGGCTTGACGCCCGACTTTGCTTGATTTCTCCAGAGCACCCGAACTGTTCCAGTACTTACCTGTTCCAGAGCACCCAAACTGTTCCAGTACTTACTTCGCCCAGTCTGACCTTTGGTCTACCTGTCCTCACTTCCTGCGAGGCGTGTATGGCGTCCCGGCAAACGGGGGCTTGTCTATAGGTGAAGCTGGCTGTGGAGATTGGGGTTGCAGGCTCACAACGAAGACAGGTATTCTCGGGGGCTGGCCATATACATTGCGAGTGTGCTATACCTGTAAGGAAAGGGGCTGTGATACATGCCCCCAATTCTGATGGCTTACCTTTTCAATAGAGTGGCAGAGAAAAGTTTCTAATGCCCTCCTTGTGTGCCAACCTTGGGGCCAACAATGGTCACCCTGTGCACTGTAAAGATAGGGTTTGACACATGACTGCAAGACTTCGAAAGATAACTTTGGTGGACTTTGCCCTGCTGACCCCTGATGAGAATAGCCATTAACGCAGGAGGATCCCCTGGTTTTCTCAGGCACAGAATCTCCACCATGTCCCATAATTGCAGCTTCAGTCTTGTTCGATGTGTATAGCGGAGTATGATTCAAGGCCCAAAATTAGGGGAGATTCTGTATAGGCTTCTTCCGGATCCGCCATGCTTGGCAGAATTTCACAAACTAAATGAAAAAACTCTTGCCGAGAAGCTCTGGGGGTTAACTGAAAAAAGAGTTTGGACCCAGAAGGTGTCTTCTAGAACAGGGGTTCCTAAACAGTGGTGGGGATACCACTGGTGGCACTAGGGATCCTCTTAGGTGGTACTCGGTCAGGATGCAGATATACCTGACCCCCAACCTGATCTGCTGCCATCCATACTTGGCCCAAGGTTGATTTGATCTATCTATAAAAACGTATCCAAAAGTTGACATTTATGTGAATTTCATCCACTTTAAATGGTTGTTTTGTGCATTATCTGCCACCCAGGTGGAACTTCTGTGTTAGGATTGTGTCCCCAGACCTGTGATTTACTTATCAGCATGTAGTGTCCATGATTTTCATATTCCTGGGGCTGTTTTACTGCAGTGGAAGAGGTTTTCATGGCTGTGAGTAAAAACAATATACTACAAGTCCCACAATTCTTCCAATGTAACAGGTGAACTCTTTAGCAGCTTTGTCTAAGTCTAATCAGCCTAATGACCTATCCTGATGGCCTGGCATTAACCCTTTTGCTACTGGAACACAAGACTGTGACCCTTCCAAACTGGAGAAGTTGAATTTCAGCAGAATGGGTAAAGCCTTTCACCCATGCCTTAGCCAACCAGATGATTAGCAAGCTAGAGGGGGGAAGTCTAGGATATGTACTCGAAATCACCACTTGCACATGGTGTACATAGCTAAGGTAAACACACGTTATTGCTATGGAAAATTATTTTCTTTTATATTATGGAGTTGCAAACAAGTAGAAAATTAAAAAAATCTTAGCACATTGAATACATAATTTTGCCACACAATAATGGAAACTTTTAAAAGTCTCCATCTGCACAGTTATCCAAGCTTGGCCAATTGTGAATATGCTAAGCACACAGTGTGCTTACATCACATCGCTGTTGCCACACCCACTATTTCTCTTCATTTTTTTTCTATGAATTTCCAAAGCTCCTATACTTTTATAGATAACTTAGGAACTACAGAGTCTTTTTGAAAAGTGCAACGTGTAGCTCAAGACAATGGTACAACATTCGGCCTTGCCTTCAGTATGACTTTAAGGAAAACCCTACAGGAAGATTCTGTCTTGAGATTTTTTTCTTGGAGTTCAGACTGTGTTGCAGAGGAGGTAGGAAGTGAATCTGTAGGGACGATGAAAATTCCCCCCTTGGGGGTAAGGACACAGGAATAGTGGAAGGACTGAACTTGCTTGAGCAGTTGGAGAAGAAAATAAAACTATGTGTAGTTACACGGTTAGGCATTTTTATTCTCAGAGTAGGCAGGAAGTTGTTTTGCAACAGCAGGGTGAGTTTGGTGGTCATGATAGGCTGTTGGTAGCAACAGAGTTATCTAGTATGAGTCATAGGGCTTTGAAAGGCTTCTGGTGGCAACAGTGTTGAGTAGAGGAGGAGCTAAAGGGGGATAAAATAATATAGCTAGACCTTTCTAAATGCACCAACAAGAGAAGGAAACACAGAAGAGAGAAGGTCTGCACAGGAGTAAAAAGGATCCGGGGTTGCACCACCGAAAGATCCAGGAGACAGAATAGGGAGCTAAAAGATCCAGGAGACAGAATAGGGAGCTAAAAGTAATGGGGAACCTGACACCTACCCCCCACCTGCCTATTTCTAGAAAATCCCCGCTCCTCACCACACCACTAACCATGGTGCATGTAGGTAACAGATTATTTACAATCACTGGATAACAGATTATTTACAATCAGTGGGCGACAGATTATTTACAATCACTGGATAACAGATTATTTACAATCAGTGGGCGACAGATTATTTACAATCAGTGGGTAAAAGATTATTTAAAATCAGTGGGTCACAGATTCTTTACAATCATTGGGTAACAGATTCTTTACACTCAGTGGGTAACAAATTCTTTACAATCAGTGGGTAACAGATTCTTCACAATCAGTGGGTAACAGATTCTTTACAATCAGTGGGTATCAAATTCTTTACAATCAGTGGGCGACAGATTATTTACAATCAGTGGGTAACAGATTCTTTACAGTCGATGGGTAACAGATTCTTTACAATCGGTGGGGAACAGATTCTTTACAATCATTGGGTAACAGATTCTTTACAATCAGTGGGTAACAGATTATTTAAAATCAGTGGGTAACAGATTCTTTACAATCAGTGGGTAACAGATTCTTTACAATCAGTGGGTAACAGATTCTTTACAATCATTGGGTAACAGATTCTTTACAATCAGTGGGTAACATATTATTTACAATCAGTGGGCAGCAGATTCTTTACAATCAGTGGGTAAAAGATTATTTAAAATCAGTGAGTAGCAGATTCTTTACAATCGGTGGGTAATAGATTATCTACAATCAGTGGGTCACAGATTATTTACAATCAGTGGGCAACAGATTCTTTACAATCAGTGGGTCACAGATTATTTACAATCAGTGGGTAACAGCTTATTTACAATCAGTGGGCAGCAGATTATTTACAATCAGTGGGTAACAGATTATTTACAATCAGTGGGCAACAGATTCTTTACAATCAGTGGGTCACAGATTCTTTACAATCAGTGGGTAACAGCTTATTTACAATCAGTGGGCAGCAGATTATTTACAATCAGTGGGTAACAGATTATTTACAATCGGTGGGGAACAGATTCTTTACAATCAGTGGGTCACAGATTCTTTACAATCAGTGGGTCACAGATTCTTTACAATCAGTGGGCAACAGATTCTTTACAGTCGGGGGGAAACAGATTATTTACAATCAGTGGGTAACAGTTTCTTTACAATCAGTGGGTCACAGATTATCTACAATCGGTGGGTAACAGATTCTTTACAATCAGCGGGTAACAGATTATCTACAATTAGTGGGTCACAGATTATCTACAATCAGTGGGTAACAGATTCTTTACAATCAGTGGGTCACAGATTATCTACAATCAGTGGGTAACAGATTCTTTACAATCGATGGGTAACAGACTCTTTACAATCAGTGGGTAACAGACCCTTTACAATCAGCAGGTAACAGATTATCTACAATCAGTGGGTAACAGATTATCTACAATAAGTGGGTAACAGATTATTTCCACCTCATTTAAATGTGCTCTAGGCCCTGGGCCTTGTGTGCTACAGTAGTAGTGATATTGTTGAGCACCATGGGAGGTCTTCTTTAGGGATCTATACTCCTATTTACAAACCTCTATTACTTTTTTTGAATGGCACGTGTAGGCGTCTGGTTGCTGCAGTCGGTGAAATCTTTTAGCTGCCTGTAATTATGGGTAATTTGTTTGTGCATTTATTTCGCTCATAAGGAGCAGTCTAGTCTATGGTAAGATGCTTTAGAGTCACATGGAGACCCCTTTCATTATTATACGGCTCCTGTAAATTTCTACACATGCCACTTTCCACCTCATTGTAAAGACAAACAAAAGAAAAGAACTCATTCATTGTATCTTACACTTTCCATCCTAGACTCCTTCCCCCGACTGATATTGGTTATAAGCCAAATAATTAGTTTAATATTTAGTTCATGTACCTTTTAAATGGAGAACATTCCTCTATTGTTTTCTTCCCCTGAGATGGCACTTTTAACACTCCTATAATATGTGTTTATATGGCTGCTATTAAAGACCTTATCTCCCTGTGCTTGCTCTGGCCTGTCTGCCCTGGACTGGCCATAAGGAGACTCATGGGAATGCCTGGTGGGATGCACTGGTTTGGGGCTGGTTGGGCTGCTGCTTCTAACTCCCCCATTCAATTCTTGCCTCCTTTGTCTCTCTCGGGCAGGCTGATTCATTACTAGCGACAGGTAGCGACAGCTGAGCGCCTGTAGAGCGGATTTCAGAGCACCCACTAGTAGTCGCTGTGCTCGGTCGTGGGTCGCTAGTTCAGAGCGCCTCAGTCGCTGTGCAGCATTGATGAATACGTTGTGGAGAGTCGCTATATGAGCAGTACAGCACTGTATAGGAGTGAATGGTAGCAACTGGTCAGTGCGACCAACTCACACAATATTCATCAAAAAGACAGCCTCGCACACCGCCGGCGCTCAAAAATGCTTCGCTGTAGCCCAGAGCGTCGGAGGCTGTGTGATTAAAGGCTGTTTTTAAGCATGTATCCACCAGTAACAAAGCGAAAACTTATGGAATTACATTTAGAGATGAGCGAACTTTTGAAAAATTCGATTCGACTGATTCGCCAAATTTTCCGACAAAAATCGATTCGACCCGAATTTATAACTTAACATGTGCACCTAACATGTGACAAAGAAGTATCAGAATCATAACAACTTATAAATCTAATAAACAGTGCACCTAAACCCATCAAAAACCCATCGCTGATTCATGGATTTCACGCAGCACATTATCTGCTGCACACTCGATATGTGGGGAAAGTACCCTCACACCAAAACTAAGCAGACTAGAGATGAGCGAACTTTTGAAAAATTCGATTCGACTGATTCGCCGAATTTTCCGACAAAAATCGTTTCGACCCGAATAAATTCGCGACGAATCGCTATTAAAAACGGCTATTTCTGAGCCTCCTAGAGCCTCAATAGGGTTGTAAACCATTCTGTCTTGCTGTAACACGCATAGGATGCGTGCTGGGTTAGTTAAATAATACTTTAAATAAATATCACATGCAGATCAGAGGCATCGCTAATAGAATCGCAGAGCGGCACAATTGCAGAGAGTTGAAGTGGCATCACTATGAGAGGCAGGAGCCCAAACATTGCTTTAAAGAGACACTGGAGTTGGCAGCAGCCGCAGCAGGAGCCCAAATATTGCTTTAAAGAGACACTGGAGTTGGCTGCAGGAGCCCAAAAATTGGCTGAATGACACCCTGGAGTTGCAAGCAGCAGCAGCAGGAGCCCAAACATGGCTTGAAAGAGACACTGGAGTTGGCTGCAGGAGCACAAAAATTGGATGAATCACACCCTGGAGTTGCAAGCAGCAGCAGCAGCAGCTGCAGGAGCCCAAACATTGCTTGAAAGAGACACTGGAGTTGGCAGCAGCAACAGGAGCCCAAAAATTGACTGACACACCCTGGAGTTGGCAGCAGCAGCCCAAAAATTAGCTGAATTACACCCTGGAGTTGCAAGCAGCAGCAGCAGCCCAAACATAGCTTAAAAGACGCACTGGAGTTGGCAGCAGGAGCCCAAAAATTGGCTGAATGACACCCTGGAGTTGCAAGCAGCAGCAGCAGCCCAAACATAGCTTAAAAGACACACTGGAGTTAGCAGCAGCAGGAGCCCAAAAATTGGCCGAATGACACCCTGGAGTTGCAAGCAGCAGCAGCAGCAGGAGCCCAAACATAGCTTGAAAGAGACACTGGAGTTGGCAGCAGCAGCCCAAAAAATAGCTGAATTACACCTTGGAGTTGCAAGCAGCAGCAGCTGCTGCAGGAGCCCAAACATTGCTTTAAAGAGACACTGGAGTTGGCTGCAGGAGCCCAAAAATTGGATGAATCACACCCTGGAGTTGGCAGCAGCAGGAGCCCAAACATTGCTTTAAAGAGACACTGGAGTTGGCTGCAGGAGCCAAAAAATTCGATGAATCACACCCTGGAGTTGCAAGCAGCAGCAGGGGCCCAAACATTGCTTTAAAGAGACACTGGAGTTGGCTGCAGGAGCCCAAAAATTGGAGGAATCACACCCTGGAGTTGCAAGCAGCAGCAGGAGCACAAACATTGCTTTAAAGAGACACTGGAGTTGGCAGCAGCCGCAGCAGGAGCCCAAAAATGTACCCAGAAATTGGCTGGAAGGCACCCTGAAGTTGGCAGCAGCAGGAGCACAAACAAACATAGCTGGAAGGCACAACCTAGAGTTGGCAGCAGCATAAGCAGGAGCCCAAACATTGCTTGAAAGACCCTGGAGTTGGCAGCACCAGCAGCTGCAGGAGGCCAAAAATTGGCTGAAAGGCACACCCTGAAGATGGCATCAGCAGGAGCCCAAAAATTGGCTGGAAGGCACACCCTGAAGTTGGCATCAGCAGGAGCCCAAAAATTTGGAAAGTGTAAAACGTGGCACCATGCTGAATCTAGTCGCATGCATCAGCCATTGGTGGGTGGAAATCCTGGCTGATCCATCCCTGATTCATTTTGACAAAGGTGAGTCTCTCCACATTTTTAGTTGACAGACGAGTTCTCCTCACTGTAACTATGGCCCCCGCTGCACTAAACACCCGCTCAGATGGCGCGCTACTTTCCGGGCAGGACAGCTTTTCTAGGGCAAACTCTGCTAGTTGCGGCCACAAGCCAAGTTTGGCTGCCCAGAAGTCCAGCGGATCCTCAAGGTGTGTTGGCATGGTCGTGTCAAAGTATGACATGACCTGCTGGTTGAGGTCCTGCTCCAGGTCTTCCTGCTGCTCATGAGTAGCCTCACTATGCGGGTGTAGAATGCTACTCATTAGCGACTGTAGACTGAGGCTGCTGCTGATGGAGCTGCTGCTGCTGCTCCTGCCAACCCTCCCAGCAGGCATGGCAGTGGAAGGTGAGTGCAGAGGTCCCCCCGAGTCAGATCTGCGAGAGTATGGACCATGGCGCAGATAGGCATCGGCCAACTGACTACGTAGAATGTCTTTGTAGTAATTCAGTTTGTCCTCCCTCTCGGCAGGTTTAAAAAATGCCCCCATTTTGTGCCGGAAGCGAGGGTCCAATAAGGTGGACAGCCAGAAGTCATCCCGCCGACAAATGGAAACAATTCTGGGGTCACTGCGCAAGCACGTGAGCATGCTTCCTGCCATTTGCGCAAGTGACTCGGAGGGGCTACCTGTCTCCATCTCCACTGCATACTGCCACGGTGTGTCCGGGTCCTCTGTCTCGCCTTCCTCAAAACCCTCTAGCTCCTCTGGCTGCTCCTGCTCCTCCTCTCCTGTCCGCTGACTAGATAAACCAGCCATTTCGCCAAGCCTAAACTGTGCTTCACTGGGCCACTCCTCCTCCTCTTCCTCCTCCTCCAGTTCATCTCCAACGGGGTTCATGTGGCTGTAAGATGTAGACGCCATGTCTCCAGTGCCCTGACCAGCCATGGTTTCCAACATGTGCTGTAGTACATGAAGCAGTGGAATCACGTCGTTTATCCCGTAATCCTGGCGACTGACAAATATAGTGGCTTCCTCAAAGGGCCTGAGCAAACGGCAGGTGTCACGTATGAACTGCCACTGGTTGACATTGAAGTTACACAGGGGAGTCCCCCTATCTGCTTGGATCATCAGGAAATCCGTGATGGCTTTTCTCTGTTCATATAATCGGTCCAACATGTGAAGGGTGGAATTCCAATGGGTGGAAACATCGCAAATCAGACTATGTTGGGGGCTACCGTTCTGACACTGTAGCTCAAGAAGGGTGTGTTTGGCGGTGTATGAGTGGCTGAAGTGCATGCAAAGTTTCCTGGAAGTTGTTAGGATGCCTTGCCGATGCGGGGAACACTTCAGAAACCACTTGACAACCAGATTGAAGACGTGAGCCATGCAGGGGGCATGGGTCAGGCTTCCTTGGTCGCAGCGCAGACAAAATGTTCTTCCCATTGTCGGTAACCATGATTCCCATTTTAAGTTTTCTTGGAGTAAGCCATGTTTGGATTTCCTGATGAATACATTTAAGCAGTTCCTCCCCTGTGTGACTCCGTTCGCCAAGACAAACCATGTGAAGCACAGCATGACACCTCCGTGCACACATGGTAGACTGGAGGGGCACTGAGACTTGAGCCTACAGTGGAGGGTGAGGAGATGGCGGAGGATGAGGAGGCCGAGTTGTACGGTGTCACAGGCCCAACGGGCAGGGAGCGCGGAGGCCGAAGCGGCGTGACCTGTCCAAGTTGCGGCTGCTGCTGCAAGGGGACCACATTCACCCAGTGGGCCGTAAACGACATATACTGTCCCTGACCGTAGTTACAGCTCCAGACGTCGGCGCTGCCATGCACTTTGCTACACATGGACAGGCTCAAGGACTGGCCCACCTTCTGTTCAACAAAAGTGTGCAGCGCTGGTACTGCCTTCTTGGCAAAGAAATGACGGCTTGGGACTCTCCACCTCGGCTCGGCACAAGCCATCAGTTCTCTGAAAGGTGCAGAGTCCACCACCTGAAAAGGGAGCGACTGCAGCACCAGCAACTTGGACAGGAGCACATTCAGCTTCTGCGCCGTAGGATGAGTGGGCACATACTGCTGTCTCTTGGACATGGCTTCGCTGATGGATTGCTGGCGGGATGCATGACTTGGAGGAGGAGCAGGAGCGACAGAGGATGGGTATGACGCACAGCTACCTTCGGCTGAGGTGCTGGAGCCTTGGCTGGCAGAAATTGGGAGCGTCGTGCCACTTGGTGAGGAAGCAGGCTGGACCACCTCTTCGGAGCCTCGGTTCTCCCAGGCCGCTTTATGGTGACGCATCATATGTTGACGCAGAGCCGTGGTGCCAACATTTGGGCCCTGGCCACGCTTCACCTTCTGCCTACATATCTTGCATGTGGCCATGTTACCCTCCTGCGGATACTTCAGGAAAAACTGCCACACTGCCGAGCAGCTATTTTCCCACCCACAGGCCTCACTGATTCACTGCTACTGTCGCCAACTCCAGGAACCCCTGCTCTACTGCTCTACTACCTCCCGATAAGGTAGCCTGCTGCGCAGCAGGTGCTCTACCCCAGCCCCGGCCCCGTTTGGCTCCAGGCTTTACAATTGTGCCCCCATGCTGACTGCCAACCATGCTGCTAACAGCCCCTTCATCACCCGGCTCCCAAGTGCGATCGGCATCATCATCATCATCATCACCGAGTTGTGGCTGCACGTCACTGATGTTCTCGGTTTCCTCAACAGTGTCTGGCGCAGGAGCTGGAACGCTTGCAACACCCACGACACTGACCACATCACTATTTGTCTGCCTAGCTAAAGATGCCACCTCCATTTCTTGGCTGGGCGGTAGCTGCTGACTGTCCTCTATCTGATCGTCCTCCTCACTAAAGAGTGGAGCTGAACCCAAAGCATAGGATACGTCGCTGGGGGAGGGAATGGCATAGGACAGAGGCAATGGGAGGACAGGGACTACTCTCGGGGCATGCCAACTCAGGGTTGTGTTGTCAGAGGAACCTACCGACCCTAGACTGGGGGTGATGATGTTGATGAGCGCGTTAACCAATCTACCACGGCAGATGCATTACTGGTGGAGACACGACCGCTAGCAGATACTGGCAGAACAGGTCTCTCACCGTGACTCCTGCTTCCACTCGCTCCTAGTCTGCTGCGACCTCTGCCTGCTGAATCTTGGCCTCTGCCACTCCTCTTTGAACATCCTTGCACTTGTCTGACCGACATTTTTATGTATTTGAAATGCACAAAAGGTACGATAAAAAAAAGTTTTTACTTTAAAAAGAAGAAGCTAAATAAAGTGAGGAACTGCTTCTCTGCACCAGATACTATGAAAATTGGCAATATGAGATACCCTGCGGCCTAGTGTTTTGGCAGCAGACCAAAAACCAATTCAAAATGCAATACTTTGATTAAGCTGAGGAAGGATGAACAAGCGTATTTAGTATAACAGATAGGCTGCTAAGTGCAGGTTTGGGATGCCCTGCGGCCTGGTGTTTTTTTTGTTAAAGGCAGACCAAAAACCAATTCAAAATGCAATACTTTGATTAAGCTGAGGAAGGATGAACAAGCGTATTTAGTATAACAGATAGGCTGCTAAGTGCAGGTTTGGGATGCCCTGCGGCCTGGTGTTTTTTTTGTTAAAGGCAGACCAAAAACCAATTCAAAATGCAATACTTTGATTAAGCTGAGGAAGGATGAACAAGCGTATTTAGTATAACAGATAGGCTGCCTAATGCAGGTTTGGGATACCCAGGTGGGCTGGTTTTTTTTTTGTTAAAGGCAGACCAAAAACCAATTCAAAATTCAATACTTTGATTAAGCTGAGGAAGGATGAACAAGCGTATTTAGTATAACAGATAGGCTGCCTAATGCAGGTTTGGGATACCCAGGTGGGCTGGTGTTTTTTTGTTAAAGGCAGACCAAAAACCAATTCAAAATGCAATTCTTTGATTAAGCTGAGGAGGATCAACAAGCGTATTTAGTATAACAGATAGGCTGCTAAGTGCAGGTTTGGGATACCCAGGTGGGCTGGTGTTTTTTTTATTAAAGGCAGACCAAAAAATATTATAACTAATCCAGTTATATTATGATAAATGCTTGTGTGTAACAGATAGGGTTAAATAAGCCACTGCATAGATGGCATGCACAGTGGCAAGGCAGATTTACAGCACAAAGAACTGAAATTGAATTGAAAACTGATCTGGCTAATGAAAAAAAAAAAAATTTTCACTGTCACTTCTAAGCTGTCCCTGGCTGGATGGTTCCGGTTTTTCCCTATCTTTCACTATCTTTCTCTGGCTCTGTCTACCTCTCTGTCTGCCTCTCTGACTCTCCCTACCTATCTCTAACTCTCTGTCGCTGTCTGTAACGAGCTGTGCTCTGGCTGCAATAGAACACTGAAAGGAAGATGGCCGCCGCTTTATATAGTCACCGGGCTTCCTGGCTGCTGATAAGCTGCATGTGACTTACCCATGATACCTTGCCCCAGGGGACATGTCTGGACATGTGCTTCCACCATCTTAGAATGCCTGTAATTGAAATAAATGGAGTTTAAAGGAAAACTTCAATCGACTGAATCGCTGGGAAATTCGGATTCGTTCATAATCGAATTTTTCATGAAATTCGGAACGAATCCGGGTTCGTCCGGATCGATTCGCTCATCCCTAAATGGGACCTCTGTTGTTTTTGCAAAGTGTCCCAGATTTTGTGCTCAATTTGGTGGATCAGGTTCACACCCTGAATCCCCTGTACCCCCCCCCATAGACTTTAATGGGCTTCGGATCCGGGGGGATGCTGAAGCAGAATAACAGAGGCAGATTCAGCTTGCACAACACCACAGACAATAATGGCGCCATATACAGAATAACAACTTAAAATAAACCTTACAGAGCCCTGTATGAATCCTATATAAATGGGGTGATGGGCTTGAAGCTCTGCCATCATTTGCATTGCATTGCAGTACATTTTGACAAAGCATTCTAGTTTAATTGCATTTACAATGTCCTAGCTTTAATTTTGTCGATACAGTAAACAAATTAAGCCTCTAAGTCTAAGCTTAGCTTCCACTGGTAATTTACTTTTGGCAGCCCATGTAGCTGCTGCATAATGACAAAGTGACAGAAGGAAGCATATTCCGCCGAGGTGAGATAAGAATAGCACCCCCCCCCCCCCCATAGCAGGTCTCATTAGTAGTAAAGGCAGCTGACAGCGGCTAGGACCTTCGGCAGCTATTCCAGAATGGAGTGTGCAACAGCCCATCTAGACTCACGCTGGCTCATTTTTTCCTTTCTATACATAGGAACTCTAACACTCATAAGGAAAGCATTTGCCGGGTAATAGCGGAAAGGATTGCGTGCCCGCTCCCTGCCAGAGGAGATTAGGCTATTTTCGAAATAACTTCTAAGTGTTCTCTTGACAAGTTTTCAGTAAAATTACTTTTCATCGCAAAGTACAAAAACACTGAGAAGTATGTGGAACTTTATTTAGATTCTGGGGTTGTGGAAATACATTGTCAGACAATTTTATGCCAACTACAGCATGTGTGGAATCTGCTAGATAGTAGCTGCTAAATTGGGATTAACCCTTTCACTTTTGTCACCCTCTGTTGCCTGGCCTTGTTATATATATGCTTAACTGTGATTTTTGGAGGAATTTCCTAGGATTTCTAGGAAAATGATATATTTTATTTCAGCAGAGTTTGGGCTCTAATCTCTGATTGTATTTAGTGTTTTCTCAATATTTTTGGGTGAAATATCTGGGAAATAAAATAAAAAATAGAGTCTGTAGAGTTAAAAAATAAAAATGCCACAAACTGAGAAACATTTTATGAGATTTTCAGATAGTGATAGTGTGTCAAGAGTATCAATCTCTCTTTTTAAAAATAATAGTGTGGGGTCCGCCCTCTCCAGCAAAACCAGCCTTTTCACCAGCTATATGGGTGGGTAGACCAGAGCATGGAGGCTGAGCACTCCCCCCAGCGCTGAGGGCTACCAGCCCGCATAGCCCACATGGATACTTCTGTGCCTTCCTGGCCTTTGGGGATGCAGGTAATGCAGGTTGGCAGCCCCTCCAGCCATTTAAACTGGTATAAGGGTCACACACACACACACACACACACACCCACACACACACACACACACACACACACACACACACACACACACACACACATAACAATAAAAACTCCTGTATTTATATTAGTATAATACTCCTATATTCCCCCCTACTTACCTTCTTCCATCATTAGGCTCGATTCAGAGAGACAAAAAAAAACTTCCGTTTTAGTGCCGATCCGTTTTTTTTGTGAAATATTTCCGTTCTCGTATGAGAGTACGAGCGATTCTATGCATGCATTGAAAACCTTCTGTAAAGTTTCCGTCCGTTCGTACGGCAGATTGCGAATACGAGAATGTCATTTTCCATCCAGACTTTTCCGTTTCATTTCCACATGTTACAACGTAGGCTTTTGTTTTTGCCCTTTTCCCATCGTATCCTCCAACGAATCCTTTACGTTTCCCGTTCGATTCTGTTTCCCTTTTTCAATAAATATTCGTCCAGACGAAAATCCTTACGATCTTGCGCCTGCGCACTACAAAATTAACTCATTAAAGTGCTTGCCTACATATTTGCCACCCTCACTTCTACTACAATGTTTAGCTAAATCACTTAGCACTATCCTCCATCTTATCCTTTTGGAACCTTAAAGCTCACCCAAACCACTTAGCACTATCCTCCATCTTCCCTTTTGGAAACTTAAAGCTCACCCAAATCACTTCTTGGTCATTTGAATATTCATCTTTAAATATTTCTGGGCCCATTAGTTTTGTGTTAATGTATTTTGTAAATGAAATGACACTGTAACATTTTTTTTTTTTTTTGGATTCCATCATAAAATATAAAATTTATAAAAATGTTTAAAATTTTTTAATTTTTACAACTATAAAAAACAAAATACATAGCAATGGCAGGCCACTGAACATTATTCTTCATCTGTGGTCCCCAACGAGTTGCACAGCTCCTGCATCTCGCCCACCAACTGAAGAACCCTGACACTCAGTTGTGCCACTCTGGCACGTGTGTTAAAAAAACGTAAATTAAAATATTGGTATAACCTTGTTGGGGACATACTGCAGTGTCCCCTCCCCGTATGGTCCAAACACCTAAATCTGGACTTCAAAAGCCAGAGGGCCCTCGCCACCACGGCCCGGGTTTTGCATAGTGCCCGATTATAGAACCCCTGGCCCGCATTCTGCAGGCAAAGAACGGGCATCAGGAGCAAGGGCAGGAGTGGATATCCAGAATCCCCTGAAAGAATTTAAAAATACTAACATAAAATACACATTCTAAGCTACAATATTGTTTAACATGTCATCAAGGGCTAAAAACAGCAATAGGTTAAGTCATGAGTCATCAACTATATTCATTGCCATACAATGAAAATGGATTGATGGAATGTGAGCAAACTTACCCTGGAGCCATCCACCAGATAATTCTTCTGACTCAAACTGATGAAATAAGCCGGAGCTCCGCAATATATAAGCATCATTGGATGACCCTGGATGCCCTGCAAGAACACTGAGGAACAGCATAGCTGGACCAATCACTGCTTTTATGTTGTGTGAGTGGCACATCTTGCGGTTCCTGCAACCAAATATAAAATAATTACACAAAGCAAAGGTAACCGACTAAAACAATAACTCCTACAACAAATTAAGATTCAAATTCAACAATCCAAATATAATTCACAAAGGACATAAGTCTAAAAAAATATAGCAATTATATGGATGTGTGGGAAAATAAATGTTTACATGCTAAGGACTAATTAAGGTCAGCATTAAAATGCTTCTATAAGGCATACATGAAAAGTATTGATTTAGGTATGCATTGCTATACAATTTATGGCCTCGGCCATGCTGATACATGCAATGCCTTGGTGCTAAAGGCGCGCAGATTCCTCCACATAGCCGCAAAACATGTTCAACAATAGCAATCCGAGCCCTCAAAGGTCCCGTAAGTGGATCGGAAATGAAACGGATTTATAGGGTGGTGATCCATCGGAAAGCAGCTCTCTGAATAAGACAGAAACCCATCCCAACAACGGAAGTTATCTGAACGAACGGAAAATGTCCGATTTTGTTTGGAAAATGAGCCGAACTAACGGAAATGTTCCGATTTGCTTCCGTTCATCGAAAGCGCATTCCCGAACGTTCGTATGAATGAAAAATGGACGAAAAAAAGCAAAAAAATGACAAACACCCACCCAAACTTTCACAGACAGCTACGGAAGTCCGGACGAATGTGTCTCTGAGTCGAGGCTAATGTCTGAACTTTAGCCGACATTTCGCAGCAAAGTGTCCTCTTCTCCGCTCCTGGACTTTGTCACTTCCCCATGGCTCCTGACGTTTATTTCCACTGCAGGGAGGGGCGTTTTAGACCGGTAAAGTTAGCTGATGTAATCCCAATTACCTGTATAAAAGGCCCCTCCCTGCGGCAGGGAGGAAGCTGTCAGAAGCCAGCATACATGGCAAAGCAGAGCTGTTCTCTGCCCCACAGAAGACCCCAGACTGAGGATCGGAGCCCCCCCCCCCCCCCCCCAGGGAACAATGAGACCCCAATGCTGGATCTTGGACAAAGGATTTTCTTTTCTTTAATTCGACCTCTTAAAATCTTAAGGATCACAATTTGTTTCAGTAAGGGTTACCGGCAGCGACCTTGGGGGTTATCATTACTTCTGCTTGATTCTTCCAAGTTCAGATTTGTGAGCATCTATAGGAAACATTGAACCAATATTCTGATTAAGTAAATCACAGGTCTGGGGGCACAATCCTAACATATTTTACATTCCAAAAGAGGAAAACAATAAAGCAGAACAGACTGGCAGTGGTGGTTAATAAAAACAACAGTATGTGGCTGATCAGAATGTATCCACTGTCCACTGAGTGAACACAATATATAAATATACACCTGTACAAATAGTCTGTGCTGATACTAAACAAGGAGAAATGTCTGAACATTATAGAAAACATACTTTAAGGATCACAAATAAAGTGCATGTGCAAAAGCAAAGTTCACATTAAAGTGGATACTCATCTAGTCAGAAGCGAAGGTGCCAAGGGGTCACATGATCCACAAACTATGGCCCTTATTTATCAAGGGCTAGCGCCAGGTAGTGTCTGACGAGCGCCAGGTACCGACAGCTAACGGCGGCTACCGACTCAAGTACGCCCGGCGGCGGTCACAATGACGCATTTATCACGCTAAATGAGGCTAGCGCCGGCGAGAGCGTCAGCTAGCGCGGGATTCATCATGTAGCCGACTGCAACGAACAGCGCCGCTACTAATCCCATCACAGCGCCAGGTATGACCTGTCGCTCCCTGGCGCTATCCAATGCATTTCAATGGAGCAATCTTTAAATATTCATAATTAATTGAGTTTGTTTTTTTTTTATTTATTTTTTTTTACCGGCAAAAATTCTGTGACCACTACGGCAATGTTAGATATTTTTTTAAGGTAAAAAAAAAAAAAAAAAATATGTGCAGAATTGATATTACAGGTCTGATATTAATGTATTCATATTACAAAATGTTTAGAAAAACTTGTATAATTTTTACATTAAAAAAAAAATGGTTGTTTGGGGGTTAAAAACTACTTTACACACATCGCCGCCAGCGCTCTGGGGTTTATACAAGGAATTCACAGCGCGAGAAATTTTTGAGCGTGATTTGTTAATGAATCTGCAGCAAGCCGTTCGCTCTGGCCATTCGCTGTCAGGCGCACCCATACAACGCAGAACCTGTGAAACATCGACCCCCTAGCCCCGTATTCAACATTACCGCACACCGACTGAGTCGCTGTCAACAAGCAAACCCCGGCCAAGCACAGCGAATACTAGCTTGCGCTGTGAAAATCACACTACTGGCGCTCATCTGTCGCTACCTGGCGCTATTAATGAATCGGCCTCCCCGTTTGTTATGTATAATGTTAGCACTTTAGATACACCTTTCAGGCAGTCTCCATGTTTATTATCTACACAGACTATTTGTTACATGTGTATATTTATATTCTCTTATGTTTTTTAATAGTATTAGCACTGATTGGTTACACAGTGTTTACACTGACAGTGGATACATTCTGCAACATTGATACTTTTTTTTGGAGATACATGTGCTTGAGTGCAATACCCTGATTGATTTAACCCTGTATGTTCAAGCTGATGATAGTGTATTCATTATTAAAATATTTTTTTTTGTATTAATCGGGAACAATCTGTTTTTGGCTACACTTAGGGGGGCTATATGCCCACTTCATTCTTTTCCTATTATGAAGCCTTAATGGTCAAATGAAGAGACTTGGAAGATGCTTCCCTCCACACTGTTTGTAATGGGGTGATTGATGGGGGATTAGGCACATTGTCTGTAATGGGGTGACTGGGGAGTATTCTGCACACTGTCTGCAATGGGATAATTGGGGGAGATTCTGCATACTGTCTGTAATGGGGTGATTGGGGGTGGGGAATTCTTTACTGTCTGTAATATGGTGATTGTGGGTGATTCTGCACACTGTCTGTAATGAGGTGACTGGGGAGGATTCTGCACACTGTCTGCAATGGGATAATTGTGGGAGATTCTGCACACTGTTTGTAATAGGGTGATTGGGGTGGGGAATTCTTTACTGTCTGTAATGGGGTGATTGTGGGGGATTCTGCACACTGTCTGTAATGGGGTGATTGGGTAGGGATTCTGCATGCTGCCTGTTATAGGGTATAGCACACTATTTGATTCAGAATATTTCTTATGTTCCTCCTCTAAATTCCAGGTGTGTTTTATGGGGAGGTGCGTTTTATAAAGCAAAAAATGTAGTATATAGTATGTACTAATTACTTGCCTCCAGATGCAAAGACATTAAAACTAATAAAAAAAATGTAAATAAATAAATACATATATTAAAAGGTAAATATCATTGAATGATTGTCAAAACTGATAAATGACATATAAATTAAGAAATTACTTAGCAGGTCAGCTAAGTTAATGTAAATAACAATGTAAGCCCCCTGCAAGGCTATAGGAATATTATTTGTGACTCGACAACTTTAGGCTTGCTTGAAGCAGTGCTGGTTTTTCGGTGTTCTTTAGTGGTTTCCTGCTAGTAAACTGGAGATCCCACTGCAGGGAAGGGATTTACACCCTCGGAGATGGTGCTTCTCTAGTTTTTCTCTGTAGTTATTACGCCACTATTAAGCAAATTCAATTTTGGTGAGTACTGTTCTTTGTTTTTTTTTTGTTTTTTTACGTAAAGCCAACTTGCGGCAGATTTTTTTTTTTTGTGTAAAGCCAACTTACCCCAGATTTATCCAGATTCAGGATAAAATCTGCATATTTTCCATCTCTGAGCTCCAATAATCTGATCTATACTTTTGTACAATTGGTTCAGCATGATCTTGAAAAACTCTGATTGGGATATGGTTCAAATGAACAATTTAACTCCTTAGGAGCGACTGGCTTTGTAAGTACTAAGAGATGCAAAAGACGTAGCCATTAGGCAAAGTGACTGAAAGGGTGGGGGGATTGGGTCCTTTTGTCAGCTAACTATTATGTGAAGGAACCTAAGGGTCAACTGATTGCTGCACTAAGTTGGACCATGATCCCTTCCTTATTATAGCACGAAGCCCAAATAAGCTCTTGGATACAGCAGCAGAAGACAACCTTCAGGATCCAAAGATGCTGGAGTATCTTAGGGTGCATGATTTTAATGTTTCGATCTTTTACACATTCCCCAAAATCCACAAATCCCAGGCTATAAGGCATACAATTCCTTTCTAGGTAAACTGCTTGACTTTATTTTGCATCACAACTGTTTCAAATTTGATGGTCAGTTCTATCACCAGACACAGGACACGGCCATGGGGGCAGCCTCTGCTCCACCTTATGCCTGCCTCCGTGTTGTTTGTTAGGTTTGACTTTGGAGCAGAGGTCACCCTCTGGTTGAGATTCATTGATGATGTGCTGCTGTCTGGAAGGGAACAAGACAACAGTTCCAAGATTATGTAACTTCCTTGAACATTAATAATCCGAAAATCAGTCTAACCTTCAAAATTGCTAAAGAAGAGATCGAATATCTGGATTTGAAAAAAATGAAAAAGACCCTAGGATTTTTAGATACCTTTACATATAGCCAGGCACAGGTAACATCCTACTTTTCAAATTTCCATCCGGATACACCGAAGAGAGGAAAAGAGTCTTTGCTTATACAACCTGTCTAAGAAAAAAATCCCCCCCGAACTTGTTTTTTTGCTTTTAGTGGAAGGAAGTATCCTGACATGGTACTTACCTGGCTGTGGTACCCAGCGGTAGCTGATCCTGTATCCTAGCAACCACCAGGCAGCCTCCTTTACAGTAAGCTCCACCTGCTAAGTATAGCAGACCCAGAGCTTCAAACCAAGGTACATGACTGACATAAACTTTTTAGCAGTGAATCTGCTGATTACAGGAATAAAAAGCTGGGCTGGCAGGTTTTGAAATATACCGTTTCACTTTTAAGGGAGAACTGTTGAACCTGTGCTGGATCATTTGCTTATTGCTAGAATTATGGTGATGCCAGAAATAAGACTTTAGTTATTTCTATCATTTTCCCCACATTCTAGCTCAGTGGTGAGATAGTTAAAGTTTATCAGTCCTTCCCTGTACTTTTTTAGTCTATAAATTGCTAATTTATGGGTCCTTTGAGTGTTCTTTTTTATTTATTTGGCTTTTTACATGATTAAACATTATACGCATACGATTCTAAAGAAAAAGAAACCCTGGCAAAGTGTAGCACGGCTCTTCTATAGCCATATGGAAACGTGAATGCATTTTATTTGTGTTGCCTAGAGACAAGAAATTAGCATACAAAGCATTTAAGTGCTTAGTTGTACCTAAAATGTACCTGATTGTTGCTACGACAACATTACTGGATTAGCCAAGGAAACACAGCAGACGACATCACATCACTAACCTGCATGTTCTGTTCATAAGAACTCTGGGTAAAGCAGAGAGCATAAGCAGAATATATATAAAAAATTGAGACGATATCTAGTCCCAGTTCAAAATGCAATTTCAGTTCACTTTACTGGACCACTTAGTCTGTAATGAATTGCTTTCCTTAGAGTAACGGGAGCAGGCTGAGACTACCTCTCTATACGCACGTCATGCAATCTGATGGTTATTTGGTGATCATTTATGTTTTTACTGATTCAAGTGGACCTAATACTGCCACCCCATGGCATCCTGATTTTGGGATACCCATCCACCAAAAATTCACTAGGAAGCCACCAAAACAGGCAAAATACTCTGCATTTCTTTGGCCACTACATCTGCTTGTTCACTGCTCTACTGCACAATAGGGATTGCTGCCCACACCCATTGCCAGCCTTTGGGGTGTGTAAGTGATGCAGTTGCACAGGGTGCCATCCCTAATGCTTTGTAAGGGGTGCCAGAGGCTCTCAGCTGAACCAGCAGGCCTCACTTTTCCAAAATCAACCCATCTCTCCTTTTTTTTGTGCTAATTTCTTTGTAATTTTCTTTAACATTTATCCTTTTTTTAATGCCCCTTTCACCTTCTTTCTCTTTAAATTCATTAGTAGTCTTTAGAGATGATGGTGGGTTGTCCTGGGTGAACTGAACCACAAATTTTGGGTTTGCACCGAACTTTGCAAGTTTAGGTTCCCAACCCGAACATGGACCTCAGCCAGTACATCTTTGAGTTTGGCATTTGGCACGAACACAGAATAGTGTTGGGCAGCCCATCAACCAGCTTCACCTAAAGGGTGCAGCAGCAGGAAGTTGCTGTACAACTTATCTGAGCCGCGATCCGTTTCCTGGTTGACGTCGGCCATTGGTTAAAATCATCCAAAGCGGGGGCCACAGAAAGATGGCTGCCAATCTCATGATGGAGGACACTCCTAATGCCAGCACTGCCAGCTGGCAGTAGGAGTGTCCTCACTCATGGGAGTGATGGTCATCCTCCTGTGGCTCCGGGCATGGCCCATTTGAAAGGAACGCTGCAGCCTATTAGAGACCGGATAGCTGCTCAGGTAAGTTTTACAGCAGCTTCCTAATGTTGAGCATCCCTTCAATTAGCTTCAACTAAAAGGTGCAGCAGCAGGAAGCTGCTGTACAACTTATCTGAGCCCCGATCCAATTCCTGGTTGTCGTCGGTCATCCGTTTAAATTGCAGACAGCCGGGGCCACAGAAAGATGGCTGCCAATCCCATGAGGGAGGGTACTGCCAGCTGCCACTAGGAGTGTCCTCCCTCATGGGAGTGATGGTCATATTTCTGTGGCTCCGGACGTGACCCATTTGAAAGGAACACTGCCGCTTACTGGGGACTGGATCGTGACTCAGGTAAGTTGTACAGGAGCTTCCTGTTGTACACTATGTGACTAGCTGAGACCCCCGCCCTCCAATTCTGCCTCTGGGGGCCCGTTGACACTCACCCCGGTGAATCGCCCCCCAAAGTTTGGGTCCCTATTGATTTCAATTGGGACCCGGTTCAGGGACTTTTCTTTTACAAAATTTGTATTAAAGTTTGCACATGGTATACAGCATACTTTTATAGACAGGCGTACTGAGCTAATTACAGTGCAGATAGTACACATAGTTGAATGCATGGTAGGTTGCAGATAAACAGTAAAGATAATCCAATAATATGCTCACAAAATCTCACTATGTTAGCAGAAATAGCTCGTAGTATCAAGCAATGTTCAGTAAAGGGATATGCAGATAGTAAATCCGAAATAGCATGTATTGCGATTATGAACTTTCATTACAATTGTTTTGGAAGCTACTTGTGTATTTACTTTGGGTTTTCAATACCCTAGCTTTCCTTAGGCAAACTTTTAACTGTAGAAACGAACATTGGACTAGTATAGATGCCCGGGGTATATCTCAGGAGGGTTGGGGAGGAAAGAGGGGGAGTTGGGTTGGGGGGGGGGGGATGTGGAAGCCCAGGTCAGCTGGCTTAGGTATTTAAGAAGGGGGTTGTGTATTAGATTTGAACCAATCAGGCGTCTGTTCGTTAGATTGGGAGGGACGGGTCAGTTTGGTTAGTGCTCAGACCAATGTACTCTATCCATGGGTTCCAAATGTTGAGGAATTTGTCGTATGAGTCATTCACCACTGCAGTGATTTTTTTATTACACATGATATCTGATATTCTATTGTGAATTTCCTGCCGGGGTATTTGGGGCGTTTTCCAATTTCTGGCTATCGTCCCTTTAACTGCCGATAGCACATGAATTACCAGCCGCCACTCTGGATTAGTGAACTTCCCAGATTTGAGTGATAGGAGCGCCTCCCAAGGGTCACCAGCACTGGGTATATGTAGAATATCAGACATCAATTTATAGGCTTTATCCCAAGTAGCTTGGACAACTGGGCACTCCCACCAAATATGAGACATTGTTCCCCTCTCTTGGGGTTCAGGGACTTTTAATAACATTTTGGCTCAACTTGGCGAACCCGTTCTGGGCGGGGGGGGGGGGGATTCGCCCAACACTAGCTCTGGGTAATTACCCAGTTTCTATTCCCGTTAGCCCTGAAGACACCTCATGGTTCAGAAGAACTCACTACCCGCACCAACTGTCCCCCAGGGTCATGCGTGTAACATTTGATTAGCCTAAACAGTGATTTTGTTTTTTACTGTGAAATATAATCTCCAAAAGTTTCTCGATTAATAAAATCTATTCATCATACGTTTTAAAGCAATTACAACTTTACAGGGTTTGTTAACAAGTGTCTGACAGTTTTTTTAATTAGTGCCGTTCCTGGACACTTCCTTAGCATCTCACAGGATGCGCCGGGCGGGGTAAGCCCTGGATCCAAGTCACAGGCAGAAGTTATTGCTTTATCAGATTTGCAATTTGACAGGTTTTGTAGCAGCTGTTTAAGAGACTTTTCTCTCCCTCTGGAGTCATTTTATTTTGTTCCTTAATACCCTGTTTATTATAGTCTGCACACTCCACGTCCACGCTCTGAAACCTGCAATCTCTTTTCCTTGGCATCATTCGGTCCACATGGGAATGGAGCGAGCTCTTTACAATTTGTTTTTCAATTAAAGATATGGCTTTATGTGTTTCAAATTATGGATTAGCCCGGCCCACTGAGACTTCAAGCAGCAGTGTGAACATGGGGTTTAAGCTTTTAGGACAAAGCTTTCCAGTCCAGGTAATCCGCTTTACAACGGTGTAGCCATTTTACAGAACGAAGTGGGAATATGGCTTTTAAATAGAAATGAATATTTGTGCAGCCTAAAGTCTTGTAAACAATAGTGGATTTATGGAAATGCCGAAGGTCCGCTTTTGATGGCATTTTTGAAAAGTGTATAATTTTGTGTGCCAAAATGGTGGGACATCAAATCTCAGTCTGTGTCCGCTGTGTCCAAGTGTCTGCCACAGCCATCCCTTGTGGTCCAGGGCCTCAAACTCCAGTTTCCGCGCCGCCCTGCTATTAGTCATAGGGGCGTGGTCATGCCCTCTCCAATCACTACAATGGAGGCGGGCATGTCAAACATAGGCCCACTACCTCAATTGCAATGAATGGAGACGGCCTGGCAGTGCACCTATGATTGATGGGGAGTTGCGATCAATCCTGACCCCATATATTGCACCAGACAGTGAGGGATGCAGCAGCTGCATCGGGGGGCTTGAATTCAGCAATCGTGTGAGTGACCCCGATCAGGGTGCCCTGAGGGGCAGTGACCAAAACCCTGGATTTTGGCTATCCTGGGTTTTGGTTCTTGCCCCCCGGGGCACCCTGATCACTTTAAGAATCCTTAACTTTAGAGGCATCTCATGCTGGGAGCCCCAGGGGCAAGTGTTAAAAGGCACATAAATACATTTTTTACTTTTGGTCCACTTACTAATGGTGTCATCAAGGTGCTAAAGTTATCTATAATTTTTTATGTTGTTTGCTATTTACAACTGCGCACCAAGAAGAGAGAAGTGGGCATGTATACTGCTGGAAATGTGTGCGTTTACGTGAGCTTGCGGACATCATCAGAGGCCATAACAGCAGCATTTGCGGGGTACAGACCGTGTCTCAATGACTCCAGGGCCTGCAGATTGCCTCTCCCTAGGAGGCCCCACTGGAGAAGAACAACACTAGAAAGAGTCAAAAACACAGAAAAATGTTCCTCTTTAAAGCCCAATGGCTCCTTAAAGTGGACCAAAACCCATAGAGATTGGCCCGAGAATCTATAAGATTCGAGTGCTGCGTGATTCTCTCCCCCCGGGCATCCAAAATGAGGATGCCCCTCTGAGTGAAACTCCCCAGGTCGACCCCGGAAACTTACCTTCTTTCCTGGTCTAACAGCGCATGCATGAGCAGCGGTTGCATCCCAGCTATCCCTTTAGCAGGGCGCGTGCCCGCACCAGGCTCAGGATCGCTCGCCTTGAAGAAGCAGGAGCGGATCCAAGCGTACTGATCTAATGAAAGACCTAACCTGTGCCATAGGACCGGGGAGAGGTGAGTTTGTTTTGGCGACCCTGGGGGGTTTCACACAGCGGGGCATCCCCAATCGGGGGCCCCGGGGGGCAAGGACCAAAACCCAGGATTTTGACTTTCCTGGGTCTTGGTCCTTGCCCCGGGGCACCCCGATCACTTTGAGAAACCTTAATTTTAGAGGCCTCTCATTATAGGAGCCCCAGGGGCAAGTGTTAAAAGGCACATAAATACATTTTTTACTTTTTGTCAGCTTTAAATCCCACATTTCTGGGACAGTCCAAGTGTAATGATCAACAAGCTAATAGCTTCCATTTGTTACTCATTGTTGAATATTATGTGCACAGCTGATAATGAGAAAATAATCATTCTCAGATCTCTATCAGAGCTTCTCATTAAAGCACAACAAAACCCAATGTGGCCAGCCCTAAATTCTGAAAGAATCCAGAGCCGGCCGATGGTCCTCCCCCAGGGCATCCCACTGTGTGAACCCTCTCTCTGCCACAGAACTCACCTTCTTCCTGGCTCTCTTGATGATGTAAACAACAGGTGGCCGCATCCCCGCATCTTTCTTGCTCCAATTTCTGTAAACAAGAGCCATATTGCATTGCATAAATATGCACGGTAAGCATCTCTGATTGGGTGAGAGCCTGCGCATGAGTCATATGACCGGTAGGAGGTTAGTTTTACAGGACGATATGCAGGTTTTCATGTGGGGGCAACCCAAATTGAAATGTCCCCAGGGCATGGAACAGAACCGGGGAAAGTACAAATCTGGGGTTTTGTTCTGCTTTAAATCTACTAATATTAAAGGTTACTGGATTTCAGGTAGATGGGTAGAAATTTATCATTTGCATATTAATGAATCTATTAAATTGTATGTAAAATAGGAAAAATTACAATACCTATGGGCTCAGGGGATAAACAAACCCCACTTCACCCTATTAACAGGAGCACCAATAATTCAAGCAAAAAATTGTAACAAAATATTCCATATTTTATTAAGATACAGACAACAACATACAATCACAACACCAACACACTAAAAACACTGCAATTCCCCTAATAATACTTCCAGTGCTGACAATATAAATACAGCAATCAGTAACTGAGTAACTCCTTAATTTTCGGTATGCAAGGACTACAATAAATAAACCATTTTTGTGTCGGCACAAAGAACACAGTAACTTCTGTAACCTGTCTGACCTCAATCTCAAATAGTACTAAAGTGACAGTGCTTAAAGTGCAAAAAATACTGTGCATATAAATATAATTCTATATAAAATGTTTTTTTGATGAGATACTAATCATAATAATACTATGGCCCTTATTCATCAAGCGATAGCGCCAGGTAGCGGCAGCTAACGGCGACTACCGACTCAAGTACGCCTGACGGCGGTCACAATGACGCATTTATCAAGCAAAATGAGGCTAGCGCCGGCGAGAGCGACGGCTAGCGCGGCATTCATCATGAAGCCGCCTGGACCGAACAGCGCCGCTGCTAATTCCCTCACAGCGCCAGGTATGAGCTGTCGCTCCCTGGCGATGTCCAATGCATTTCAATGGAGCAATCTATAATTATTCCTAATTAATTGGTATTATTATTTTTTTTAATTTTTTTAATGTCAAAAAATCGGAGACCACTTCTGCAATGTTAGGATTTATTTTTAAGTAAAAAAAAAATAAAAAAAAAATATGTGCAGAATTGATCTAACAGGTCTGAGATTAATGTATTCATATTACAAAATGATTCTAAAAACATGTATAATGTTACATTCAAAAAATATGGTTGTTTAGGGGTTAAAAACTAGTTAATACACATCGCCGCCAGCGCTCTGGGGTTTAAACAAGGAATGGACAGCGACAGCACATTCGGAGCGTGATTTGTTGATGAATATGAAGCTAGCCGTTCGCTCTGGCCATTCGTTGTCAGGCGCTCACATACAACGCTGGACCTGTGAAACAGCGACCCCCCAGCCCGTATTCAACATTACCGCACACCGACTGAGTCGCTGTCATCAAGCTAACGCCGGCCAAACACAGCGAATACTGGCTGGCGCTGAAAAAATCACGCTACAGTCGCTCATCTGTCGCTACCTGGCGCTATTAATGAATCGGCCTCCCCATCATACTAGATAATACTAAATAAGTGAATCCACTAAAAAAAAAAATATATATATATATATATATATAACCTATAAAAAACATGTGCATAAATACACAACAATCTAATTAAAAAAAAAAAAAAAACAATGTGCAAACATGTAGCAGCAGACAAGAAATACAAATAATACAATGAGACAACTGATCATAGACACCTGTTTGGCGCAAAAAATGCTGGCGAGGCAGAATGGGACACCTGCTGTTCCCCTTCTCCATATTGTTTGCTTTGGACCCGGTCGCCAAGCTCATGGTTCTGTATAAATTTTGTTCTCCTATTTTCTGTCTGATATTGTGCCTCGCCAGCATTTTTTGCGCCAAACAGGTGTCTATGATCAGTTGTCTCATTGTATTATTTGTATTTCTTGTCTGCTGCTACATGTTTGCACATTGTTTTTTTTTTTAAATTAGATTGTTGTGTATTTATGCACATGTTTTTTATAGGTTGTTATATCTATATATATATATATATATATATTTTTTTTTTAGTGGATTCACTTATTTAGTATTATCTAGTATGATTAAGTATTATTATGTATCTCATAAAAAAAAATGTATATAGAATTATATTTATATGCACAGTATTTTTTGCATTTTAAGCACTGTCACTTTAGTACTATTTGAGATTGAGGTCAGACAGGTTACAGAAGTTACTGTGTTCTTTGTGCCGGCACAAAAATGGTTTATTTATCGTAGTCCTTGCATACCGAAAATTAAGGAGTTACCCAGTTACTGATTGCTGTATTTATATTGTCAGCACTGGAAGTATTATTAGGGGAATTGCAGTGTTTTTAATGTGTTGGTGTTGTGATTGTATGTTGTTGTCTGTATCTTAATAAAATATGGAATATTTTGTTACATTTTTTTGCTTGAATTATTGGTGCTCCTGTTAATAGGGTGAAGTGGGGTTTGTTTATCCCCTGAGCCCATAGGTATTGTAGTTTTTGTTTAGATACGGTGTAGCACAAATTGATTTATTTTATTGTATGCGGTGCACCCCTTGTTTGTGTTTTACTAAAATAGGAAATATACGTTTGGATCTGCTCCTGATTTGGGATTGCCATTGCCTGAAGGTACACTTCAGGCAGTGACAATAATAGTGCAGCATGGAGCCTTTCTGAAGCCCTTCCCATGATCCTCTCCTCCATTCCCTGGTGTTGTAGCAGGTTCCCAAACTTTGCCCTCCTTTTCTTTTCATTTTTCCATGATCCACAGCCGCCCCTGCCCCTCAGCAATCAGCAAGCCATA
Source organism: Gastrophryne carolinensis (assembly GCA_027917425.1). Classification (NCBI taxonomy): domain Eukaryota; kingdom Metazoa; phylum Chordata; class Amphibia; order Anura; family Microhylidae; genus Gastrophryne; species Gastrophryne carolinensis. The sequence goes on from CM051234.1 coordinate 602,124,231, forward strand.
GTGATCCTGCTTGCTGGGTTTACTCCTGCTGGGAATTCTGAGGATCCGGGCTGAACACATTTGAAGTGCGCGTCCCCACTGCCAAAACCTGGGCCCCAGGCGTGCCAATACCACTTCCATACTCCAGGTTTGCTGGATGGGCTTAGAAACATAGAAACATAGAAGGTTGACGGCAGAAGGAGACCATACGGTCCATCTAGTCTGCCCTTATGTGTATACTGTATGTTCTCTTTATCTTAGGATAGATGTGTGCTTATCCCAGGCATGTTTAAATGCAGTGACTGTTGATTTTTCAACTACCTTTGCTGGAAGTTTGTTCCAAGCATCTACTACTCTTTCTGCAAAATAATATTTTCTAACATTGCTCCTGATCTTCCCCCCGACTAGCTTCAGGTTGTGCCCCCTTCTTAAAAACACTTCCCTCCTGAACCTTATTCAATCCTTTCACATATATAAAGGTCTCAATCATGCCCCCCCTCTCCCTTCTTTCCTCCAGACTGTACAAATTAAGTTCTTTAGGTCTCTCCTGATAAGTTTTAAGTTTAAGTCCTTCCACCATTTTTGTTGCCGGCCTTTGGACCCGTTCTATTTGAATAATGTCTTTTTGCAGGTAAGGTCTCCAGAACTGCACAGAGTATTCTAGCTGTGGCCTCACCAGGGCTCTATACAGCGGCATCACAACCTCCCTCTTCCTACTGGTGATGCCTCGAGCTATGCAGCCGAGCATCCTGCTTGCTTTTCCCACTGCCTGGCTACACTGTCCACTCATCTTGCAGCTATCAGTAATCAGTATCCCTAAATCTCTCTCCTCCGAGGTCCTGGCTAACACAGTGCTGCCCATACGGTACTCAGAGCAGGGATTCCTTCTACCCAAGAGACTTAGGCTTGAGAATCACTTTCCAATTAGAGAGATTGTATCGGCTGGACAACAGAACAAACATCATCTAGAACAACAAAAGGAAACACTGAGAGTGTAACAAGTTAAAGTGATTTAGCAGACACAAATAAAACAAAAGGGTACTTACCTTTTGTCCCACATAACTGATACAGAAACTCACCCAATTGCTGAATTCAAGCCCCTCGATGCAGCTGCCGCATCCCTCACTGTCTGGTGCAATATATGGGGTAGGGATTGATCGCAACTCCCCATCAATCATAAGTGCACTGCCAGGCCGTCTCCATTCATTGCAATTGGGGCAGTGGGCCGAAGCTTGACATGCCCCCCTCCATTGTAGTGATTGGAGAGAGCATGACCACGCCCCTATGACTAATAGCAGGGGGTGTAGTCCAGCACCGAAACTGGAGTTTGAGGCCCTGGACTACAAGGTATTCGGCGGCTGTGGCAGGGACTCGGATGCAGCGATTAGGTCAGTTGCTGATCGCCGAACGAGCAGCAGGGGACAAAAGGTAAGTACCATGTTGTTTTTTTGTCTCTGCTGAATACCTTAAATGTAGACGGATATATCACAAGAGACACAGAGTGAGATTTTAAAGCTCACCTTCATTACTAATGTCCCACCACCGGTGTTGACCAAGATTTGGGCATTAAAAATACTGGCAGGCTGATTCATCACTAACGCCAGGTAGCGACAGATGAGCGTCTGTAGCAGGCATTTCAGAGCACCCGCTAGTAGTCCCTGTGCTTGGCCGGGGGTCGCTAGTTCAGTCCCTGACTAGTGACTGGTCAGTGCGACCGACTCACAACATATTCATCAAAAAAACAGCCCCACACACCTCCGGTGCTCAAAAATGCTTCTCAGAAGCCTAGAGCGCCGGAGGCTGTTTGATTTTGCACATGTATCCAACAGTAACAAAGTAAAAACATATAGGATTACATTGTTATTACATTGTAACATGAACACATTAATGCCAAACCTGTAATGTCATTTCTGCAGGAATATATAAAACATGAAACATATTTGGAAAAATGGCTTTTTCTATGCCAGAAGAGGTCATAACATTATTTGAAATTAAAAAAAAAAACAAAAAGAACCCTGTTTAAAGAGAAGAAAAGGATCGTCCATTGAAATGTATGGGAGAGCGACAGGTAGCGAGAGGTCATACCTGGCGCTGTGCAAGGCTGAACGCCGGCGCTATTCGCTGAGGCTGGGATAATGATGAATCGGACGCTACATGGCGTTATCCCAGTCGCTTAACAGATTCTGCTTGATAAATGTGTAATTGCGTGCCGTGTCCGGCGTTCACCTGCCGCTACCTGTCGCTACCTCTTATTAACAAGGCGCTACCTGACGCTATCCCTTCATGAATTAGGGCCATAGTGATGCTTATACTCCCACCCCATTCCTGACGTAAGTGTCTAGTCAGCCAATCAGTGAGCAGCCCACTACTGCTGCACTGTCTGGCTAACTAGGTACTTAGCAATGGCCAGGACGGGCAGTCTCCCGGTGATCGGGGTGAAGAGGATGGCCAGCACCGGTAAGATATGTTTTGTTTGTTAATTGAAATGCCCAAATCTATGTCAATACCCAGTGGAACAGTGGGTTATGGTGGAGAGACTGCAGGGAGCATCCTGCAAGGTACATGGGGGGCACACAGAACATAGGGGGGCTGCAAAGAGCACTGAGCAAGTTCATCAAGTTCATAAGGGGACAAAAAATATAGAGAGGATGAAGACTGCAGGGAGCAAGATACTTGTATGTGGGAGTCTGTGGTTTTCTGCATGGGTCTTGCTCAGTATCCAAATCACTGCCTCCACACTTGTGGAGTAAGTCTGCTTTTACACTGGGAGAGAGCGATTTTCATAGGCAATTAGCGATTTCTTAGTATCAACCAGTAATAAACATCCGTTTGGGCTACGGATAAGTGTAGAGGTTACCCCAAACTAATACATTCGATTTCTTAGTATAACGATTGCAATCAGATAACCATTTATTGGCAATCACAATGCGATAGCGATTTCATAATTATCCAACTTTATTTAATGTGCCACAAACAAATGACTCAGGAAATAAAGCATTTGATTGGCTGCTGACTGCATCAGAATCGTTATCGCTAAAGCGATAGCTATTGAATAGTGATAGTGATTGAATAGGGATTGCGAAACAATTTCACTGACTTCTATGGGATCACTATCCTGAAAAATATTGCATGTTGGAATTTTTCAAATTTCCCGGCAATTGCCTTGTGTGAGAGTTACAATAGGACGACATAGGCAGCGATGTAAGGGCGATGTAAAGAGATAAGAAATTCTAATCTGTTTGCACAAGTATGCAACGGAGAACTCCACTGTTGTCGCAATGTTAGACACAAGTTCTAATTAGTCTTTGTTTGCCAGATAGCAGGGCCAAGTGTTGTTAATTTTTTTATACAATAGCGGAACCTTCCGTCTAGTTACAGATTGATGAGTCATTAAACATTTTCTCTCTAGGAAAGGCAGGAGGGAATAAAGCAAGACGTATCTAACCAGGTCTACTGACTAATTCTCATACAACTTACAACTCTGGCTCCCTCTAATTTTATGTCCTGTCACCCAGCAGGTATAAAGGGCTTCCAGAAGCAGCAGGAGAACAGAAACCAAAGTGTTCGGCGTGGGATGGATGGGAGGAAAGTATTAATAAAAAAAAGTAAATATATAAAGTAAGAAGTATGCATTCTCTGTGTGTTTTTTTTTAACTTAACCCTTTGCGAACTGGTAAAGTGTTCATGAGATTACTACCAGTTCACAAGGCTTGGGGCTGACAAGTCAACCGCAGCTGGCAGGTGACTTGCCATTAACCCCCAGCCGACCCCCCATTACCTTCCTCCCTAAAGCCTGGGGGGACAGAGGAACCCAGGGCCACAGAGGCTATGCAGTATTGTAGCCTGCAGGACGGGGGGCCACCGAAGCTGCTCTCCGTGCCCAATCCCCAGGCTGGTTATGTTGGATAGGGGGGACCCCGTGTCATTTTTTTAAGGGTTAACCCTTATAAATCAAAAAGAAAATGCGGTTTCCCCCACCAATTTTTTTTTTTATTTCATCCCTTATAGTGCGAATAGTAGTTGTATTATATTTGTAAATGTTATGAAGTGTTCTTTTCAGTTTGGGGGGGTCTCCTGGGTAGGAACGGGGGGCTGCCGATACATATGTGGTACCGTTGTAGTCAGGAGAAATGGGGCTTTCACATACAATATGGTTTTCTTTAATAAAAGCAATGTTTTATTTAATATAAACAACACAATTAAATAAAAAAAATATATATAATATATATGTATATATATATATATATATATATATATTTTACTTTTTTAACTAAAAATATTTAAAGAAACACTGGAAAAAATAGACATTTAAAGAGATTTAATGTTAAAGCAGTAAGTTGTTGTACCGTGTTAGCCATCGATGTAAGCAGGAAATCCAAGGTTAAGGTAATACCATTTATTGACTAACTCAATAAGATTGAAAATGCAAGCTTTTGAAGCTGTTCAAGCTTCTTCTTCAGGCTTTATGCCTGAAGAAGAAGCTTGAACAGCTTCGAAAGATTGCATTTTCAATCTTATTGAGTTAGCTAAAGCATAAACTCTGCAGCACAATAAAAAAATATATAATTTTTGGGGGAAATTCCTACAAAAATCAGTTAAACATAGCGCAAAATGGTGAAAAATGACCTGTCAACAGAGGGTAACGAAAATCCAATAGGCTGGCAGTTAAAAGTAGCTATGCATGTTGGATATTGTTCTGCTCAGGGGACCATGGGCTTTTTAGATTACGCTTGTTTTTTTCTTGTTTTTTTATTCTGTATTTTAATACATTTTTTAGGGAAACCCTGTGCAACCAAAGAATTAATCAAGGGATTACTTCCAGAACATTGCACCCACATCAACAAGCCTGGTACGCCTAGAAAGCTTGTGGCGTGTACTTCCAGAGAATATATAGTTTGTGGGGGTATTTCAAGATGCGCATAGCAGTTGTATTTTATCTGAAAATCTACTAAAGCGCTGTTTCAGTTTGGGGGGGGGGGTCTCCTGGGCAGGAAAGGAAAGGGTGTCTACCAATACATATGTGGTGCCACTGTAGCTGGGAGAAATGGGACTTTTACAGGCAATATGATTTTATTAAAAAACAATCACATTTTTAACTACAAAAAAACTGTACAAATTGTAGAAAACTAGACTTTTTAAATTTTTTTGCACATATTTCACCCAAAAATATTGAGAAATAACAATCAAGACATTTCATTTTAAAGCCCAGACTCTGCCGGGCTGGCAGTTAAAGGGTTAAAGGGTACATCCACTTTCAATGGAGTTTTTGAAAGTAAATATTTCTGTACCAAATTGAGGCTCCAGGTGCGGTGCTATTAGAGATTTTTTTTCATTTTGTGTTTTATGGAAGCAGTTTTCACTAACTGCAATCTGTTGCTATTGGAAACCGACACAGAGGCCCTTATTTATGAAGGAATAGCGACAGGTAGTGACTGGTGAGCGACTGGTAATGACGGGCACCGCCACGAGAACGCCGGCTCCCCACCACAATCACACATTTATCAAGCCAATCCTGCTTAGCGACTGAGATAGCGCCATATAGCCACTCATTCATCATTATTCCAGCCTCAGCCCACAGCGCCAGCGTCCGACCTTGAACAGCGACAGGTATGACCTCTCGCTACCTGGCGCTCTCCAATGCATTTCAATGGAACAATCTTTAAATATTCATAATTAATTGTTATTAATTTTTTTTTTTTTTTTTTTTAATGTGAAAAATTCTGTGACCACTTCTGCAATGTTAGTTAATTTTTTTAAGGTAAAAAAAATAAAAAATAAAAAAATTTGTGCAGAATTGATATTACAGGTCTGATATTATTGTATTCATATTACTAAATTCTTTCAACATTTTTTGTTTTTTGGTTTCCAAAAATATGGTGGTTTGGGGGTTAAAAAACTACTTTTAACACATCGCCGCCAGCGCTCTGGGGTTTAAACATGCATTTCACAGCGCGAGAATTTTTTGAGCGTGATTTTTTGATGAATGTGGTGGGAGCCGGTCGCTCTGACCAGTCGCTATTATGCGCACCCATACATCGCGGAACCTGTCAAATAGCGACTCGTCACCCCGTATTCAACATTACTGCACACCGACTCAGTCGCTATCAGCAACCAAACAATGGGCAAGCACAGCGACTACTAGCGGGCGCTGTGAAAATACTGCTACAGTCGCTCAACTGTCGCTACCTGCCGCTATTAATGAATCGGCCTCCCCGTTTCTACACCAAGAACACTGCTTCTATGGCCACTGCTGAGGTGGGGGAGCTCACTCAACCTTACACATACCCATCAGCAGTTTTGTGCAACTATCTGTTGCTATTGGCAACGTACTCCAAGTCTGCCCTTGGTGTACATTGCCAATAGCAATAGATTTCAGACAGGGAAAACTGCTTCCATAAAACACACATTACATTAGAAAAAATAAAAAAAAATACTAGATCAGCTCAGCAAATCAAACTACTGTAGGATCGGGTCCAGGCTTGAAAGTTGGCTTTAGACTTGGATGACGCACTTTCAGATTCTGGATTTCTAAAGACTGGGTGACATTTTGGGACCTGTGTTTTTTCTCCTTTGATCCGTCGGGGCACATGGGGTTATGGGAGAAAGCTGTGATATTATTTACTATCTTGTCAGAGATATACAGTATATACAGTAAGTCCTGTACAGCATGGGAGATTTAAAGAGAGAGAAGCTGAGTGGCTGCTATAAATCCGGTCATATAGTTCTCCCTGCAGATACTTTTAGACACAAGGTCTCCTAGTGTGTCTTCTATATTTAAACTCATGAAGGTTTAGATGGCAGATCCATTCTCTGGCCAGGTAGTATAAAATATACATGAGTGGGCGTCCTCCGTCAGTATTGATAGACCCGCTAAGTGTTGTGTTTGAAGCTTTTTGAAACATTAAGCCCTAGGAAGTGTGTTAACACTTAAACTACCACATTAGAACATAAAGTCCTGACATTGACATTGTCTGATGCTGTGTTACTACTGTGGCTGACTGGATTCCAGCTCGCCAGAATGTTTCTGATTTGGTCAGAAAAGAATAAGGATGACATTTAGCCAGCTCTATTTCTATTTAAAAAAATGGGGGCTGGTGGTAGCACCGCTGTAACATATATAAGTCAATGAGATCAGCTCACCATGTCAAGTATGCAGGAAAAATATATTAGGGAATCATACAGTAACATAAAGGTGATATTATGCAGTCCAACGTTTCGGGTAGCCCAACACAACACCACAATGCCTATGGGGAATGGGGGAGGAATGCCACACTGCTTATCGAGAATGGGAGGGGGGGATGCCACACTGTCTGTAATGGGGATTGGGAGGGGAGAATGCCACACTGCTTATGGGGATTGTGAGGGGGGGATAATATCATACAGCTTATGGGGTTCGGGAGGGAGGACAGTGCCATACTGCTTATGGGGATTGGGAGGGGGGATAATGTCATATGGCTTATGGGGATTGTGAGGGGGAGAATGTCATAAGGCTTATGGGGATTGAGAGGGAGGCCAGTGTCATACTTCTTATGGGGATTGAGAGGGAGGACAATGTCATACTGCTTATGGGGATTGGGAGGGGGGGAAATGTCATACTGCTTATGGGGATCGGGAGGGGAGGGATGTCATAAGGCTTATGGGGATTGAGAGGGAGGACAATGCCACACTTCTTATGGGGATAGTGAGGGGGGAGAATGTCATATGGCTTATGGGGATAGTGAGGGGGGGGAATGTCATACTGCTTATGGGGATTGGAAGGGAAGACAATGTCATACTGCTTATGGGGATTGGGAGAGAAGACAATGTCATACTGCTTATGGGGATTGGGAGGGGGGATGTCATAAGGCTTATGGGGATTGAGAGGGAGGACAATGCCACACTGCTTATGGGGATAGTGAGGGGGGGCAATGCCACACTGCTTATGGGGATAATGATGGGGGGAATGTCATATGGCTTATGGGGATTGGAAGGGAGGACAATGCCACACTGCTTATGGGGATTGAGAGGGGGGATGTCATACGGCTTATGGGGATTGAGAGGGAGGACAATGCCACACTGCTTATGGGGATAGTGAGGGAGAGAATGTCATATGGCTTATGGGGATTGTGAGGGGGGAGAATGTCATATGGCTTATGGTGATTGAGAGGGAGGACAATGCCACACTGCTTATGGGGATAGTGAGGGGGGAGAATGTCATATGGCTTATGGGGATAGTGAGGGGGGAGAATGTCATATGGCTTATGGGGATAGTGAGGGGGAGAATGTCATATGGCTTATGGGGATAGTGAGGGGGGAGAATGTCATATGGCTTATGGGGATAGTGAGGGGGAGAATGTCATATGGCTTATGGGGATTGGAAGGGAGGGAAATGTCATACTGCTTATGGGGATTGGGAGGGGGGAGGATGTCATACTGCTTATGGGGATTGGGAGGGGGGGTGTCATAAGGCTTATGGGGATTGAGAGGGAGGACAATGTCATACTGCTTATGGGTTTTGGGATGGGGGGAGAATGCCACACTGCTTATGGGGATTCTACACCACAACATCAGGGAAAGCAAGATAAATCGCCAGGCTAAAGGTCAAAGCTTTCAATTTAGATATTGGCAGATACATCCTTTAAAGTAAAACAAGAAAGGCATACTATAAGTTACTATACCCCCCTTGGTGTTTCTTTTCCCCCTAATGGGATGCCTAATAGGACTTGCTAAATAGTAATAATGTTATTTTTTTCTCTTCCCTAGATCACTGAGGCTAAGTGCATGGTGCCACATTTTAATATGACAAGCTATAAATAATCTAACGTTATGGTTGGTAATGTCTGAGAGAGCAACGGTTAATCAAGACCGCATAAATGTTCTACTATCTACGGTGTTTGCCGCAATGGAACAGTGCAATGAACTCCTTATATGTCAAGGTTTGGGAGAAGTCTATCGAAAAACACAGAGCAATTAAAATATTTCAAAGAACAACTTCAATTGTTAGATGGAAGCGTTATCCTGTGGCATATGAACAAGCGTACCCTCCACCAATTTAGTAAATTCTTACCAGACACATCTTAGAATGAGGCATTAATAATAGTTCTCCAAATCAAAGGTATAATGAAGGATCCCGGACGTTAGTGCCAATAATTCCAAGGGTAAACCATCACTGGTAAACATCCACAATGCCGTCTCCAACATTAGATAAAAGCGTATCTAGTGCGCTAACATTTACAATCAAAGGTTTGAAACTTGTGACTCTTCTTGTGACTTGTGATGTCTGGCAAATGTATATGAGAGATGTGCATGCTGGATCACCATTATTTACTCCTCTGCCAGCCAGAACTACAAAGAAAGCTTGTGGAGCCAAGGTTCAACGAGTTAGTGTGCAGACACAGTTCATCCTTCCTACTCGGTAAACCCAATTGGTCCCCAGCAGTCTCAGGATTGATCCCAATTTAAACGGTCACAGTTCCACATTGCCCCTCCAGAAGTGATCAGATTAAATAGAAGCAAACACTAGGCTTAGAGATTGATTCACTACTAGCGTCACGTATTGCCAGATGAGTGTCTGTAAAGCAGCACTTAGAGCGACCGCTAGTAGACGCTGTAAGCGGGTATCAGGTGCTGTAACAGAGCGTCTCAGTCGCTCTAGTAACCTGGCCGGCATTGATGAATGTGATGTGTGTTGGGCGCTGTAACAACAGTATAGCGCTGCAGCGAGCGAGAGGTAGCACCAGCTCAGTGCGTCCGGCACTCGGCGCGCCACACCATATTTAACAAAACACTAGACACACAAAGCGCCTGCGCTCTAAAGCTGGGCGCTGTAGCATACAGCGCCAGACGCTGTGTGATTAAAGTCTGTTTTAGAAAACATATCCACCTGTAACAAAGCAAAAAAAATGTGTAATTAGATTGTTTTAACACTGTGACATTAACACTTTAGTGCCAAGACCTGCACATACAATTCTGCATAAAAATATAAAAAGTCAAAAAAAATTTATAAAAGTGTTTGCAGCCAGGAGAGGTCACACAATGATTTGAACAAAACAAAAAAAAATTGCCAAACACGCTATTTTAACACCATTGAAATGTATGGGAGAGCGACACTGAGCGAAAGGTAATAAGTGGCGCTGCTGAGCCGCCTGTAGTAATACATGTGACGCTACATGGCGCTGTTAGAGTCGCTCACCAGGTTCAATTTCTTAAATGTGGTTTTGCGTACAACGCCCGGCATTCACCAGACGCTACCTGCCGCTATGTGGCACTACCTGGCGCTATCCTTTCTTAAATAACCCCCTAAGTGTGCAGACATAGTTCATCCTTAGTACTCGGTAAACCCAAATGTTCCCCAGCAGTCTCAGGATTGATCCCAATTTAAACGGTCACAGTTCCACATTGCCCCCCCAAAAGTGATCAGATGAGCACTAGGCTTAAATGATAGAAGCTTCCAAGAGTTGTGGTCTCCCTTTCATTTTTCTATGATGCTCATTCATTTGCACAACACACAACACTGATTGTAGGAGAGCCAAATGTTGTGGGATCACTGGTGAAATAAATAAACCTTAAAACATCTTAAACCAGACCTTCAACCTAAATAAGAGTCTATCTTGTATGTTTCCCCCACACTGTACATACAGATTGTCCACATTAAATATCATCCTACCTGTATCTACTGCATTTTCTGAGCTTTAAACATCCAAAATGGTGGTCCATGAAGCCTCAGGCTGTCTGCAGATAGGAAGTGTTTTCTGACTATGCTGCTCTGCATTCTGGGATTGCTGTTCTTTTCCTGACCCAGCTCCGCTCTGTCTGTGCAAAGCACAGCTATAACCCAGCCCCCTGTACTTTATCCTGCTCTCCTCTCCTCAGTATGTGATGCTTCTGAGTCAAGATGGCGCTGCCCGTATCCTGGAGTCCTGATCAGAGCTGCAGCCCAGTGGGGGAGAGAATAATAAGTAAGTGACATATTAATTTTAAATGCTGAGAATTGTTTTTTAAGGGGTTGGGCACTTCATTAAATGATGCTGAAGGTCAGGTTTACATTTGGATGCTCTGGGGAAGAGGAATAAATCTCAGGATAGTCACAGGTTTTGTTGCACACATTACACCCACCGCTTAACTCATTTTTACCTTTTGGGACGGCTGAGGCTGCTACCTCAACCCAGCTTATAAATTAAAGTTTCACCTCATGTTGTGCATTTCTCTGTGATGGGAGTGGTAGGGCTAAGTGATGCAAGCACATTGTGAGCTTTGCATTGGAGTGGGCTAAGACTGACTGACAATGTGGAGGGTTCCTTTCTAGCCAATCAGTAAGAGGGGGGGTGTTAACCTGACACAAGCCTCAGGATTGTATTTGTGGTCTTGACAGGGGGGGGGGAGCCTTGAACGCCGCTGGAGGCAGCAAAGAGGAACAGGAAATTCCACTTCCTTTCTGTGACTTGAGCAAAGATAAAGCATGGGACTGACGCTGCATCAGGTAAGCTGACAGGCGATTGATTGACTGGTCAATACAATTCAGCTCTGCCCTCCTCCCTTTACTAATTCACCCCATATTTTAACTTTATTCTGAAATAAAGCAAGAATCAGGCTTTTTAAAAATATATTTAAGGCAAGTTTGCAATTCATTTCTGAAATGATTTAGATAACGTTATATAAAAACATAACTCAGATTAATCAAAAATGATTTGGGATTTATTATGAAACCTGAAGTTCTAGAAAATATGAAATAAATTGAATTTTATCAGAAACAATTTGCTCCTCCAGCACCTTTGATCTTTGTGGCATTAAAAGAAAAAGGTTCTTATAGAAGAAATCTGGCCCCAAGGCTGGGATTTTAATTTTTCTCTCTGTTCTTTGATGAGTGATAAATCATTTAGAATCTGTTCTTTGACTAAAACAATTGCACTTTTCTGTAGGTAAGTCTTCCGTTCTGTGTTTCACTAGTGGCGCCCAAGCCCTTGTTTCGTCAGCAGGTCCCTATAGATTCAAAGAAAGGGGGTCCCACAACCCCCTACCTCCCCCAAAGAGAAAAACGTGGCACTGCCAACTGTTGTTGTTTTTTCCATGTGGCATGAGATAATTTACATTGTGATTGTATATATAATAATTAGATTAATAGATATAAGAAATTAAATAATGATGATGTTGTTCAAGATGTTTTGTTTGGAAAGAATTTAGGCCCGCACTGCTCCTGCGTACTCACCTTCCCGGGCTTCTGTACTGCGCCGCTCCCTTTGTGGGGGCGGACGCGGGCTGGCCTTTCTACATCGGGCTACATACTTCCGTATGGTGGAACGTATGCCCGGCCAGTGATGCGCTTCTGACTGGGGCACGTCACAAGGATGTGGTACTGACGCGCTTCCGGCCGGAGCGCGTCGGTCACACGGGGCGTCTGGCGGTGCGGGACGCAGGCTCACCCGGTGTGGTAAGCATAAAGGGAGCAGTGTGGGGAGAGGGCAGTGGTCCTGCCCTGAGGAAGTGAGGCTGTGACGTCACAAAACGCGTTGGCGGTGGGGCCCCCTGGTTGTGAGGCTGCTACTCTGGACACTTGAGGTTTTGCTGCCATTTTTGTTATATATGTATATGTCTACTTTGTTCCTACCTGTCTGGTCCTCTTGATCATTTATCTGCAATTTTGCACATAGAAGATTTTTTGCACTAGGCACTTTGCACTTTAATATAGATATTTGGTATATTTGATGTATAGGACACAATTCTTAGTTATATAGGTTGTATGCACATTCTTTATTATATAGTTTCCAAAGCTGACCTAAAGGTGTATTATCATTGGATATTTTGTGGATATTAGTGCCTCTCAACAATCATTTTCCATCTGGGTGTCCCCCCCTCCCCTTCTTACCTTTGTGAGGACATGTGTATTATATGTTTTTTAAATAGTTTTTAATATGTCCATGTATCATCAGGTATTAAAAAATAAAATTCAATTTGGAGATAGTTGGTAGTGCCACGTTTTTCTCTTTGGGGGAGGTAGGCGGTTGTGGGACCCCCTTTCTTTGAATTTGTACATTGGTCATTACCTCATCCTAGTAGTGTGCACACCATTTACATTAACAAATAAGTACAGTGCGGTCTCATATCGTTTGTTGTGATATAGAGGTCCCTATAGATGTTCTAAGCCCAGGTTGTACTGGCAACATGAAAGCAGGTGATTATAACAGATGATGATTGCAGATGGCTGCAGTACAGAATGCATTTCTTATCAGCATGTGCGGCTGCCTAATGCTATTTGCTTATTTTGATAAGTGATTTTTGTTGATGGGTATTAAAATGACCTCTGACTATACGGGGTCATCTATCAGCAAGGAGCCTGATGACATCCTATTGAAGGAAGAAAATACAGGGAAGCAGTGTAAAACTTGTCAAACTCAAACTTGTCAAAATGTGGTTTGTCAGTTTTTTTTTTTAATCATGGGGGGTATTGGCAGAAAGGTCCACTTTTACCTTCATCAGCAGAAATAAATAAAGAGCCAGAGTTATCAAGTGTCAGCGCCTGTTAATATCACTCAGCGCTAATACATTTGATTTAACAAACAAAAAAAAGGCTCCCAGCCTGCATCTAATTTAACACTAGCAGCAGGGCTGGATTATGAGGAGCACCTGGGCAAGCCTTTTTTTTTGTTTTTGCAAACCCACACCCAAAGACTACACAAGGCAGGACGGAGAGTCTAGAGCAGCAAAGCCGCCGTCAGCAGCGCTACAGTGATGGGTGCAGAGCTGTCACTGCACATAAGCCACCAAGCCCAGCCGCTGGCAGCTCAATGCAGGGAACTGTTTTCTGCTGGACCAGCCGGGTGACTACACTACCCGCCACCCAGAATGGCAAAGCAGGAGTTCCTGAGCAGCACACACCTGCACAAGGGTGGCACAAGAGACTCGATCTGACGTTCCAGTAAGTAGCCAGACAACCACCAATTAGTTATTCGGCTGGACTATTATTTTAAAGGAAAAAAAAATACTGTATCTGGTGCCTCCACCAGAGTTTGTGCCCAGGGGCCTCCACCACATTTAATCCGGCCCTGAGAGTTAATACACGAAAAAGTGCAATAAAAAATATTTGTTCTAATTCTTCCTATAAAGAATATATTTATGAAAGCTTGGAAACAGCTGTACCTTATGGGCTATGCTAAAGAACGCACAAAGTTTTGCATCTTGCATAGCCCCATAGGGTGGTGTGTGTGTGTGTGTGTGTGTGTGTGTGTGTGTGTAGCAAGGCCGTTGTGAAAATCTTTATTCAAATTGAAGGTAAAGTAATAGTGGCCACATCTGTATATAAGTGTGTGGTTTCTGAAAGTTTAACTTTGGGTGAGCTTTTGGGTGTGAACTGAAACTTACATCTGATTGAGCTTTTCTATTTCAACACACAAAAAAACTGCAATAAAAAATGATTGTCCTAACATTTCCCAATTTATCAGCCACCCCATTAGCTACCCCTGTGGTGGGGCATTTTTACAGGTGGGGTACATCATTTTTTGAAAGGCATGGATAATTTATATTTATTTCACTGGAAATTTCTCACTCTGTGATAGATTGCTTTACCTCTTCATTTCAACCAGGTCAGCAACTGTCCCACTCCATAGTTCAGTCCGATAATTCACTTGGTAGCTGATAATTCTCAGGCCTTTATATAAATATAAATTTATATACATTTCAGGCCTTTATGTCATCTGGAGTACAGAAGGATCACAACATGCTAAACCAATGCGACCACCATGAGAAGCTTTCTGGATGTCCAAAGCCTGCTACAAAGTTTGGATTGCCCTATAAGTTAGTTAAAGTAGACAAAAAGCAGAATCATAGACTCCAGGTCTGCCTGATTCCCTTTCCCAGGGCATCCTTATTTGTAATGCCCTGCTGTCTGAGACCCCCCAGTCGCCTACCTTGTAATGCCCTGTTGTCTGAGACCCCCCAGTCGCCTACCTCGTCAACAAGCTCATAACGCATGGCCGGCCGGTGGGGGCATCACTCGCATCCTTTTCCGGTTGTACCATGGGGGGGCGGACAAAAATTCCAGACAGTTAAAATCCAAAGTTTTGGTCTACTTTAAGTGGTATGTGGAGGCATTATAGGGATTGCCCGGGCTGAGTGGTTCATGAAAGCAAGGTTTTCCTTACCTGGCATTCAGCATATTTACCCTGGGCTGTTGCTGCATAAAGCTGTTGAAGCAGAGATCCAGCCCTTTGTTTTGTTTGCTGAGCAGAAACAGAAAAAAGCATACAGCAAGAGGGGCAAAACAGCCCTTGTTTTAAAGACAGAAATTACTGTAGCTTTACAAAAGGAGATAATAGTTTGGAAGAAAAAAATTTTCTACCACAGCATACAAGCAGAAAACAGCTAACTGGAAGATGGGATATATTTGCTTTCATTTTACATCCAATCCAGGGCATTTTATTTACAGTTGATCAAAACCTGTGATTTGGGGTTTTCTTGTCCCTGCACCCGTGGTTGCCCAGTAAACTCACTTTTCCCTGGTCCTACAGCGCAAGTTGACTACGTCTTGGCTAAAGGCTGAGCATGCATGTGGCTGCATCCCCATTACCCCTGGTGTGTGCGCCCTGCTAGAGGTTTAGTAGATGGTGGCCACGGCCTGCACATGTGCCGTTAGATAGGGGAGAAGCTGAGTTTTACACGGTACTCAAGGGGTTTCACACAGAGGGGCATCCCAAATCTGGATGCCCCAGGGGAGAGATTCAGACGGCCCTGGGGTCTTACAGACTGTACCTCTGGCCGTGTACCATCCGAGCAGAAACGCGAAGGGGCACGACCGTGCATACACACACTCACGTGGATGAGCGCATGCACACCGGTGCATGTGAGTAAGACCAGGTCTCCTAACGTGATACTGCTCCCCCTCCCATGGAGCGCCTTCCGGACCACCTGTAAAATTTTTGCATGGTTAACTGGAGGATCACCAATAGACTGGGCATGACTGGCCATAACTGGGGAATGGCCAGTGCTATAACTTAACGGTGGCAGCCTTGTGAATGAACAGGAACATATCTAGGAGCCTGGCTGGCAAAAATAAGAGACCCTGTTTGAGCTTGGCTGGATTTAAAGTCGTGTAACTGAGTAATAAAAGAGTTTGACTGAGACAAGTAAAACATGTTTTGTGGCTGCTTTTTGGGTAAACTTGACTAATAATTACAGGGCTGGGCTCTTGGGTGGAGAAGGGGTAGTCTAAATTGAACATAACTGAACCTTGGGCCCATTCAACTTTAGGCTAATGAGCCTTCAACCAAGGCATGCCCAGGATGACTGGATAAATGGCTGAAGGCAGGTCTCAAAGCAGATGGGCTCAGTATGGTGAGGCTCAATGAGATGGGCAAAGCAGGAGCTTTAAAGCAGATGGGGTCTGAGCTGATAAGTAAACCATCCTCCGTGGTCATGGCAAGTGGAGTGGATTGAATGGGTATCTTGTTCTCAGCAGCGAATCTAGCATCCTCACATGGGATGAGACAACAGCTAGTAGGGCAAGGAATAAGGAGTTTCTCTACCAGGATGTTAAACTAGGCAGTTCATAGCAAAGTGTCTGGGAGCCAGACAATAAGGCACACATTTTGAGCAAAGCGGCAGACCCGTTTCTCCGAGAATAAAGGTGGCCATACCAGGCCCAGCTGCATTGATTCAGGTACAGAGTCAGTAGCAGGACTTGGTTGCCTTAAGGTGGATGTACACCAAAGGTTTGAAGAATTGTACCAGGAGCATTCTGAACGATATTTCTGTATGTGGCGGTCAGTCTGAATTGCCAAATCAACCCGTTGTCTGTAGGTAGCCAGTGCCTCTACTCGAGCCAGCTCATCTGATAGCATCAGTGAGTCTAATTCTGAATTCCCAGTGGGCCACTGTGCTTTGGTGGTAACTGGGTATCTCACACAAACCATGTGCCAGAATACACTTAGTCCTCCTCAAACACCTGTTTCAGGCCTCTGCGTCCAAAGTCTCCTGCCATACCTGGCCCCATTGTACATCCCCTAGCTAGGACAACCCAGCCCATATTGTCCCACCATGCCTATAACCTCAGCATCATAGCTGTGGGGGTTATTTCCAACCCTGCCCAGTGCGATAGTCTCAGTTGGTGAACCTTTTCGTTGAAAAGCACCCTGGGGGGAGATGTGATGGGAGAGGGACAGGGTTTTTCGGTGAAGCCAGGTTTGGGGAGTTTTTATTAACTCCCCAAGACTTGCAATGTTCCTCTTATGGAGGGATACTCCTGTTCCAGAAAATGGTGAGCCCAAGACTGTGGGTCTCCTTGTAGTAGGGAGATGACGAACCATACTCAGGTTAAGCATAGGTTGCCAGGTGAAGAAAAGCTTACAATTGCTTTTCAAGGAATAAAATGTTTAACCCTTTAACCGCCAGCCTACCTTGAGATTTTGTCACCCTTTGTTGCCAGACCCTTTTGCACTATTTTGCGCTACCCATGTTCAGCTGTGATTTTTGAAGGTATTTCCAAGGATTTCCCAGGAAAGTGATATATTGTTTTTTTCAGCAGAGCCTGGGCTTTAACATGAAATGTCTTGTTAGTCATTTTCTAAGTGTATTCTCAATATTTTTGGGTGAAATATGTGCAAAAAATAAAAAAAAACTTTTTTTTACAATTTGTAGTGTTTTGTAATAAAAAATGTAAGTTTGTCAATAAAATCTTATTGCGTGTGAAACCCCAATTTCTCCCAGTTACAACGGTACCACATATATATAGGTAGACACCCTTTCCTGCCCAGGAGACTCCCCCAAACTGAAACAACCCTTTACATTTGAAATACCCTGACAAACTATATATTCCCTAGAAGTATACACCTAGGCGTACCAGCCTTGTTGACATGGATGCAGTTTTCTGGAAGTAATCCCTCAATGTATTCTTTGGTTGCACAGGGTTTCCCTAAAAAAGAATAAAAAATCTTAATCAAAACCACATTTTCCTAAAAAAACTATATGCAAACAAGAAAAAAACTGAAAATCTGAAAAAGCAAGGTCCCCCAAACAGAACAATACCCAACGTGCATTGCTACTGTCAAGGAAAGAGTTGCCAAACACACCAAAGTAAAGCATGTGCGTAATGGTAATTTTACTTCAAAATTATAGCTCTGCAGACAAAGTGTGCACCTTGTGCTTTTTCTACCAAAACAACCCTTTACATTTGGAATACCCCCCATAAACCATATATTCCCTGAAAGTACACATGTTAAGCTTTCTAAGCGTACCCAGCTTGTTGTAGTGGGCTCATCTTTCTGGAAGTAATATCTCGAAGAATTCTTAGGTTGCACAGGGTTTCACAAAAAATGTATAAAAAAGCAGAATAAAAAACACCTTTTCCTAAAATATCAATATGCAAATAAGAAAAAACAAGGTAAATCTGAAAGCGCAAGGTCCTCCGAGCAGAACAATACCCAACATGCATAGGTACCTGTAACCTTTTAACTGCCAGACAGATTTTGTCACCCTCTGCTGACAGGATATTTTTCACCATTTTGCGTGATGTTTTACTGTACAGGAATTTCCAATTAAATGGCATATTTTCTTTTTGTGGCAGAGTTTTAACTTGAAATGTCTTGTTTTTATTTTTTCAACTTTTTTTTATATATTTTAAAGTAAATAAGTAAAACATATATATATATATATATATATATATATATATATATATTAAATTGTTTCCTTTATTTTAACAAAAGAAAGAAAAGAAAACCATATTGCATGTGAAAGCCCCATTTCTCCCGATTACAATGATACCACATATGTATCGGTAGCCCCCTGTTCCTGTCCAGGAGATCCCATAAACTGAAAAGAGCACTTTATAACATTTACAAATAAAATACAACTACTATCCACATAATAAAGGGTTAAATAAAAAAAAATTGGTGTGGGGTCCCCTTCACGGGGGGGGCACCATTTCTTGGGGGAATTTTAAGGGATTTTGGGGAGGCAGGTAATGGGGGTTCTCGGGGTTAATGGCAAGTCACCCACTAGCCGCATGTGACTTGCCAGATCCAGAGCCTTGTGAACTGGTATAGAGGTCTCATAGATCCGTTACCAGTTCACATAGGGTTAAATGTAAAAAAAAAACACAGTGACAGAGAAAAAACTATTTTATTATGTTTTTTTACTACTTACCTCCCATCCATCCCTGTGTCCCACGCTGATCACTTTGGCTTCTGCTCTCCTGCTGCTGCTGGAAGCCTTTCATACCTACTGGGTTACAGGTAACATAGGGTTAATTTGAAAAAAAATTACATAGGGTCCCCCCTCCCGGGGAGTGGGACCCCATTTTTGGGGGGGAATTTTAAGGGTTAAAACCCTTAAAAATCCAAAGAAAAAATGGCGTGAGGTCCCCCCTACCCAGCTTAACCAGCCTGTGACCAGCTATGGGGCTTGTAGAACAGGGCGTAGGGGCCAGCTTTAGTGGCCTCTGGCCCTGCAGGCTACAAGCCGGCATAGCCTAGGGCCACGGCTCTCCTGCCCCCCCCGGGCTTAGGGGAGGCAGGTAATTTGGGGGGCTGAGGGGTTAATGGCAAGTCACCCGCTAGCTGCAGGTGACTTGCCAGCCCCCGAGCCTTGTGAACTGGTATAGGGTTTTCATGGACCCCTTACCAGTTCACAAAGGGTTAACAGTAAAAAAAAACACAGAGACACACTTTACAAATAACTTTATTAAAAAAAAAAGTGATGGCTGGGCAGAGGAAGGGGAGGGCAAGCGATCGGAGGATTACCTACCTCCCTCCTCCTCTGCCCAGCCATCATCGGCATCTGACAGCTGAACCGCAGGACGCACCGACGATGCCTGGTGGTGACGTCATCGGCCCCGCCCCCTCCTGCCATCGGAGCTGCCCTCTCCTGAAGGCAGAAGAGCGGGGGGTGATCAGCCCCCCCCCCCCCCCGTGAAGAGGAGAGCCGGCGGCAGCCATCGGGCATGAAGGTGAGTAAATGTCCTTTTTTTTTTTTACACGCAATTCCGGCGGCTGCTGAAACGGGGGGGGGGGGCTGTTTTGGGCACTCCCCTGCAGCCAGAGGAGCCCGAATGGGTGATCGGAGCCCCTCTGGTTGAAGAGGAGACCCGGCCGGATCGAATGAGGAGTCAGGTGAGTGACTTTTTTTTCTTTTTCTGCTAGCAGGGGGGAAATTCAGGCACGTAAAATTTACGTAGCTAGCAGTTAACTGCAGGGGAGGCAGCGACGTAAATTTTACGTGGCTGGCGTTTAAAGTGTTAATGCCATCCCCAACAATGTTCAGGTAGGGTGCCCTGGGCTTGGGCTGAGAGTCAGTGCTTTGGCTGGTGGAGTCATCAGAAACAGCAAGGGACTGCCAAAGGGCTTCCAACTGGAATTCAGGAGCTGTAAGATAGGAAGGGGTTAATGCTGGCTGAGCTAGGAGGGGGAAGCTAGCAGAAAGTGTTTGCCGGGCTACACCATATGCCAGACTCAGTGTGGGGCTGGCAAGGAAAGGTAGACTGCACTGCAGACAGGCCGACTGTCACAATGGTTCACTTACCTGTCAGTCGCTTCAGCTCTGTCTCAGTTATGCGCGCTCAGGCAGCATTCCCCAGCCAGCACACCAGCCTCCTCTTTCCTCCTCCCTTCGCGTCCCTGCTCGTGTACGCGTGTGTCCAAGCGCCTTGCCAGTGCCATGTGTGGTGGCCTACCATCAGGCGCGATATCATTGCCTTTGTCGAAGCCTGTTCAGTTTGCACCCTTAAAATGGGAACCAGTAGAGCTCCAGCTGGGTTACTGGTACACTTAGAGGTTCCTGGTGAACCATAAACTCATATTTCTATGGATTTTATTGTTGATTTGCCGCAATCGCAGAACAATACTGTCATTTGGGTGGTAGTTGTTCAATTCAGTAAAATGGTGCATTTTGTTCCCCTGGTGAAACTTCCATCGGCTCTTGAAATGGCCCAACTGTTCATAAAACATGCTTTTCGTATCCACAGCATACCTCAGAATATTGTCTATGAGTGTCTGTGCGTGATTGAGAAATAAAGCATCATTTCAGTCAAACCCCCCCCTTCTGCCTGGACACCCTACCCTGGCGCTGAGACAGGGGTTGGAAAGAAAAAAGACTGTTACCTTTGCCTCGGGCTCGCGGTGCTCCAGTCTGTGTGGCTGACTCGGAGAACACACAGAGCCACATCCAAGTATTTCCAAGCAGAAGTTTCAGAGCCAGAGCGCGGTCGATATCCAAAGCCAGAAGGTCAGAGCCATAGTTGGACACACATGGGAGCAGGAGGAAGGATCAATTCAGGTAGAACTGCAGGCAACTTCCCGGTACTGCAGTTCCCCCACTTCTGCCCACAGCGCAAGCACAGAAGTGGGGGAACATGTGCACTCCACGGGTAGCAACTTGCATGCACGGGAAACCTGCCCACATAAGCCATGTCCAGGGGTCATCCGGGTATGCGGAGACCAGTGCTCCAATCACCTTTGCAATTGTGTACACCTCTGGCCCCACACCTCCCAAACAGAAACACGCCAGGGGCATGACCGTGGACGAGCGCACTCACACTGGTGCACATAAGTAAGACCAAGTCTCCTACTGTGATACTGCCCCATGCGTCCGCCCCAAAAATATAACTCTGCCTACTCCTTGCTGACCTTGCAGCCTTGTTGGGACATGGTGGCTATCCTCCAACCAACCCCTTCTCCATCCATATGGACCATCCAGGCACATATCAGTAAACACTGCTTGTGAGCATTGGTTAGGGTGTGGCCAAATAGATGTTTTATACACATCTGCAAGTCTCTGGAGGATTCTACACTTTGAAGTTTGCGGAACTCCAGAGGCACCAGCAGCATCAAATACCAGTGTGTTGCTTTGTTAAGGCAAACTCCAGGGCCGGCCACTAGCCTGGGCATCTGAAATCGAGTTTTGCCATTATGTAACCCCCACAGTGTCAGTGGTAAACTCACCTTTACCAGCTGATCCCACTGCGCTTCTGTTGCTCATGGCCACACCCCTAGCTTCCATGTAGCTGGGGTGTGCTCCTGCACCCATCATTCAAATAAGCTAACGGTGGAAGTGCTTTGCCAGGTATCCGACCAATGGGCTGGGTCACGTCAGTCGGCATTTTTTAGATCAGCCAATCACGTAGGATGTGATATGTGTCTTTTGTGTTTGTTTAGATGAAACAATCTAAGATTATCATTTTGGAGGATTTAGCATTGGCTAACAATTTCTTATACTTACCCTAATGCGGACCTAAATCACTATACCTTAAGGAGGACAGAAATCGCCATACATGAAGTATTTGTTTCAAGCTTGTGCCTGGGTCAATCTAATCTCTTGTAAATAGACTTAACACTAGTTGTGAGCTGTTTATTGTACGATATATCGTAATGCTGAGCAATCTACCCTAAAGGAGACCTTAAATACGTGATAATTACATACTGCTTCTGAGATATAGCAATATTTTTTCTTTTTTGTACATATGATTAACTCTTTTTTATGACTATTGTCTATTGGGGAACCCACCTGACTTACCTTAAACTACAAGTGCATCAATGATCAGGTTGTGCATTCATTTTGATCTTTTTTACTGATTATCCTTTACTTTAGGTAATTGCTCACTACATGATATATCATAGACTTGGAAAGATTAACTATAATGCAGCCGGAGTGCTTCAGTGTGTCCCAAGCCTCGTTTTGACACATAGCGGCTGACGTATTTCCGGTTGTGGAGCGCGGACGGACGCCGGTGTTGTCTATTATTCATCAGCCAGCACAGGAGGAGTATTTAGGGGACAGGGGGGACAACCTTGCCATTCTTGTGACCCAGATGAAGTAACGGGAGGTCCGTTACGAAACGCGTCGGCTGGGACGGGGTGAGGTACTCGGCTGGTGTTTCCCTGGTGAAGTATGCCTAGCACATGTTTATGAGTTTGCACTGTTCTTCAATTTCTTGCCCCCTCGGTGTCTTCAGGGGGGTGGAATAATAGGAATAACACTTGATTGCACTTTATTGATATATATTCTTGTAAGGTATAGTTGTATATAGTATGGTTTGCAGACACTATTATGTAATTAAGATAAGCTCTTTTGATATTGTATATAGATGTTTTTGAAAATAATATGGGTGTAATAATTGTATGTACATAGATGCACTAGGCAAGCACTGGTCCTTGTAGCCCTCCCCATTATGAGATGTGTTTTTTTAATTGTTTTTAAACTCTTGTTTGTATTGGATAAATAATAAATGGATTATATTTTGATATACGTCATTGTGGTGGTGCCAGTTTTTTGGTTAGGCATTTCTTTGGGGTCTTGTGGGATCCTATATACTGGGTATTATTGTGATTGATTGCCAACCAGGCACACCATTTGGTAATTGTGTACATAAGTTAAAGCTGGTGTGGCCTTTTTCTTCTCTTTTGTATAATGCAGACTTAAATATGCTGTTTTCCACTCAAATGGTGTGGCAAATTCACTTAATATAATCATGTTAAACTTTTGTTCTAATATATTATAAATATAATTCTTAGAATTTTCATCAAGATTTGGAGTGTGCGCTATCTTTACTTCTTTATTTTGTTTAGATGGTCCCTCCCTATTTTGTAGTACATGTAAAGTCTATTGTATTATAGTGCTTATCAGTTAACAGTTAAATTGCTAATGGCAAATGTCTAACAATAAATAAAAGATCTTAAAGTGCAAAATGCTGAATTCTGGAAATGATCTTACTCGCACTGTATTCTGAGCTTTCCTTTTCAGCACCATAAGGCTGGACAGCTCCCAGCGTTTCCATCTCCAGTCCAAGGACAAACTTATGTCATTGATTATTTGTCAGTGAACAGTTTCATTTTCTTTACATCATTTTCTCCTAGCTGGCTAACACTGGGTGGTTAACCATACCCTGAGTTTAATAACTGAGCGCTACAATAGGAAGCTTTGCAGCGGAGTTTTAGAATCTGCTCATTGAAAGATACACAACAAAGATGCAGTTACCTTGGCAACTGGGCTGAAATAATCAAGAATGGTGCAAGGAAAAAGTGGTGCAAAACTTGCTCAGTCAATAGTTAAATTGATTGTCCATGCACACTCAAAAGTATTCACATTTTTAAAATCAAAGCTATATTGCCAGAGTAATTTGGAAATAAAATGTTATCTCATTTTATTCATGTCCTCTGTGATGGGAGTGGCAGGGCTGAGTCATACAAGCAGACTGTGTGCATTGCATTAGATTGAGCTGAGCTGTGACTGACAGTGTGGTGGACACCATTTTACCCTATCACTAGGAGAGGGGGTGTCAACCTGACACACGCCTCAGGATTGTATTTGTGGTCAGGATCAGGAGGGAAACGCTGGGGGCAGAAGAAAAATATATTCCCCTTCCATTCTGTGGCCAGAGCAAAGAGACAGTTGGTGACTGACACTGCATCAAGTAAGCTTCCAGGCAAATAATTTAAAAGTTTGACTCGTCAAGTCTTTTAAAGGGTTAAATAGCAGTCTTTTAAAATAAAATTATAAACTGTTGCTAGTGTTCTAAAATGAAAAAATGCTCCCCTGGTTGGTCCAGATATTCTGCTTGAAAGTGTATCTATTTAGAAGACCTGGTCTCAGACAGGGATGTGTGTTCTGAGCAAGACTATGGTGTGTGTGTGAATTCCCAGTGGGCCACACTGCTTTGGTGCCAACTGGGCATCTCACACAAAGCATGTGCCAGAATTCAATTAGTCCTCTTCAAAAACCCCTCTCAGGCCCCTGACTCCCAAGTCTCCTGCCATACCTGGCCCCAGGGCCACCACTAAAAATTGTGAGGCCCTCTATAGGCAC